>OX421508.1:9293323-9893323 GCA_949126835.1 Anisus vortex
CAGCCAGTTCTGGTCTTTTAAAAATATACCACAGCTACAAGATTAGTTATGAGGAATCCGTTTTTTAACATCAAAAGTGAGTAGGCGTTAATTAACACTCATAGTATTCGTCGCGTATTGTTAAATTTAGCTTTTGTTTTTAAAATAAGTTAGTCAAGAGTTGCGTCCTTGGTCCTTAAAATAACACAATGCGGAAATTCATAAAAACCAACACGAAAATTCTTTTGCATCAAGCAATTAGTTTGGGATTATAAATAGGTGATTCTTCAAATCTGACATTCACAATCAATCGTTTTCTTTTGGCGCCGTCTTTTCGGAAATGAAATAAAATTTAATTCTCTACATATTTTCGTAGCCTACAACCAGTAACATAGCACACATGGCAGACATGTTTTTTTTATAATGTGATCGAATCGACCGAAAATGTTTTTTCTTGAGTACTTTTATGCATGCATACACGTTAAGACTTGTCAATAGTACTTTATTTATAATTCTAACAAATCTTCATTAAAAAAAAAAATTACAAGTCTGCTAATGACGCATCAATAAAACAAACAGTTTTAAAATGTACATTATCAGAAACCGAAAGTATATGTTTAATTATTCCTATCCGGTATTCCCGATTTGACGAGTTTCCCAGTAGTAAAGAACAAAGTATAACTTACACGTCGTACGCTGAGTTTGTGAATGTTGTACTTGCACTCGGGCACATGTTTTTCCTTCCACACATTCATTACACACTGGTAAGCAAAACAAACAATGAGTCAATAAAAAAAAAAAACAGTAACTACGCATAGTGCTCTAGGCTGGAGAACACATTAAATTTTATAATGAACAATTAACGAAGATATTGGGCGGTGCTTTAGTAATGTTTGTGTTGTTGTTATTTTTAATGGGGAGGGGCTATTCAGGGCTACGAGGGTGGGTCCTCTGAAGTAAAAAAAAAATGTTGACATACAACATGAATCAGATGAATGATATGAATCAAGTCTTACTTTACTTTTTAAGTGTCTTGACAAGGATAATATAATATATAAATCTGAAGGACAAAATTGACTCCACTTGATGCCAGGGGTTCCTTTACTCCATGTCCCATGATTGTAGGCCTATATGTGCCCCCATTTCTCTTATCAACTTTATAGAAAACCAAGTTTTTTTTCCTCGAAAACTGACGATGTTTTGTGATAAATAATACAGCTATCCTTTTCCTTAAAAAAAAAAAGTTTACATTCACCTTTGTATACAAGTAGGTCTACCTTAAACATTTTAAAATTATAGCCTAATATAAATGTATTTCATGCTGTTCTTAATTTTGACAACTCTGGTTTCCAGATAACTGTTTCTGAATATTCTGCGTCATTGTTTTAACTATCCTTATCCCTTTAGGCCTACTGTGTAAGTTAGGTGTTACTGTTTCTTTTTCTTTAACTTTTAGTTTTCTTAGAATCATTACACATTTAGCTGGTTACAATTGTGTGTCAGAAAATGAGACTTAAAAACTTAAAAACAATTTATACAAATTAAAAGAGATACGCCTTTTTTTTTTTACTAGACCGTTGCACACTGTGAACTATATGAAATCATGGCACCTCATATCTAAATATATCTTTAAAAATTTACTTTACATATAGTTAACAGATTATCAATAAGGGAGAACAAAAGGTCCACTACAATACGTATATCTATAAAAATCTATCAATTTTAATCACCTGTAAACCTGGCACTGCACAGAATGTACCCAACGAGAAGCATTAAGGTCAAAGTGACCGCAATAATGTAAACAGTTCGCAATAACCTCACCAGCCTCTGTTTCAGTGGCTGTCTCTGGTAGCTCTGGGACTGTGGCACGATGTCCATCGGCCTGGGTTGGCGTTTGAGCTTGATTAGATTGTGTCTTGTTGTGTTCATTTTTTCTTTATGACTGTTTAGGTTCTTTATGACTGTTTAGTTTCTTTATGACTGGTTAATTAGTCACTAAAAGACCAAAAGATTTCACTCAGCGAATGTACCGTAGTGACACAATAGCTTGGTAGAAAGCTCAATGACAACAAACAACGCTTTGATACTTCTGTGCGCCTGTCTTATTATTAAGACTTAGACATTTCATACATTATAGGCCTAAGTCACAAAACGCGTTAATTGTTTTGATTTCATCTCCATTGAATTCATATCCTAACATAGCTGAATGGATATGTGTATTATATATTTATATACACAAATTTGGCTTTCATTCTGACATAGGCCTATTCAGCTTCCTAGTCTGTCAATGTTTATTTGGGATTCATTGTGAGCACGACCTCACACTATATTATAACATCAAAGACTATAATAAATTGGACCGCTTGCTCTATTTTTAGAGCTTATATGTTCCACACATTGTTCGTTCCATCATAATAAAGTCACACTGGGAAATTACTTTTAAATTCCTGACAAAAGAATTAGCCTGTATACATTTAGGCCTACGCACATTAATAATGTCTGATATATTTATATGCGTATACTTTTAGTCTTAAGATAAAAATCCAGAACTAAAAACCTATACGTCTTATATACAAAGTCAAACTAACGAACTATACTCATACATTTAGTTTTATATAAAGAGGAACTAACAACCTATACGCATGAATTCAATATTTATATAATTAAAAAAATCAAAGATGCATAGGCTACATTAAAAGTCTTTACATGAATACAAAACTGACAACATATAAGTATAAGCCTACGCATATATGTAGCAGGCCCCACGAGAGGGGGGTACAGCCGGTACGCCGTACCGGGGCCCACAAGAGTTTAGGGGGGCCCATGAATATTAAAATTGAAAATTGTATTGGCAATTACGCAAGTATTTTTTAATTGAAAGAGGTGGGTGGGGCATCATAATAAATAAATAAACTCTTTCAACACTATATTATCTACTATCAGTGTCGATATAATTTTTGTTCTTTTCGGTGGGGAAACCCACATGCTACGTTTTTTGTACTAAACATTGGTGATGGGAATACAAAATAATCAGCATTACAAAAAAAAAACTGATTTAAAAAGGTTCATTGTTATTATAATAAACACGCTTATTATTTTTGCCGGGGTAAAGGCACCGAGGGAGTGGGGTGATGACATGAGGAAAGATCAAAGCAGTATGACGTCGCAGTGGCTGGGAGTGGAATCAAATTTTTTGCGATACATTTATCTAAGTCGCTTGACGGTCTATGTTTGTTTAAGCCAGTGGTTCCCAACCTTTAATGCCACTACCTCGTAATACAACTTATGTTGTATTAACCCCCAATGATAACATTAGTTTGGCCCCTACCTTATAATTAATTGTAATTTGCTAATGTTATGAAGTGTTATGTATATTTAGACTCCCTGTACCAAATGGCATGTGAAGCCATTTTTCACTTTCCTTGATTAAAAGCGCCTGTTCTATTGTGTTGTACTTTTCTTTAAAAACAATTTATTGAATCGGATTGAATTGAATTTTGAGTGTACTTGACATAAATACAAGGTATACAAGGTATGTATTGAATACTTTTAAAACTAATTTTTATCTATCTCAACATATATATTTCTTCATCAAACTTTACATTATTGCCCACGCCTCAAAATTAAAATGTCTTTGAAAAAGATGGGATTGATGGGAAAAGGGTGCGGAAATCAAAATCGAGTTTGGTTGAATCTGACAAGTAGGGCTACGTTGTAGATAGGTGTAATCTTATAAAACCCTTTTGGTTTTAAATGCTTAGTTGAAGTAGTATAATGTTTAAGATTTATTATGTCAAGTGTTAATTTAATCATGGTGGACTTCAGTTCACTGCTCACCTCTAACTGACCCAGGTGCTTACTACCCATAGTTCAGTATGCTCCACACGTCATTGTTTATGGACATTTATATACTATTTTGAGAGATATGGTTGAGGATTGGGGGCAGATGTAATAACAACGTTTGCCTATGTATGTTAGAATTAATATCCAGTTTCATCAAAAATGTGTTTTAAAAAATAATAACAACTTGTTAACTAATTTATCTATACATTTATTGCCATCTGTATGCGCTTTAATTTGATATCAATTGTGTACAATTTGGTAGACAATGAATATGGCCATGACTATCTGAATATAAAAGCACACAACATTCAGCTTCATTTTTACCTTCTTTGTCTTTGATACTCAAATTTCAACCCTTAAACATTCATAATTCGATTTTAATTAATGATATACTATTGGAATCTCCATGCCCTTCCCAGTGATATAAAGAACCTATCATTTTGTTTTAAATTTTAGAAGAAATTCGCACATGTGTTCATATTGCGATAGATTTAATTTTTAGAAGTAATTTAATTTTTTATGTTGAAAAGGAAAAGCCTGCAATTGTTATTATACTTTTTCAGTATCTTAGTATAATATGTCTTTGCATAAATCGGTAGCACAAAAGAGGAAAGAAAAAAAGAAACATGATGACAATGAAAGAAGAGGAATACAGACACTCTTTCAAGTAGGCATAAAGAAAAAACAAGATGATATCCAAACATATACAGATGCAAATTTGGAAGAAGGGAAATGTGAAGGTGGCAGTCATGAACAGGAAAGTCTATGTCAAAATGAAATAGAAGCTAATAAAGAAACAAATTTAGGGGCATGTAGAAATACAATGGGCATAGACCTCAATATTAATTCAGAATCTGAACCTGGCAGAGCACATACAAATGTATATTCGAAAAATCAAGAAGACATTGCAAAAGAAATTCCTCATTCAAGTAGTAAATTGATGAAAGTAGTTAAAGATGACTTTGAAAAAATCAGTACTGGGCTAGTAAGGCTTGACATTGGATTTCTCTCAGCAGAATTTCCTTCTCAGTCAGACATAGAGAATTATGTTCACAGAGGTCATATTGACTTTCCGTCGACATTGCCTAAAGATAGTAACAATCAAAAATTTCCAGAAGGAATACTAAAGTTCAGAAACATTAATGCAGAACTGCATACGCGAGACTGGCTTGTATGGAGTGAGCATAAAAAGTCACTATATTGTTTTCCGTGCCGGCTATTCTGCTGCAGGCTGAGTACTACATCCAAATCTGCATTAGCTACACCTGAAGGCTGGCCAGCCAGTGCTAAGTGGCGGAAATTAAGTAACAGGGTTCCTGAACATGAAAAAAGTAATGGGCATAAGGATTGCTATCTAGCTTGGCGTGAACTAGAAAGACGCATATCATCGCAAAAAGGTATTGACAATTTTCTAGAAGAATCCATTAAAGTGGAATCAGAAAAATGGTACAATATTTTAAAACGAATCTTGGATGTTATCCTTTTCTTAGGAGAACGTGGCCTTGCTTTCCAGGGTTCTTCGGTACGCATTGGTGAATCAAATAATGGAAATTTTTTAGGTCTGATAGAGCTGCTTTCCCACTGGGACCCAATTCTGAAGGAGCATGTTTTGAAAGTGTAAGAGTCTCAAAAAAAGGGTGAAAGACTGCAAGTACATTACCTCTCTATTGAGTCCCAAAATGAATTTATTGCAGAATGTTCTGATCTTGTTAAACAGCACGTTTTGGGAGAAAGAAAGTCTGCAAAGTACTATGCAATAATAGTAGATTCTACACCAGATTCATCTCATATTGAGCAAACTACATTTCTTTTGCGTTACCTAGTTCGTCATGAATCACGTTATGAAATTGTGGAACGATTTCTGAAATTTGTAGATTGTAGTGACAAAAATGGATCAGATATTGCTCAATTAATTACTGAAACATTGGAAAGCCATGATATTCCACTTGCTGATTGTAGAGCACAGGGATATGACAATGCCGCAAACATGTCAGGCAAATACAATGGAGCACAAGCAATAATTAAAGAACAATGCCCTACTGCTATATTCTCTCCTTGTGGTTGCCACACACTTAACTTATGTGGTAATGATGCTGCTGAATGTATTCCAGAAGCAATTACCTACTTTGGAACTATACAAACAATATACACATTATTCAGTTGCAGCCCTAAGAGGTGGACAATACTGTCAACGCGTATTGGCTGTTCGCTTCATGGCATGTCTAGCACCAGATGGTCAGATCGAGTTGAAAGTGTAAAACCATTTGTAGCTCATCTACCAGGGGTTAAGTTGGCTTTGGAAGACCTGTTAAAGCTGAATCTTACTCCGAAAACCAGAAACGAAATCCATGGAGCTATATGTTATGTCGGTTCTTTCACTTGCATCATAATGTCAGTCGTGTGGCACAGTATTCTAGTCCCTATTGACTTCTGCAACAAAGTCATTCAAGCTAGTGATGCGACTATAGATATGGAAGTTGCGAACATAGAAAGCTTACTTGCACAACTAGGGGCTTTGCGAAACAGTTGGAAAGCAATGTGGAATGAAGCTAAGCTTGTTGCAGCCAACCTGCAGATAGAAGTGCAATTGTTTAGGAACAGTAATTCAACTGCCAGAAAAAGAACAAGATTTTATGATGAGGATAAACCTGATGAAAATGTGAATGAGATGAACGAAACAGACGAATGCCCTGAGGAAGCCCACTTTCGAAAACACATATTTTATGTTGTATTGGATAGTGTTATTGGAGGGCTCACAGTTCGTTTCAATTCAGTCAAAGCTATTTCTGACACATTCAGCTTTCTTTGGAACTACCAAAAAAGTCAGAAAAAGACTTGAAGTACAAAGCTGCTAAGTTAGCAAAAAATTATTCTAATGATATAAGTTGTGAAGACTTTGTTCAGGAGATTATTCACCTAACAATGGTTCACAATGCAAATTTTGGTAAAGAACAGTTGGGTGCTTTGGACCTGTTAAATGCCTTGGCAAATTATAAATTAGAAAATATTTTTCCTAACATAAGTGTGAGTTTGAGGATGTTCCTTACAGCACCAGCCACTGTAGCATCAGCAGAGAGGAGCTTCAGTAAACTTAAGCTCATCAAAAATTACCTTAGGTCCACCATGAGTCAGGATCGCCTGAACAACTTGGCTAGGCTCAGTATTGAGTCTGGCATTGCAAAACAATTAAACTTTGACTCTGTAATTTGTAGTTTTGCCAAGAAAAAGGCACGCAAGGCAGCCCTGTTTTTATAAAACTTGTCTTTTTCTTGTTTTTTTTTTAAAATCATTCATGTATTGATGTATTTTCTGTTGACTATTTCTTTTCACGAAACAGTAAGCATTCAAAAGTTAAATGATTTTGTTTATATTTGTAAATAATTAATGACATAGACATGCATAAAATGCGATTAAAATGTATATTTATGTACTTTTTTGTTATAGTACCGTATTGAAAAGTTGTGAAGTTGTTAATCGTTTATACTTTATATAAATAAAATTTAAAACGCATTGAACTTAAAGTCTTTAATTGATTTGTTATAATATTGCTATTTATTTATTACAGAATTTTAACTGTCATAGATAGACTATGTCCCAAATTATTAAATCATGTAGCTGTGACAACTACAAGAAGCCAAGTAGCCTACCTTAACATGTGTATCATATTCTCAATCTAATCTCTCAATTTTCACATTCAAATTAATCCATATTAAATGACAAGTTAATTGACAATTTAATTGTTCAACATTAAAAACGTCCAGTACTTCTCTAGGAGTTCTTTTCAACCAAATTAATCATCAATCATCAGTGACAGTCATATTTCCCATTTACATATCTTTGTAATATTATTTGCAAGATCAATACTGAAGCGAAGGAACGATTACACTAATTTAAACTAAGAACTATTTACTTGAATAATGTATTTTTGTAATAGACCTGTAAGGCTGTGATTGAAATGATTACACTCTAATGGTAAATGGTACACTTACGACAGTTTCACAAAATGGTCCATAGATTCCTCATTTATTCAAATGTATGTAATACAAATAAATCATCTAGATGTTACTAGTATTAGAAAAAAATTGTCGGGGGGGGGAGGGGGCGGGGGGGGCCCAGAAAAGATTTTGTACCGGCACTTTTTTTTTCTCTCGAGGGCCCTGATATGTAGCCTGTATATAATATTTAAAAAACTAACAACCTATACCCATACATTTAGTCTTTGTATTGAAAAAAAATAACAACCTATACCTATACGCATACATTTGTCTTTATATAAAAAAAATAATAAAACTTATACCCATAGGCTACATTTAGTCTGTATAAAAAAAAATAACAACCTATACGCATAGGCCTTCATTTAGTCTTTATAAAAAAAAATAACAACCTATAGCCTACTCATACATTTATTCTTTTTATTATAAAAAAAATTACAACCTATACTCATACATTTAATCTTTATATAAAAGAATAGCATCATATATGCATACATTTAGTCTTACGGTATATAAAAAGCCAAAATTAACAACCTATTCGTTGTAAGAAAAACATCCTTTTTTTTTCGTAACTATTTTCAGAACAGACGAAGCACAGTCTGAGTGAAAACTATCCTGTGGACACTGGGATATACCACACACTAAGAGAATAATAACTTTCTTTGAAGATTTTGAAATATCACAACTGAATTCATTCAAACAGGAAGCTAAAATCACATCGACGCAACCAAAATATTCAAAACGGGCACGTACTGTTGATTGCAATGTGTATAGTATACTGTATAGTATTTATTCCTTTTTTTTTCAACGAACAATTTACTTTTTCAAAATTTTTGAACTGGTCTGACCTGCCGATTACTGTAAAATGGTTTACATTAGTTGAACAGAATGACTCACTTAGTTTTTGGTTTTGTTTTTTAACAAGAACATTTGTTGTAAGAAATGGAAACGAGGAAGTTTATTAGACAATGCTATTGTATGTTTTCACTTGAGAGGATATAATAAAGTGTGATTGTGTTTGTTGTAAAATATTTTTGTTATTGGTATCACAGTGTTTAAATACCCCCTCCCACCCCTCGTCCCATTTTCCAAAAAAATGTTTCTTTTTTTTTCTTCTTCTTCATATTATTGTGGAGACCCCGTTAGGACGGATGAAAGAGTTCACAATTTAACTACACATAAAATAAACAAGAAAACCATAAAAACAAAGTTTTTATTATACTCCCTTTATTTGCAAACTAAGTTTACCATCATGTAATTAAATAATTGATAGACTACTGCAATTGAAACGTACAGAAAAAATATCTGTGTCGCAAATCTCAAAAATATCTCCATACTCAGTATGAATTGTTCTAAAAATAATCTTAGCGCATATTTTTTTTTCTAGCTTTGCGCCGAAAAAGTATAAAAAGTTTCACAGGCATTTTTAACGCGAAATCAAAATATTTCTTATACTTTCCTTTTAAGAAATGAATATTGTCATAAGTGTAGTATTATTAAGTTGTTTTAACTGAAAATTTGATAGGATGTATTGTTAGGCGCCACAAATTTGCTGTCCAAATTTCAGCTCGATCGGACCACGGGAAGTGGTCGAAAAATCGAAGCCAATTTTTGCACCGTTGACGATTGCAGACATTGCAACTTAAAATAAAGGGAGTAACAAGAAAACCGTAAAAATGAAGTTTTTATTATACTCCCTTTATTTGCAAACTAAGTTTACCATCATGTAATTAAATAATTGATAGAGTACTGCAAATGAAACGTACAGAAAAAATATCTGTGTCGCAAATCTCAAAAATATCTCCTTACTCCGTATGAATTGTTCTAAAAATAATCGTAGCGCATAATTTTTTTTTTCTAGCTTTGCGCCGAAAAAGTAAAAAAAGTTTCACAGGCATTTTTAACGCGAAATCAAAATATTTCTTATACATTCCTTTTAAGAAATGAATATTGTCATAAGTGTAGTATTATTAAGTTGTTTTAACTGAAAATTTGATAGGATGTATTGTTAGGCGCCACAAATTTGCTGTCCGAATTTCAGCTCGATCGGACCACGGGAAGTGGTCGAAAAATCGAAGCCAATTTTTGCACCATTATTGACGATTGCAGACATTGCAACTTAAAATAAAGGGAGTAATAATAATAATAAAAAACATCACAAACAAGAATTATAAACAGATGACAGAGTTTCATTTGAGGTATTTAGTCCAGCCCTTCAGTGAAGATTTGAAAGCCGGCACTGAAGAGGCAGTGATGGAGGCCTGGTCCAGTGTGTTCCAGCCTAATGGCTGATGGAAAAAAAAAAATATTTGTAGACGTCAGTGCGTGCGTGTGGGACATGCAGTTTAAGCTGATGATCTTGGGTATAGCGGGACACCTAGGTGCTTGATGTCATTTATGGACAGTCCCTTACTTCTGTTCACTTGTATATAAACAGACAGTTAATTTTTTCCTTAAAACACACACTTATATGTATTAGTATTAGGCATATATGTAGGTTGATGAAATGAGCTTTATGATAAGCAGGAAAAATGGAAGGGATGATACAATGGAATAGTTAATAGTTAATAATAATACTTTAATTTTTTTTATATAATAGGCTTACATCCAGGGCCGTATTTAGGATTGTGGGAGCCCTGTTCACAAATTAATGTGGGCCTCGGGGCCTCGCCCCTGCCTTCCACATAGGCCTACCTCAGAAAAATGCCATTAATTCGTTAATTCATGTTACATTCTGTAAAATCATAAATAATTTTTAATGTTGCGCTTAGCTTAGTTGGACTGAAGCGCTTAAAATTGTAGGGGAATGAATTGTATTTTACATTTTAAACGAAAGAATGGGGATGTCACTAAAAAAATATTTTTTGGATTGGATTGTGTGGGGGCCCCTGTTCCAATGAAACATGTGGAACATAACTAAATACGCCACTGCCTACATCTATCCTACAACTTTATTAAGCCTCATTTTATGATTTAGCGACGCCAGTGCACTCCACCCCAACATGGGTAGGCCTAAAAAGCATAATAATATAATTTTAAAATAATAAAATACTTGATGGCCATATTTGCTGCTTAAAAAACAAAACAAAAAATTAACAATAGTGGCTTGGAGTTAATTAATTAATTAATTAATTGGTCATTTATATCGCGCCTCACTCCATGCTAATGCAAGCATGCTCAGTTTGGAGCTTTTAATATTAGCCTCTTCGTTGTTCAGCAAAAGAACCAGAGAA
The DNA here is from genome assembly GCA_949126835.1 of Anisus vortex. Lineage (NCBI taxonomy): Eukaryota > Metazoa > Mollusca > Gastropoda > Planorbidae > Anisus > Anisus vortex. The sequence continues at coordinate 9,304,371 of OX421508.1, forward strand.
TTTGCTTAGATATCTGACACTGACTGCATGCTTAATATTTGTGTCAGTGCTAAGTATATTTCAGGGACATAACTTAAGCAGCCAATATGTTAAATTCCCAGTTATCTTTCTTCCTTTTAAAAAAAATGTATGAACCTTGGGTTGGGGTCAAAAATAATTTTATGTTTTATTTTACGTATACTAGTATATGATTATATTTTTTTTATAGTTTAATAATACAAAGAAAACATTTAAAAATAATAATTACAATTTTTATTATGGTTGCTTGATTTAAAAATTTTAAAACATTTACGTGTATGCAAACCACAAAACCTGTAAGGATATTACATCGCCTTCTGAGCCAGGTTCCATTGCCTCTAACTTTCGTTAGCTTTGCGCAGTGGCGGTACCATAGCCAATGAGGTTTTACCGAGGCGTGGTTATTGCTAGTTGAAAACTATTCCCAATACCCCGCACAGACGACCTTAACCGGTCGGCTAGTGCAATTTTTTACGGCTCTTACGGGAGCTAAATACTCTAATGTCATGAATGGAAAACTGTAGTAAAATATCAGTAGATCGCAAGGCAACTATCCAGTCATAAATTATTATTGTAAAAAAAAAACAATGAAAACTCCCAAGAAACGTGTTTTTTTTTAATGGCTGAGCCATATTAATGTGAATGCTAATTGTATAATCGGATAACTGTGGTAGTATATGTTACTATCACTCAACAAAAAAATCAATATTAAAATATCCTTGGATAATATTGGATTTTTATCGGAAGAGGTTAATAAAAAGGGGGGGTGGTGCATTCTCCCCTCCCTGTCGCAACTGGATACTCACACCACTGACCATAAGAAAAACTGTTTTCCAATAGAAGAGGCATATTCCATCATGCACATACCAAGTCTTGTACTGACGCGATTTTGGATACACGATAAGCAGACATTAAAGTAGGCCTATTGACCTGTAATTGGGTATGGGCCCTTATCTAGAGCTAATTTAACCAATAATATGCCTATGTATCATTATCTTGAGTGGAGAGGTGAAAATGTAAAAGTGTATAAACATATAATTTATCCAGAAATTATATAGGCCTTTATCAATCAAATGCCTGTGGCGATATCCTTGGTTGGACATGTAACTGCTCCAACGTTTAAACTACTAATCCATACTGGATTATTTTAGGTTTTAATGGGTTTTTTAACTTGTGTAAATTATTAATAAAAGCACCTTTAAAATGGAATTTGCTTTGGTGTTTTGTCTAAGGAATTACCGTTCTAAAACAAAATGAGATTCATAGCCTATATCCTTTAAAAACAATATAATTATAAGCTTAGGCTTTAATCAATCAAATACCTGTGGCGATATTCTTGGTTGGACACAACTGCTCTAACGTTTAAACAACTAGCCTGCTACGCCACTTGGGATTATTGTAGGTTAATGGTATTTAACTTGCGTAAACCATTAATTTAAGCTTTTTAATATGGCATTTGCTATGGTGGTTTGTCTAAGGAATTACCGTTCTAAAACAACATCAGATTCATATATTCCTTTTAAAACAAATACCAACGTACATAGGCCTACTTTTTTTTTGGCGGGTCTATATTATGTTGTTTCTGTGCCTATCCTTTTATGTATGGGAGCATATAACCTAGCTGGCAATCAAATGGGTGAACTGAAGGTGATGGAATTCTTTGTCAATCAAATAATCTCCATGTAGGCTATGTTGTGAGATTGAACTCTCGTTGCATTGTAGATAGCCTATCATTGTCTGCAAAGTAAACCTCAATACAATCGGTTTATTTACACACACAAAAATCATATATTATATTATTATGTGTGCGGTATCTCAACTTTTGCTAATAATGAAATAAAAAAGTAGACCTATTCAAATGTATTCAATTTTGACAATGATTTCATTGTGACTATATAAAGAAAGAGGAGAAATATACAGAGGAAGTAAAAAAGAAAAATTGCTGGTGAATAGCGGATGAATCATTGACCTATAGCCTATATATTTAGTAGGCTTTACGTGATTTGTTTATGATATAAATAATATCTTTTATTTTTTGACAGGCGCTCGCGATTCTGTAGGCTACAGAAGATTATTCTACGCGTTACCAAAAGAATATAATAATAAGGATGGACCACTTGCTCTATTTTTATACCTTAATTAACACTCGTTTTCTTTTCGTGCGCAGCCAATAACACTGTCGTTGGACTTCCAAACTTCCCTAAAGACTTCCACGTATGCAACTTTCGATTTTAATCTTAATTTTCCATTGAAAAAATAATAGCGAATTACTAAACCACGGAAGTGAAGTGGACAGGGTACGTGCGATCGAAAATTCAGAAACTATAATTAATATAGATCTATGTGTTTCAAGTTATCAAATAGCAGAAATATTAAAGCAAGCTGTCCATCTTTGGTCTTACCAATGGTGTAACCTGGATTGAAAGGTGTGTGTGTGTAGAAGAGGGGAGGAGATAGGCCCTATATAGGCCTACTGGCTATAGGCCTAGAGACAAACAGTGTAGATTGGAGAGGGGATATGGTAAAATGGGGAAGGAAATTTTTAAGGGTAGGCCTAGCCTATATAAATATTGGTGTGTGTGTTTGATTAATATAATATATACTCTAGGCCTACATATAGGCCTAACCCATTATCCTAAGCTTAAGTAAGCTTGGAGATAAAATAATTGTTCTTATTTCATTACCAATGACGTGCTGTTTCACATTAGTTTTATAAGGGAAGACGATTTTATAATATAGCTCAGTGCACATAGCTCAAGTCTCAAGTCAAAGCTCACAACGCAAGTTGGTCCGAGTGTCGGATAATAAATTACCCTGAATGACTTGGAGATAGGCCCTAAAACACATTTAAGGGCCTATTATTCCTTGGGCAAAACAAAAACAGTCATATAAATTAGGCTAACTTTCTTTGTTGGCGAACTTGTATGGGTCATTGAATATTGAATGACGGAAATAACTGAAAAGTGAAAAGGATTTCAGCTTGGTTATCTAAACTAAGATCGCAACCAAAACTAAAGGCTAGCCTCAAACCACGGTTTAGGATTACGGTACGCCTAGATATTGAAAATTGTGAATGTAATAATAATCTTATATGTAGGCTAATACGCAATAATCTTCTGTATGCCTATGATGATGATGATGATGCGTGTCCCTCGTTTTCGATCAGGACCATCCAAAGTCAGAATCATGATTTCTCATGGGTTCGGAGATGGCTGATGATGCCTATTTTTGCCCGAAAGTATTTGCCACAGTGGGGGCCCAGGTGCGTCGTGGCCGGCTTGATGGCCGGTAGAAGGGGGCGCTTTCTTAGCTGGATTTTCTTATTAATTTGTCGTTTTACAGTAGCAAACCTTTATCGCCTTTTATCTTCGTGCGCTGTTGCTCCAGTTCGGGTCATGTTGCGCCAGGAGGATCGATCCTCGGCTAGGCTTTCCCAGTTATGTTAGGATCAATTTCAAAGTTTCTTAGGGAGGCCAGCAGGGTGTCTTTGAATCTCTTCTTTTAGCTTTCTCGAATGCGCTTTCCTGCGACTAGTTCGCCATAGAAGATCTTTTAGGGTAGGGCTAGACGTCCATTCCTCCAAGGAATTCCCAGTCAGCAGCGGAGTAAAGCAGGGCTGCGTCCTCGCGCCTACACTATTCGGCATCTTTTTCTCCATGCTCCTCCAACACGCCTTCAAGGACTGCAGCGAGGGTGTTTTCATTCACACCAGGTCTGATGGCAAGCTCTACAACATAGCGCGTCTTCGTGCCAAGACCAAAGTCAAAAAGGTCCTCATTCGAGAGATGCTCTTCGCTGATGATGCAGCCTTGACATCACACACCGAAGACGGACTCCAGCACCTCGTCACTTGCTTCTCTCATGCATGCAAGGAGTTCGGCCTGACTGTAAGCCTGAAAAAGACAAACGTCATGGCTCAGGGCACGGAGACCCCTCCAAACATTGTCATCGATGGACACACCTTGGAGGTTGTCGAGAACTTCACATACCTCGGGTCCATTATCTCGAGTTCACAGTCTATCGACTTGGAGATCAACAGCAGGATCGCCAGGGCAGCCACAGTCATGGCCCAACTAAAACAGCGAGTGTGGGACAACTCCAGCCTCACCGAGAGGACCAGACTGCGCGTCTACCACGCCTGCATACTCAGCACTCTCCTGTATGGCTGTGAGTCATGGACCACCTACGCGAGGCACGAGAAGAAACTCAACAGCTTCCATATGAGGTGCCTACGGAGAATACTGCAGATCAAGTGGCAGAATAGGGTCTCCAACACAGAGGTGCTGGAGAGAGCCAACATGAGCAGCCTTCACGCTGTGCTCAGTGAGAAACGCCTCAGGTGGCTCGGCCATGTGAAAAGGATGAATGCAGGTCGCATTCCTAAAGACCTCCTCTATGGAGAACTGGTCGAAGGCCACCGGAAGATAGGGCGCCCAAAACTGCGATTCAAGGACCTTTGCAAAAGAGACCTGAACGAGAGCTCAATTGACCTTGACACATGGGAATGCCAAGCTTCTGACCGACCAACCTGGAGGCTCGCAGTCAGGCTTGGCACATCCCGCGCAGAAACTGGGCGCATGGAAGCTGCCATCCAGAAAAGAGCGAAGCGGAAGGTTCCTTTACAACAGCCATCCACCTTCAAATGCCTGAAGTGCGGCAGGGATTGCCACTCCCGAGTTGGCCTCCACAGCCATTCTCGGCGGTGCAGCTGGTCACCTTTGCCGTGAAGCTACACCATCGTCTCTTGGAGACGGACGGATGCCGACGAGACGTCCTTCTGTCATGCGCATAACATGGCCTGCCCACCTGAGCTGGAATTTTCCCAGTTGGGTGTATAGTGTATATGCTTCTGTATAGAGGCGAGTATTAAATGCAGTAGTATCATAGATTAGATATATATCTATGGTCTATGGTAGTATTGAATGAACGAATGTTAGAAGTTGTTACTTGATGATAGACAAATCTGTTACTTCATTGAAATATTATATAGGTCCTGCTCGGTATCCATCCGGAAACATTGAATATTGACTTTTTCTTCCTTGCTACTATCGTAAGTTTCCCCTGCAATTTTAATCCAAATCCTAAATTATACATATTATCCTTCCTTTTCTCAATATATAATAGATACTCTACCAGCATTGGTTATAGTACCAGCGTGTTGTAACTGCCAAAGGCAATAATTATCAGCCTAACAATTTTATTTGTAACTAGCCTGGCCTGAGCTGAGGCCTGGCTTTCAAGTTCAAAATTGAATTCAATTTATTTCTATTTAAAAAAATCATTAAAAAAATATTCAATCAAATATCAATCTTCAATTGTCTTAGGCGACTTAGTCAATCTAAGGCCTAGTCTCTAAAATCTAAATCGTCATGTAAACAAAATAGTAATAGTAAATGGCTGCGGCTATTCGGACCCGGGTCCCTTACTTTAAACTTAAACTTAAAGTTTAGCCTTATCCTTAGCCTTAGCCTTAGTACTGACTACTTACTACTTAGTAGCATGAAAAGGCTATTCGGAGCCAGATTCAGTCAGAATTCATTAGAACTCATAATAAACATTAAAAAAGAATGGGAAAAACACAAAATATATTTTTCTTAACATAATTCATAAGAAATAGCACAGAAAGCACCAAATCTATCCCTATCCTTTATAACCGGCTGGTCCAGCGGTTAGATCACCGGACTGTCAACCAAAAAACCAACTGACAGGTCGCGGGTTCTATCCCTGCCACCGACGGATCCCAGTCGCCCTGCAGGACCTGAGTTTTGGGCCTAGTGGACGTAATAATATTCTATCTAGAAGGAACGTCTGTAAACTTATAAGATAAGATCACCTAACCAATACTAACTATTACCAAAAATACTACAAAGCCATCCCTAACCTATATAAACTAACTAATACTAACTATTTATTACTAAATCTATCGGGTCCGAAAAGCCCCTTCTATATTAAATAGTATAGTCTCCAAATTCTAAATAGATAAAAAAAATAGTAGCCTGCTTAAGCCTAAATAAAATAAAAACCATTTCAACAATCAGTATCTTATACTATAACTATAAAAACTGAACATAATTTATAGTCTTATATTACTTTTTATATTATAATATATCACAGAAGCTCCTTCTATAAAGAAGATTATTGCGTCCCAAGCATCAGTAATAGTAGTAGTCAATAGTAATATTTAATATATCATATATATAAAATGTATTATAAATCATATTGGCCTATGCCATAGGCCCTATGCCTAGCCTATATATATAATGTATAAATTTATCAATGTCATATTATGATATTATTATCAATCAGTATTATTGACAATAATTTGAAACATAAAATATTAATAAAATATTAGTTAAACATTGGTCTGTCAATTCAATAGGACAATAGGATAGAATTTATAGAATCATTGGGTTGAAAGTCAAAACATTTAGAACGACTTCAGGTTCAGGCCAGATTGACACTGTTGGTCATTGCTAGTGAGTAAAATCTAAAATATAAATAAACTAGCAGGAAGGGGCATGCGGCTCTGTGAATTATTATTATATAATAATAATAAATAGTAAAATAGACCACGATTTAGTTAGGATATAAGTATCCTGTCAGACCAAAGTGATCCATAGGACAATAGGATCGGTGAAGCAGCGTCACTAGATTCTATGGCCATGGAAAACTGGGAGATTGTGTTGCCAGCACAATGCTTGGCCGCCTTTACATTACCCCAACTAAAGTCAGGTACCCATCAGAGCTGGGTAGACTCAGACACCCTACAGACCCGGGAATAAATTCTAGCCTCCAGCAGGATTTGAACCGAGAACCTTTGGATCGCCAGTCGAACGTGCAGCCACTCTGCCTCTGTGCCCCCCAAGGCGCCATTACTTTTCCCCAATAAATGTCAGGTAGCCATCATATCTGGGTAGACTCAGGGACACATTCCAGTACTGGGAAAGAATCATTAAACATTTTTTTATATAAATTTTATGCCTAGAACAATGATTAAATTAAAACACTAAATACATTTATTTATTTCTAGAACTTAAATTATATAAATATATGTATGTGTCTATCTGTATGAGACTTCATACTTGTATTATAACTAAACCTTTTCAGATGACTTCTACTCCATCAACCATGCTAGTTTCTCTTTTCACAGTCTTTGTGGACATTTTACTTGTTGTGAAATCAGGTAATTTTTTTTTTAAATCCAATATTTAAAATAAGTTATATAATTCAACCCATAATAACGTATCAAAGCACCCTATTCTTAAATGCAACCTATCTGGTATTTATTACGTAACACAAAATTGGTCATCCATTTTAGTGCTAACCTCTATAGCAAACGTTTTATTAAGCATATTATTCAGAGATGTGACTTTTGCTTGTTTCAAAGAAAACCCTTTTCTTTTAGGCCAAGTTCTGACTTTTTTGCCCAAATGTTCCTTTTTTTTTCCACTTGCTACATCAAAAAAACAAAAACTAAAATCTTTTAACGCTTTACTGTTAGATATGTGGCACGGTGGCCTAGCAGAAGCACATTCTACTAGCGAACCGAGTGTCCTGGGTTCGAATCCTGGTGAAGGCTAGGATTTTTTCCCTGGACTCGAGGGTGTCCCTGAGTCTACCCAGCTCTAATGGGTACCTGACATTAGTTGGGGTAAAGTAAAGACGGCTGGGCATTGTGCTGGCCACACATCCCCTAGTATGCCGTGACCACTGAAACTTGTGAACGTTGCTTCACCGGCCATATGATTAATGTTTTAGATAAATCTAGTTTAATTTTTTTAATGGCTTAACTTAGACAATAATCAATGAGTAGGGCCTTCTTATATATATATATATATTGTGAAGTTGAACTTTACACACATAAAAATCTTTTCCTTTTTTTTCTTGGTCACATCCCTGATATAACTGAAAAAAAATCCATGCATATAAAAGGAAATAGAGTAATAGTAAAAAAGTATAGTATTTGTATTTCATAGTAATAGACTCTGATAATGATAATCTGCCATAGTCCGGCACACCACACATTTTTGAAATATAGACATTTAAATTGTATTATGATTCATTTAATAAGCAATTCACTTAAGTTTCCAATAAAAACCATCATAAAAATTGCTGCTAGTGTAACAAATGAAATATTTCACAATAATATATTGTTTTCCTTTTGCAAACTACTTTAAAAAAAATAACTTTTTTTATTATATATTTTGTGTGATGCATAGATTTTGTTTAAAATTAATGAGAAAGACCCTGCAAGTGTTTTTTAACCCGATTCATTTTTTTTTGTCTCGCCTTAGCGGAAGTGCAGCCAATCTGGCAAATCCAACTAAATCATTACAGTCTGTGGAAGGGCAGTATAAACTATGCAGGGAAAGAGACACCTTGCATGCTACAGGTACATTACGTTGTCAAGGACCCTGCTAGGGGCACCAAGGTCACGTTCACAGCTGACAATGTTCACCTGGAAATGATAGGTAACTTGTCTCTCACCCCTGTTCAGTTTTGTGGAGTGGCAGATAACAAAACTACCACAAAAACTAAAACTGTTCTAACAGTGATAGCGACTCAGGCCAGATTTTCTTTGTCTTACAGTTGGATTGGTTATAAATTTAAATAATTTAATCAATCATATTAATCTTATCTTATACAATATAGACGCTCCTTCTATAAAGAAGATTATTGCGTCCTACGCTCATCTTTTACTTTTAAAAGTGTTGCATATGTAAATAATAGTTGGGGTTGGAAATATCAATATTTAAATGGTTTGATCTAATTAAAGCTAAAAAAGAAAAATCTGTTGTAAACATATATCACAACAAAACATTTTAAAAAGCACTTTTTAATAACATTGATGATTTCTATAGATCTAATAGTTAAAGGATTCTTTCTGATGTTCTAGCTTTTTCTTTATTCTCACTTTTCATTTCTGAAACATTTCAGGGACCTCAGCTGATGGTGCTAGTGTTGTTTTTGCGGAGGAAGCCAGGTGGATAGAAGCTGAACATTTCATGGATCAGACGAACCTGCAGTTCTCTGGGAGATTCCATCTGGCTGATCTAAACTACTACTACGAAGGCAACGTCAGTTCAGATGAGAACCCTTCCTTTGGAACTATCTGGGTTATACCTTCCGGTGAGTTAAAATTCAAAGATATCTAACAGATACAATTAATTTGTATTTTGTAACTAGTTGTTTTGCCTGTCAAATTGACGGTTATAAGAATGACAAATATAAAATCAATAAAAAAAAATAAGACAAACAAAGAAAGAAATAACAAACAATATTACAATAAAAACTGTAGTGAGAATGTTTCTTTCAGTATTTAGCTTTTGTTCTTATTTATTATTCTTGTTACGGTTGCCCTGGAATTTGCTTAAAGAAGGACAAGCAGCTGAAATTTCTACCAGTAAATTTTGTTGTAATTATTATTAACTAAAAGTAATTTTGATTGAAATTATTAACTAAAAGTAATTTTCATTGTAATTATTAACTAAAAGTAATTTTGAATTAAATTATTATTAATTAAAAGTAATTTTTTTGAAATTATTATACACTAAAAGTAACTTTAATTGTAATTATTATTAGCTGAAAGAAATTTTGAATGAAATTATTATTAATTAAAAGTACAACATTTTTTTTGTTATTACGGTAACTAAAAGTTATTTTGGTTGTATATATTTTCCACTAAAATTCTTTACAGAAAAATTGTCATTTATAAAAATGCAGCTCCAGTTTTTGTATCAACATGATACCCAGTTATCCATCATAGTAGGCAATACAGTATTTTATTCAATATATCAACATGATACTCAGTTATCCATCATAGTTGGCAATACAGTATTTTATTCAATAAAACAATATAATTTGTTCTCTCTCTCTGCAAGTCCAATTCTGCTGGTTGTTCAATTCCTAATCTTAAGGTCAAGGTCATAATCTGGATTTAAAATTAATTTCTTCAACTCTTTTGTTTGTTTACTCAAGCTCTTGTTCAGCTGGGGAAACAATTTTAAGGGAGTGTTTCTGTTTTTGATTGTGTGGCCATTACTATGCACAGCCACCTTTACTTTACCCCAATTAAGGTCAGGTACCCATTAGAGTTTGGCATTTGGGCATGGAATGGGTTGCCTGAACAAACCAGGAAAACCAGTAACTTAACATCATTTAAAACATCAATAAAAATGCAAGACTAGACTCGGACCACGGATGAGCGTAGGTCGCAATCATCTTCTTTATAGAAGGAGCGTCTGTAATGTATATGATAAGATAAGAGTTGGGTAGACTCAAAGACACCCTCCAGACCCGGGAAAAAAAACCTAGCCTGCACCAGGATTCAAACCCAGGTCCTCCTAGTATGCTGTGGCCACAGAAATTGGTTGATTCCTATGGATCAATTTGGTCCGACGGGTACTTTACTTATTTCTGTTTTTACACTTTACAGGGCAACCAGTGGAGATTGTTCACGAGAACACCAGCCTGAAGTACGGGCTTGCCATTGGTATTCCTGTGACCCTGGCTGTTGTGCTGATGGTCACCGCCGCATTCATTATGTGGTGGGCTTGTAAGAAAGGTACATTGACGATAAATGTCTATCAACATTGCCTCTTCCGACCTGTTAAACTAATGTTTGTGTTAAGGCTTGCATTTCGACATAATGTCTATCTTGTAGATTGTGTCGCATTGTTTCGGTTTGCCCACTTAAAAAATGTTATCATGGTTAAAGGTTTTGTGGTCTAGCAAACAAAAATAAACTTGCATTGTGCTGGCCACATAATCTTGCTAATGCCACAGCCACATAAATTACTTAACTCAGCATTACCAATCCAGCTGCTGAAAATATGCTGTAAGAGTCCTTTTAATACATATTTTAAATTTTGTAGTTTACCCCTCCAATTAATTGATCCTCATCAAAATCTGAACCCTATGTTTCATTGAACACCAGATTTGAATTCAGAAAAATGTTGGGAATTTTTTTATTTTTTATTCTTGTCCTCGTTCTTTTTGTATTTTAAATATTTGTCAAATATAAATCTTCTTTTTCTTCACCGCTTATAAAACTAAAACAACAACTCTTGTTTGAATTATTTCCCTTTTCTAGACACTTTTGATTAGTCATGAAATTACACGTTAATAAGTTAATCAATTTTGTGTTGTTATTTTTTTTTTACATGATGGTAAAAATATTCAAACTCTCTCTCTCTTTGTTGCAGGCTATCTTCGCCACGTTCCCCTGACCTACAAACATTTCACCAACCCCAAGCCCAAAAAATCATCAGGGGTCATCAAGCTGGATACCGAGTACGGCAAAGGGGAGGCGCCCTCTGTGCACATTTAGTGCGGCTGCAGCGGGGGCCATTTTCTTCACGAATCAAACCTAACATTTTTTTGTACATTGAGAGCAGAGTTTTTTTTATTTATATACTATTATATATATTGTTATCAATTTGTAATTACTTCTTTGACTGCACTTTTTCCTCCATGCTTGTTACATAAGTATGTTGTGTAGATTTCATTGTGTTTATAATGTATTATATTGATCCAGAGGGGGAAAACATTTATTTTTTCCATTTTACCATAATGCTAATTTGGAGCTTGTGTTGTTTCTCAAATTTATGTGGATAAAAGGAAGATGATCTAACAAACTTATTAGGCATAGTTGTGTAGTTAATTTGGTGTGAATACGTGTTTTCCTTGTTAATTTTTTTGTTTGTTAATACATCTGAATCTCTGTAGTCTTTTTTTTTTTTTGGTGCCAGCTATCATGAAATGAATTATCCATGGCCACATCTTGCAACCTGTTTATCATTAACATTATGTTCTGCCTGTCTATTTGTTGTGAGCTATTTTATATCCTTATCGAATACAAACAAGTTTTTTGGCCTACTTCATAATGACACTCTAGGTTTTATTCACGTTGGGCGCCAAATTGTTGGAGTATAATTGTTCATTTTTTCAAGGCAACAGAAAATACTTCAAACTTTAATCCTGTTTTAATATTAAACAACAATGAGAGCAATATCTTTGCGATTTTAAAGAGCAACAATACGCCATTCATCCACAGACAATAACATAAGACTCTGACACACTTTCTTAACTCGCAAGACATATCGCTTAGGGATTATTATAAAGAAAATAACTAAAATATCTAACAATAAAATAATGAACAAAAGAACAATGTATGTGTCATATACAATAGCTCACAACACTATTCCAGCTTTTTAAAGGTCTGTTTGCAAAATGGAAGCTCGGTAAGATGTCTTTCAAACAGTTAAAATGTTAAATCCGTTTTATTCTCTACTTTCAATCCTTTATGCAACTCAAGAGTAATACCTCATAAGGTGTGGTCAGTTGTTCTTAGTCTATATCGCTTTTTATGTCTGTTTGATAATATATTTTTGTTTATCATCAGATTTTCTTTATTGCATTATTTTTTTCCTAGGCCTAAGAGCTTACTGTGCATTATGCCGCAGCAAAAGAGTTAATCCGCATATCAAAATAGTTTTTCACTTTGTGTTTATTTAGAACCATTTATTATCGTCTATGATTTGTTACAGACTTTCGCACACTATGTTAAATCCTTTCATGTAAGGGAGATGTTTTTCTTTCTTTAGCCCAACTTACCAAGGTATCTGTGTGTGTGTGTGTGTGTGTGAAATCATACAAAATATTCTATGTTGTTGGGTTGTTGTTTCTATTTTAAGATCATTTTGACCTTTAACATTGAACACAAAAGGAAAATTTTCTTCTTCTCTCAGAACAGCGTTGTTTTTTTTTCTTCATGAGCCGGTTATTTTTAGATGTCTACTTTGTGACCCACAATCATTTATATTGTCTCTACAATCCTATTAATCACATAAGGTTTTAAGAATTCCCATAAAATTCTCAACAGATGAATCTCCACAAAATTTTTTTAGAATATTTAGCTCAGTAGCTAATATTGGACTTCAATGTCACAAAATGTCCATTTGTTTTTATAAATATACTACTATGGGTCTATTGCTAGTATATTGTGTCCTAGATATTGAATTTTCTCTTCTTATCTTCTTTTTTGATATCCAGTAATTCGTGCATCAAGTCCAGGTACATGGTCGTGACCCAGTATTTTTTGCAAACCGTTGGCTTAGAGAGAGAACAGAATTTATATCACCAACTTTTGTTTAGCTAAAAGTGAACAAAATATTTGTAGATAAACTTGTTGACTTCTTACATTCCACAAAAAAAACATGTATAGCTCCAGGCTGTACAAAAGTGATATGTCTTAACACAAAGACTTTTTTGCATTTTTTCTTTGTTGCAATATAAAAATTTATGTTTTTCTTTAACCATGTTTACAAAAGTAAAGACACTTTGCAGCTTTTGTTTAAAAAACTTGAGGAGAAAAAAAACATAACATTATAAATTAATTTTTGTTGATGTAAAATTGTGATTATCTTAATAAGTTTTTTACTTGAACAATATTATTGTGCAAAACATTCCTTTGTAACCATGCCTACACAAGAGTTGAAACTACATTTCATATAAAAATATCTTTTTTTTAACTTTGACATAATTTATTTTTTTGTTTCATATCAATGTCAACTCTTAGTTTATTGTTTTCTTGACATCAAATTTATTTGAGTTTTCTTTCTAATGGATTATTAAAAGAAAATGGTGAAAAAAAAAGTTCTTGGATAGTTTTTTGTTTTTATACAAAGTTTGCAGATTTTTTAAAGTATTTTTTTATTTTATTATAATTGTTACGTCTTTACACTTGCACTTTTTAAAACGTTTTTTTGTTTTCTATATTGTTACGACTGTAAAATGAACAGAAAAGAGGCTTGTAATAGTTTAAATTTTAAAGCTAAATTAGATTTAATTTACCGTCATTTATATCTGACTTGGCCTTTTTTTAGTAAGCTGCTTATTTACATTAAGAATTGATATCTAGCACAACACAATGGATTAATATCCTTAAGGTCTAGGCTTCAAATCCTTGTTAAAAATACAACACTATTTCCCAGGTTTTAAGGGGCACCATTATAGGTCTATCTAACCCTGAAGGATACTTGATAAGAGTTAGTTGGGGTAAAAGCACCAGGGGATAGTGATAGCCATACAATCCCCTTGTATAACATGGCTAAAGAAACTAACCAACACTCCTTGGCTTACTCTACTGATTAAAATTGTCCTTAAAGGATAAAAAATAATAATTACTCGTATACATCATGGATATTTTAATTCAATTGTTGAGTGCCATTATATAAATATATGGGGCACTGTTGTCTTGTGGCAGGGCACATGGAATGTTACATCAAAAGTCTCGAGTTTAAATCCTAGATGAATGCTTGCATTTTTTTCCAGGTTCTGGGTGGTGTCCCTGAGTCTACCCAGCTCTGAAAAGTACTTAACTACTGTTGGCTGGGCATTGTGCTGGTGATACTGTCCCCTAGTGTGCTATGTGAATGCTGCTTCACTGGTCCTATATGTCAAATTGGTCTAACAGGGATACTTAACATTTTTTAACTTATATAACTAAAATTTGAAATGAAAATCCTTTTTTTTTTGTAAGGGAAACTTGTTGACCCATTGATGCTGACACTTAACTTTTTATTTTCCATATAGAATTATGGCGGAGGCTAAACGAGCAGCAAAGAAAAGTAGGCTGCCCCTAACAATCTCCAGCGGTCCAGCTTTCAAGTGCCAGAGATGCGATAGAGCCTGTCTCTCAAGGATAGGTCTCCACAGACACAGTCAATTTTGCAGGGCTGGCCAAATCACAGGAGCGCAAATCTAATCATCTTTCGAGACTATGGAGCCAATGATGAATTAAATAATACATATTGAAAAAAAATGAAGTTTTAAATTTGTATCTAATTTTTCAAAAAGACATTTTAATGTTTCATTTCACAAAAATAAAATAAAGGAAGCACACAAAAATTTTACATAAATTTGTATATATCACAAATGTCTTGTTCAAATTTTAACATTCAACTGGCTTACAAAATCAATATTTGGACAGGCTAATTTTTTAACATTACAACTATACATAACTTTAGTGGTGTTCTTGATTTAGTTGTTGTTTTTTACTCTTAGCATGAAAATGAAAACATAGTAATATACCGTTACCAAAATTTTACTTTACTTTTAGCATTTAATAATTACATAAATAATCTAATACTTGAAATAAAAATTCCAATAAATTCAATTTATAAACAGTGTAGTCAAAATCCCAACAAAGATTGTTTACATTTTCTCTGAATGAAAGTTTTTTAAAACAAACAGTGCTTGAGAAGAAACTGATTCGGCTTTTTACTTTTTCTTCTTCTTCCCTCCTCCTTTCTTCCCTCCCTTTTTTCCTTTCTTCCCTTTCCTTCCTTTCTTTTTCTTTTTCCCGAAAGGGCCAAATCCTTTGCGGACCATGACGCCTCGCCACCAGGATTGCATCTGTTGAAAATTTTTTTTAATGACAGGGGTGAATAATTTACTTAACCTGAGTACTCTTCTTGTTGGAGTCAGTAAGTGCATTTTTACATACATATTTTTACATTTCAAATAATATAAATAGCTTTTCCATCTAATCTGCTCTTAAATGTAATAAAAAATTTTTAGATTAATCTATAAAAATTGTTTAAGTTAATGAGCCAAATTCAATTCTCAACCTTTCCATTAAAAGCATGTTAATAAGAATGATGTCATCACATAAAAAGAGGACCAATTCTATAGTAATAATAATCTGGTTTGTTTTATTGTTAGTAGAGTTTGTCCATCTTTTTCCTCCCATTTGATTTCTTTGCTCTATACAGCTCTATCAGTTTCATATTTATACTTGATATAATATATTAGTAATATTACTGAGTTATTATAAATTTAACAAAGGACTATCCTCTAATTTTTTCACAATACAGGGTTTTTTCTTTTCTAATTTTCCCATAGTTATTGACGTTGTTTCACTTGAAAAGTAGTTTAGTACAAAGCCTATAATATATGACTGCGGCTGTAACTTAAAAAATTACAAAATATAAACATTTTTCCTGTATGATCTAGGCCTGCATATAAGGTTTGTTTTTAAGAGTGGATGGAACATTGTTGTATTTTGTTTTATTTTAAAGATTAGGCCAATATTGCCGTTATATTTTTCTTTTATATATTTTTCTGGAAAGCTTTTCAATAGAATAACAAAGGCTAGTTTGTTAGTTGGTTTTTTATCAATGGCATTATTATAAAAACTATAGTAATTTTAATAAAACTCTATTTAAAATACAGCATAACAATAAGATCTGAAATATGTTTGAATTAGATGCGCACATAGCATTTGTTATAGAAAGTTGGCTAGGCATTGTCATGGTCACCCTGTCTGCAGTGAACAATGCAGCTGGTGAACTTTCCTTCATCGGCTTTAAGAGATTTAAGTCTTCTAGGGGGAAACTTAAAATTATCTATCTAACTTATCTGCCTTGATTACCTTGATTGCAGATTTGAGTTCAATAGCTTCTTGATCCGTTTTTCTTCTGGCTTTTTCTTTCTCTATTCTGTCTTCCACAACAATTTGTTCATATTCTTTATACTGTTAAATGTAATTTTTAAAAAAAAAGCATTAAATAAAAGTGTACGCCAAAGAGTGAGATAATAAACTATAGTTTAGAACACATATATTTAAATACATTAAACTTATTGACCAGAGTCAAAAAGCCTTATTGAAACAATAAATACATGTAAAATAAAGTAGACCTACATTAGCTTAACTTTATAAGCTCAAAAGGCATGGTTTACAGTAAAAATAATATTATATATAGTTCTTTACAAAGTGTTTTATAAACATTAATAGCCTAATTAATTAATTAATATGTCTACTCTTGATTGGCTGTCTGAGAATTTAATTCTAATCATGCATGTATCTTTGTGCTGATTGGTTGGTTTGTTACATATTAATTGAAAGTTTTAAAAATTATATTTCTTTTTAAATTATGATGCTAAAATCTTTAACATACTCAAATCAGTACTAGTAGTGTAGATAAAGAATTCTAAATAAAAGGACTGGATGGTTTTTCCTGACTAATTCAGGCAGCCCATTCCATATCCTAAAAGCCACTTGAAAAGAAAGATAGCTTAGAAAAATTAATCATTGCATACAAAAATAATAAAAAGGATATAGTTAGCTCAAGGTCTTTCTGTGGGTTTAATTTTTTTGTTCATGTTTTAACATAATTCAAGTAGCATACCAGTTTAGTAAGTTCTTGTAATTTTTCCAAGTCTTTTGCTTTGGTTTGTTTCAGAGTATCCAACTCTTTTTGTTTTGCCTCTTTGTCCACTTCATATTTTTCCATCCAGAAATCTAGTTTTTTCTCTAAATCCTAGGAAGAGAAAAAGAAAAGCCTAGTAAAGTTTCCAAAATTTATATGTTGGACTAGTGTGTTAACCTTACATAATATTAACTTTGATGAAAGAGAGTGGGGGAGGGGAGGTAGCTTTTTTTTAAAAGAAAAGATATAATATGAGTTGCATTGATTACATTTAATTTAAAGGAAAACTAATTAACTATATTCATTTCTCTTTTGCGGATTTTCTTTAAAATTAGGTAAAATGTATAAATAGTATCAAGTGGCAGAACACATATCACTATTATGAAATTCATTGGTTCAAATCTAGATAAAGGTCAGAATGTCTAGAATGCATTTTAAATGAGGAATGAGAAAGTTGTTACATCTATCACTTCTGGTTTTCTCTCTGCACAATAAACAAAAAATGTAAAAACAAAAAATTCTTATACCGCCTGATGTTCTTGCAAGAACCTGACAATCTCTTTATGGGCTCGGTTTTCTTCATCATTTTTTTTCTGAAGCCCCTGAAAAAGAATTTAAAAAATCACAGTTAAAATGAATTTGTCAGTTCAATGTTCCTTTAAAAAAATATTTTCATTTTAAATTATTTTAAAATGTCTACAATTTCTCATAGGTATGCCACTCTGATAAAACAAAGTGCGCTACTCCACTAGGCAAGTTCTCTCCCATACAAACCTCAATAACCATTCTTATCGCTTAACACATTGTAAATCATGAAATAAAGAAACTTTCAAACAATACTGACTGTGAGAGTCAATTCTGCAATGTTGCATAGTGTAAAGTTGCCTTTTCTCAAATTGAGAACTGTCACTTACATTGTTCTTGAACTGTGAATTCATATTTCATTTAGATTAATATTAATTGAAGGATTTTTTTTTATGCTGCCCGACTTTATAGGTTACCTACTAAGTGAATGTCAGAAAAAACATAAACAAGTATTCTCCTTACATTTCATAGGAAAATGTCCCATACAGAATTTAAATTATTCTGATTCAATAAGTTTGTATTTCTCCTTACAATTTTCTTTTTTTTTAAATTTCAGCTCATCTTTCAATTTGGACAGTTTTTATGATTTAACTTAATTTTTTAAAAAAAGATTGATACAGTAACTAGAATTCTGTTTGTAAAAGATATCTTAATGGACATTATTTATCTACATGTGACAAATAGTAAACTGAGTTGAGATTTAGCGGCACTGCTCTTCAATTTCCAACGTTGGCGTACCTCTATTTTCTCTTTCATTTCTTTTTCTGTTAAGTAGACTTTTTTCTGTGACTGTGCAACTGAAACATCTGCACATTTCTTAATGTATTTTCCTTCCATGTTTGTTTTAGCTTTCATCTCCTATTGAAAAAGACAAAAACAAAAGTAATAACCAAGTTAAACGACAATGATTATGATGGTGACCATTTCAAAGCCTAGGAAAATAATACAATTCCTTGCACATGATGAAAAACTTCAGGACTGCAGGTCGGCCCACCTCTAGCCTGTCCTAATGGTTTGGACGAACCAAGGTCAGTTTTCACAATCCTACTGTGGATCCTGATTCCAACCTAAATTTTACAGTATGATTTAGATGACTATGTAAAGACTTTTTATTATTATCTTATTATTATATTTTCTTATCCGAACTTACTAAGATAGCCTAATAATAAAAAAAAAGGTCAGCCAAGCAATTAAACAGAAGGGTTTGCTTAGCATCTGACAAAAAATAGATCTGCATATATAATATGATATCATGACATTTGGTTAGAGTCAAACACATTTCTATAAGCAGGTATACTTTTTACTTTAAAGATTTAATTAGGTACACAAATATCTACAGCACACTTAGCTGGTGCACTATAGGCCCCGGGTTTGAATCCTAGGTGAAGACTTGGATTTTCTCCCTGGTCTGGATGGTATCCCTGAGTCTACCCAACTGTTTAACTGTTGTTAATTAGGGTAAAATAAGAGCAGCTGGGCATTGTGCTCGCCCCACATTCCCCTTGTATGCCATGACCTCAAAAGTTTGTGAAACGCTACTGAACTTGCCAAATAGACCCACATGGTCAAAAAAGGACAACTTTACTTTTACTAATCTGGCATTTAATGTAACATAAAACTTTACACACTCAATGCCACAATGATAACCCAACTATTGACCTTAATGTACACAGAGTTTAACTGTCCAGGCTGAAGAGAAATTTTAGAATATTTTACTGAACCTGCAGCTGATCTTTAAGGTGAGAAATCATTTGTTTCCTTTCTTGGATTTTGTATTCCTTTTCTGCTTTTACTTGTAAGACTTCCTGCACAAGTTCAGCAACCCTCTGACTGCCTAGCTGTTCTCTAAAAGTTAAATTTATTAAAGTATATCAACAAATTTAAATAGACATAATATATATATATATATATATTGCCCCCCCCCCCCTATAGTTGCAATAAAATTAATTTATTTCAATATATCAACAAATTTAAATAGATAGTTTTAGATTACATTTCATTAGACTTTTATGGATTTTTTGTAAAGAAACTAGAAATTAAATATTAAGAATATTATGTCATGCATAATAAAACTTGAAACCAAGACATTTTATCTTAACTGTTCTGTATTAAGTCTAATAACCAGTGCTTTTTTTGAAAAAAAAAATAGGTGCCGGTACTCAGCGATGGATTGCCTAACTTTTAAAGCAGTTTCGCATTTTATACTTTTATTCCTATTGCGCGCATTTTTTTAATAATTCAATTTTAACAAATTAATAATATAATAAATTAATAATAAACGTTAAAATAGAAGAAAAGTAATAATTTTTTTTTCCCCACATTGAAAAAGGTGCCGGTATGCCGTATCGGTGCGTACCGCCACAAAAAAAGCACTGCTAATAACACTTAAAGATAACCTATAAGTGTGCATTAGAATGGACATTTTTATGCACCCATTTCAGCCCTATAATTTGGTTAGAGCAATACATTTGGAAAATCAAGACAAAGATCTTAGTATTTGAGTCTATTATTTCAGTTTTAAATACTGTTTGCTATTAGTGCTACTAGCTTATTTCTGAATCCAAATTGAAATGAAAAATAGAAGATATTTAAAGCAGAATGCTTACTTCTGTATTGTTCTCTGAAGAGATGCCTTTCTTTCTTTTTCTGCAAGAACTGCATCCATCAAAGTTTCAAAGCTACATTTTTGTACCAGCTCTGTCATGGTACCTGCCATTATATTTTCTGCATAGGCTCTAAAAATGTTAAGAAAGAAACCCATTTATGTTGAGTTCAAAATGATTTTAAAACATAATTCAATTATTATTATACGATATAGGTTGTTATGCCCGTCAAATTGACGATTATAAGAATGACAAATATAAAAACAATCAATAAAAAATAATAGCAAACAATAATGCAGTAAAACAAATCTGTGAGAACGTTTTTTTCGGTATTTAATTTTTGTTCTTGTTTATTGTTTCCAGTGACCCTAACATGTGCATACGAACTGCAATGAAGAGTATGTTACTTAAAGGGTAGCTAAAAGTTCTGTTGACTCGACTTTTTCTTAATAATATTAGTAAACTAACAATAATACTATCAGACAGAAGATGAAAAAAAAAACACCAATAACAAGCAATAAAACAGTAAACGATAAAAAATGTAAATAGATATAATATTTTGAAGTATGGGAAAACTTGGTGCCGAAGAAGACATAATTTGGATGCATTTTTAAACGGACATCATTTTGAATATTTTGTAAATGGCGCTCTAGTTCGTAGCCTTAACATAATTAGTAATAAATTAACGAAAAAAGCAATATAGTTTTTGTGATAAAAATAAAAATTCTTTTGAAGGACGTTTTTCTGATTTATGTTTTTTAATTTGTCACAACACGTTAATAAGCCTAAAGAGGACAAACATATATATATATAAACAAACTCATGGTAGGCCTATATATACTTTTTTTTTTTTTGCAATAGAGGCAGAGTGGTTTACAGACTGCCATCCCAAAGGCCCTGAGTTTGGACATTCTGCTCTCATGGTACATGACATAAGCTGGGGTAATGTAAAGGCCACACAATCCCCTTGTATGCAGTGGCCACAGAAATAAGTAAATGCTGCTTCACTTGCCACATAAGCCAACATGGTCTGAAGAGGAATCTTCCCTTTACTTTTTTGCAATTTTATTTTTTCCTGACATTAATTTTATGTAGGCCTATTTAAATGCTTTTTTTTCTACATAGTTCCAACTTACCTGTCCTGTTGTATTTTCAAAAGATTATCAGCGGTTAGAGGATTCTGCTTCAGTGTGCGCCCAAATACATGAGTTGAATTCTTCAAATCTCTTCCTGCATTTAACACTTCCTGCTCAACATCTAAAAGATTGGCAGGATTTTTCGTCAAACCCAGCATAGCAATCTTTTTTATTAAGACTGACTGATATTTTTTCTCCAATTGCATTTGACTGTCTACCAGCTGGGAAAGCTCTCCTCGAACAACCTAAAATTAGAAAGGCGGAAAGAGTTCATTAAAGTTGTATCGCCTAACTAACAAAGTTAAACATTACATTAAACATTAAATTGAGACTTAAAGATAGGAGCCTCCATAGAGACCTTTCTAATTCATTATGGGCATCATATTATGTAGTATTTGGCAATAATTGATTCTATATGGAGTCAAAACATACATGTCTGTCATGATATGTTATATAATGCTTTGGTGTGCAATAATGTGTGTGGTATATGTCAGTTTGTTTATTAACAAAAAAAACTCTACTATCCTTTTGAAATAAATGTTAAGAAAGTGTTGATGGTAATAGGTATTTAAATTAAAAGTAAATGTTTCCTTTACAAATGGGAATATGGGTGTGTCAATACATACTTCTAATGCATCTGGCCTAAATTCAAAAGAAGCAGGCATTATATGGCCAAGAGTGGACAACTGGTCAACACAATCTTCCAGCACTGTGGCAAGGTGGATAGCATCCACACCGGTCAAAGTGGACCCACTCATCTAAAAAAAAGAACATGAATAAAATAAAAATAACATGTAACGTATGTTACAGCAAAGTACTAATTACTCATAAAACTAATAAGGATGGAAGATATAATATTCAACAGGGTAATGAACAAGACAGATGGTGTATTATATGAGAAGACGCTAAGTAAAGTTAAATTCTGAGATAGATAAACACTCTAGAATGTAACAATGGATACCCCGGAAATGACATGCAAAGGGAAGAGGCAATGAAGGTTCCATAATAGGTGAGGGTAAACTAAGGTTATTGCTCTATAAAGGACCCTACTTTCAATAATTAAAGCACCAGTGGTCAATCATTTACAGCAGTAATAATTAATAGCCTACATAAAACTTACTCATATTTAAATTCACACTATAGAGTTATAAAGTGACAGCCAGATGCCTTATAATTTCACCAATTCATATAGCGAAGGCTACAAACGCCTACTCCAAAATATTAGGCATTTTATTAAAAATTATCTTTTCTAATGAGTATTGTCTCAAGATTTTGTTTTCCAAGAAAAATCCTATGGGAGTAGGTGCTATGAATATTATAAGCAGTGCTTTTTTGTGACGGTACGCACCGGTACGGCATACCGGTACCTTTTTTAATGTGGGGAAAAAATTATTACTTTTCTTGTATTTTAACGTTTATTATTAATTTATTATATTAATTATTTGTTAAAATTGAATTATTTTAAAATTGCGCGCAATAAGAATTAAAATATAAAATGCGAAACTGCTTTAAAAGTTAGGCAATCCATCACTGAGTACTGGCACTTTTTTTTTTACAAAAAAAGCACTGATTATAAGCATATATATAGTATAGTATAAGTTATTATAGTATGAGAAGAAGGTCTACACAATTTACTAAATACTTATAAGTTATAACATAAGCATATATAGTTGATATAAATATATGAGGCATATCCTTCGTATCCTTTCAATTTCAAGTATTGAAGTTTAAGGTCCGAGTAAAGGCATATTATATAATTATATATTATAAATTATAAGGCTTTTACTTTTATACATATTGAATATTACTGGCTAATAAAATTAATCATTAATCTTAAAAATTACAGTTACAATAGTATTACAGTAATCTAAATATCGGTTTTAATGCTCAGACTAAGATTGCTTTAAATAAAAGTATTTACAATTTAAATTCACGGCCTACCGTGTCAGCCGTGTGCATTACTATTTTAAATATTACTCATTACTTTATACTTTATTATAATTTGGGCGTCATTTGGTTAGCCTTCAGTGATTCAATGCCACCAGAGTCCAGACCCAGATCTGAGATTATCATTATCAGATAATGATAATGACAGATAATACTTATTAATAGTAATAGGTACTAATAATAGGCTAGTATACTAAGTATAGCAGATGAATGAGATGCTCAGATGGTGAGATTATTGAGTTTGAGATAGTCTCAGATAGGATAGGCTACTTCAGTGTCTTCAGAATGTCAAAAAAGCAGTTAGTGAAAACATTATAAATATACAACACAAACTGTAATATAAAAATAAGATGTTTACCTCACTTTGTTTCCCCTTTAACTTTATTATCCTCTGGATTAATAAAAAGTATCTTTGAGTTTGTAGCAAATTTTTTTCCAGAATCAATTGTTTACCTTCGTTACCGTCGCTCTACGCATGTTGGCAATTTTTACTATTTCCGTTTTTGCTAACTTGTCTTTCTTTTATTTCCGGTTTCTTAATACGGTACGTGAATAGTATTAGTTATAACGGTAATACTGTAATATTTTACAAAAAAACTATTAAAACAAACTTACATTAATATTTAAAATAGTTGTTATGATTACGGAGGGATTCAAAACGTTTTTTATGTTTGATGGCTTAGCTTTCCAGGAATATTTCACGATTGCACTAAGCTTACCCGGTTTTCCTTTCTTGTTGCCTAACTTCGATAACAGTCATGTTTACCAATACTTTAACGCAGTAAACTAAACATTCCAAGTTATATTGTAAAAAAATGTACAGCTTATATGCAAATATACGTGTTCCTTCTAAAACTTCACTTTCGTTTGTCTTTGTATCAGGTTAGTAATGGCAGAAAAAGCAGCTGCGAAGCCAAATCCAGCCAAGAAGTCAGGCAGGTAAGTTAAACATTTAAAACAATTTTTGAAATGCAATGTCAATGCTAAATAGAATAATAATAAATTGTTAGTTGATCCTAATTAGCGGACTAGAGGAAGTTAAATCTTTGTTTGTTTGTAGTTTCTCTACCTCCCCGTTTCTATTCAAATTGTAGATTTCTAATAGTAATAGTTAATAGGCCTACTAATTAATTTCTCTCAATGAAACCACCCCCATGTTATGATATTTATAGTGCCTACTAAACTAAACTTAAAGGCAGGGCCAATGGCCAAGCTTGAGGCTGAGCGGTTTGCTGTGTGGCTACAGAAGCTTTTATGATTCTTGTGTTAGCCTGTTTTTATGATTCTTGTGTTAGCCTGTAACTAGATTATCTGCATGTACATTTTGGTCATGAAGTAGGCCTACCTTACAGTGTCTTACTGCTCGTGAAGCTGAGTAAGCGGTTTGTGTCCCAGTGTTGTATTTGATGTGGTAGTTTCTGCCTTCTAAAATGATTTAGTGTGATGCAAACGCCCTAAGGCTAGGTCTGTAGGCTATATTTAGTCATATTTCTAGTTCTAGTAGTACTTTTTGCAGTCCTCAGTGATAAAAAGAGCACTTAGAAAGACTTATTTCCTATAACTACTACAGTTGTGTGTAGGCCTATTTGAAATTTATAAAGTAATAGGCCTAACTGGTAGGCATACTAAAAAAATATGTTCTCCCTTCGGGTCTAGTCACATGCCCATACATCTTATTCTTGAGAGGTATTGTTTAAAATGCAGCTTTGCTAGTCAAAAACTTGCCATCCTTTCCAAAGTATCCAAAGAATAAAAATACCACAGCTTGAGCTGACAGAGATATAATTGGCAGATAATTATGATGCTACTAGGCCTGTCGATCCATAGCTCTGTTGAAGCAGCATTCATCAGTTTCCGGACCTATGGATCAATTCGGTCCGACTTGTACTTTAATTACTAGGCCTAGGCTTGACTATAGAAATAAATTTGCACTGTTTCCCTTAGACTTGTGACTTAGGACAATATTTTCTCATTTGGTCAATGAGGGTAGACATGTCTGAAATATCTTTAAGATAAAAAATAACTTTTGTGCACAGGTTGTACTGCAAAGCGGTGTTTACTGGATACAAACGCGGACACAGAAACCAACATGAGAACACAGCCCTCTTGAAGATTGAAGGTGTTAACACAAAGACAGAGACAGACTTTTACCTAGGAAAAAGATGTGCTTACGTGTATAAAGCTAAAAGGTGAGTAGTCAGTCACCCTCTCTGGTATGTCTACTTATATTTGTAGACTAAAGTTAATTAATTTTTTATACGCGGCCAGCTGTGAATTGAATACTTTTCTATATGGCCATTATTTTCAATCTGCATGTAAGTCAGCTAATGACTATTTCCCTTTTTACATTTAATAGCTTAAAGAACATACCGGGTAATAAAAAATCATGTTAAATCTTCTCCAGGGTCGAAGTTTTTTTCCCCCATTTAATGTTCTCTTATTTACTTATTTGTTTTCAAATGACTTTAATGTTATACAGTTGTTTGCTTTTATTGCCCCTGTAGCTGACCATAGCACTGTTCTGTGTCATAAGCTGAATTATAATTTTGTACATGATTTAAGATAGGCCTTTTAATATTGGTTTTCTATTTCCCGCAGATGTTATAACCATTTTTCTTGGGTCAACTTCTTAACTTCATATTTACCTTTTACTACCATGGGTTTTAAAAAAGATATTTCCAGAGATTGTATATTTATTAAAAATTTCTTTATAACAGTGATGTGACATTTTTGTTCATGTGGTGTCCATAGTAACCAAAGGGTTAATAAAATGAAAGAGTGACGTCTCCACTTGTACAAGTCTTTAGCTTCAATACACTTGAAAATATTGTATGCTTTTACATTTCAAATATATTTCACCATTTACTTAGGTTAACTGCATGCCCTGGTCATGACAAGCCCAGTCGTCTTAGGGTTATCTGGGGTAAAGTAACCCGACCCCATGGAAACAGTGGAGCTGTACGTGCAAAGTTCAGGAAAAATCTTCCAAGCAAGGCAATGGGCAGACGAATTAGAGTAGTAAGTATGAGCTCATCTTTTGTAAGAAGTGGTTTACACAACACTTTTCTATCATAAATTATGTGAAAGTTTGGGGAGAACTTGATTTTGTAAGTTTGTGAATTTTGTTAAAAAGGATAAAGTAGCATGAACAATTTTTATTATTAAAAAAAAATGTATTTAACCGTTTCCCCCGTGGAGTCGCAGTGTGTCGCCTCTGCTGGTAGACACTTGCAGTTGTTGCATATTGTTGATTATGGTTGTTTGGCTTCTGGTCCCAGTGTGATTTTTAAAAAAAATGCCTACCATAAACTTTTAAAACTCTGTCCGAAGAGAGCAATAATGCCGCTAGTTTTGCACTCTTGTTTGGTATTTTTAGCGCGATTGATAGAATTTTAAGTTAAAATTATTGAAAATAACTAATTCTGTGAAAATTGATGGCGTTTCAGAAATATTTATAGAAGCATTGGGCTAGGCTGATAAGGGAAAGGCTTTATTATTTCAATTATACCAAGATAGATAGAATTATTGAAAGCGTTGTAGAAGTTGAATAGGCTTTAAATAGGATACGAGTCTGATACAATGATTTCAAAATTCCATGACAAACTATCGTCGTAGGCTTTATTTATTTTTTTCCCATTCGTTTATTACTTTATTTTCATCTCTACTGGTTTGAATTAAACTATATTTTTACTATGAAGCATTTGATTCAATTGCTTTGATAGTTTTTTATAGTAAATTTGTAAATATTTTTTGTCTGATTTTTTTTACAATATACGGAGTTATGCGACTGGACTCTAGGGTAGAAGGCTGGCAAAGGAATAAGGGGATGCGACTGGACTCTGGGTAGAAGGCTGGCAAAGGAATAAGGGGATGCGACTGGACTCTGGGTAGAAGGCTGGCAAAGGAATAAGGGGATGCGACTGGACTCTGGGTAGAAGGCTGGCAAAGGAATAAGGGGATGCGACTGGACTCTGGGTAGAAGGCTGGCAAAGGAATAAGGGGATGCGACTGGACTCTGGGTAGAAGGCTGGCAAAGGAATAAGGGGATGCGACTGGACTCTGGGTAGAAGGCTGGCATAGGAATAAGGGGCAAAGGGTTAAGGAGTCCTAAGCACCTGTGTTGTTTCATTCTGAAATTGTTCAAGAGCGTTTTCAATTTTATTTTAGACTACCTATTTAGGACTTTAGTTTAAATTTTGTTAAATAGAGATAAGATATTTCATATTTACTTACAATCATAAAATTTTTTTTTAAAGCAGGCTAAAGGAAGTAGGCCCTATGATATAGATTTTATGAAGTTTGGGGGTATATTATAATGGCAGAAACAATCATTTGTAAATGTCACTTTGTTCTAATTAAAATAATGGCAGATGAGTGTATTATCCTTATTTATTTTGATGAGTTAATTTTTTGCATTGTACAAATGCATTTTTATACTATTAAATCAGAACTTTTTTATGAAATATATCATTTAATGAGTACCGGTATTTTAATTGAGAAGAATACTTTTGTAGTTTTGTATGCTCTGTCATTTAGCCATTGTTGGTTGCATTGGGAAAATATTAAGTCTGTGTTTTGGGGACTTGGTGGTTGCTGTTGGATTGGGATAGTTTTTATATTTTCAAAAAACTTATACAAATAATTACAACCTTTTTGTTTTTCAGATGCTTTACCCATCAAGAATATAAATGACAAGACAATAAATGTTGAAATTCAAAATGGAGTTTGTTGTTTTATGTATGTCTTGTTACTGTCTTAATATTAATAATATTTAGTTTGTGTAGTTTCTTCATGTGAAATACAAAATTGAAGCTAGGGTTCTTAATATTAATAGATTAATTGATATTGTTAGTGTTAGGATATTTCACCATGAACAAATAAACTCAAGCCACTTGATGAAAGCATGATTTAATTTAATGCTTGAGCTTGTGTACAATAACATAACTTCACTGCTCAATAATAAATAGCTTCTTTATCACTAAGTTCACTAAGCAAAAATAAACTACACCAATGTGTGTCTTGTATAGAATTTGGTGATGAAAATGCTTGAATAGATTTTCACTTGTAATTTTTTCAGAATGCCACAAATAGACATTGAATAAAAAAGAATTAGCTCTACTCTAAATGAATGAACTAGTGAGACATTTCCAAATACAATATCAAACTTATTCAAACTATTAGTTATAACCTGCTCTACACACATAATATATACATAGCTTCAATGGGTGTTAAGATTCTTTTCTTAAAACTCCGACTGTCAGTTCCTAGAGTACTTCAGCTGAAACCTAAGTAGAAAAGAATTTACCTGCACTGTATGGAAACATGCTACTAGCTTTCTGTGTACCTGTATTATGTATAGCAAAGGTTACTCAAATTTAGATACATGGATCAAGAAAATGTTATCTTTATGCTTAAACAGCCATAGTTAATGACCCACTACCGTTACTAGTACAGCATCAATACAGAAATAATGTACCTTAGAGATTGGTGTAAAATGCTCTTGTACTTGTATATTCTATAACAGTAATAACAAGGTTCTGCAACCTTTTGATAATATTATAATGTGCCAAAGTGTGCTATCTAGATCATTCAGTGTGCCTATAACTTCATTCAGTGTGCCTAAAACTTATAATTATAACCTAAAAGTTTTAGTAAAAGTTACCCTGCTTTAGCTCACCCATTTCTTGTAGTAGTAGAAGAGTAGAGACATGAATTGGAATTGCATTTTTAGACGTGTTCCTTATTCCAATGAAAATTGTTTAGCATGCCAAGTCTGGCACATGTGCCATAGGTTGGCCAACCCCCTGTTCTAGTTCTATAGAATATTTTCTTGATATTATATTGCCTTAATAGTATTAAATTAATAGCCAATTTTCCATGACTTACTTTTAATGTAAAAAGACTTACATACATGTAGTGTTCTAATGCTTAAGTGAAATGATAATTTCATATTATGGTTTACTACTCACTATTGCACCATTGCAAAAAAAGAATTCTATAAAAATATTTCTCATAATCATTAAATTAATCATAGAACTGGTTTGTCAACTGAATCTGCCACCCATTGGCATGCAGCATGTAGGTGAGATCTATCTAGAGCTTTCATTTTGATTTCTAAATGGTTAAAGTTTAAAGAATTTCATGTACAGGTTATTTGGCTTGGAGATGATAATATTAGTATTAATATTACAAACAATATTAGCTTAAATTTAAACATTTTTTTTTTACAGTTCCTGTTTGTTCTTACGACTACTGTTCACTTCCTTGTTAAGTTAAATATATAAAGCCCAATCTTCACAACTTGTGGGCAAACAGTTATCTATATTCCCCGCACATTTTTAATCATTTTAATTTAAATCATTAGTGTTAATATTAAAAAAAAAAAAATGGGTCTGAAAAAATAGATTTGTCTCCCCTTTACATCGTTTGCAATTTTTTTTTCTTTTCTTAAATTTTTACTTGTAGGTAGGTAGTTTGTAGACAGAATAGATAGATTATTCCAGTACTGGATTTTTTTTTTCAATGCCAATATTACTATATTAATATTAGTCTAGGTGTTACCTGTTAATTACTTTGTATAGGGTTATATTAACTTAGCTTAACTAGCTCCACCACGAAAACTAAAAATAGTTAAATATACATAAACTTGTCACATAGTAACTTGAATTAATATTGTTATTATTATTATGTTCTGAATAAATACATATTTTTGTTTACCTCTCCTGGAAATTAATATAATAAATACGCTGTATAATCTTACAGTTAACATAGTAAATAGTAGCGTATATGAATATAGGAGTAATTCATGTGAAAGGCACAAACAAAGCATCTGGACTCTTTAAATAGGCTATCATATAACCCAATCCAAAATATATAAAACTATAGCTTACAATGAGCTGGCAATGATTCCTGGCAGTAAGCTATTTAAGTAGATATCGGGCTGGGGGTCAGCCGTCCCAGGCGCCCAAATGACATGTTCCCACTTTAATTTTAATGCATATTTAGGGGAGAGTGAGGATGATTGGGCCGAGTAAATGCACATTTCATAAAAATTGATATATTTTAAAAACTAAAAAAGATATCATGAAAAGGTTAGTTTTACATGAAAGTATGTTTATTTAGTTGAAAAAAACTTCACGAATGCACAGCAATAATATAAACAGTAAAAAAGTTATTAATGTTTTAGTGAGGTATATCAAACAAAGTGGTGATATATGGTCCACTGGTGGTTATAACTGGGCCATCGGGTGGGGATAACTGGGCCGTTTGAGTAACATTTTTAAAAAAGGCCAATAATACATTTTAATTACATGAGGTGGAAGAGTGATGATGTAAATGTAAATACTATTTTTCTTTGCCAATTCTAGAGCATTGTAGGAAAGATGGCTTTCATGGTTGTCTAAAGTCAGATTTATTGGGAAGTCTTTTGAAGGTCGTACATTTTTTATTGTGTTCTATGACTTTAATAAAGTTATCTCCAGTCATCCATTCTGATAGATGAGCAAGACCTAAAGATCCTTCTGGTGCACCATTCAACATATATAGTCTTTCAGATTTTTACATGGAAAGACAAATACTGGTGGCAAGCTTTGTCCAACTGCTGAAATAACACAACACATAGTCACCAGCTCACCCCTTTCTCCTGATGTGATTTGTCCCATTTGATTAATACCACATAGCCCTACTACTTTTGGTACCTTGTGGACTGTAGTAACGCCTTTTTCGTCCAGATTAAATATCTGTGCTCCTGTTATCTTTAGTTCACGATAAGTTTTCTCAAGCAGGATAAAAAAATATCACCACTGTATGTCCATTGAATGCTGTTGCTCTTGAATATGATGTAGCTGCTGGTTGTCGGATACTTGAGCGAGGATTTCGTCTCATACAAGCCATCCATTCTTTGCCTGCTGTATTATTCTCATCCCACTGGGACGGGTGTGAAATTTTGAAAGCAACAGCCAAGTTTCTCAAGTTTTGGGTAGTCAAGCCATACAACATTTTTGCACTAGTATCGATATATTCTGCCAAAATAGCTTCTTCTGTTGGTGAAAATATTTGTCTATTTTGTTAGTTAGGTCGTAGTTCAGCTCCAGACTTTGCCTTTTCTATGTTGTGCTGTAGTGTGCTCCTTAGTATTCTGTACTGTCTGGCTGCCCCCCCCCCCCCCGCACCTTCACTCCATTAGCCACTGCCTCTACTGCCTTTTTCATTTCCTCTGGCAAGGTTGTCCCATGTGCTGTTCTTCTATGTTTATAAAACCGAGGCATGATGCACCTAACATATATAAATACCGGTATATAAAACAGAATGTATAAAGCATACTTAAGGCTATATCAAAATATTAATACATTTTCCCTACATGTCATGACTAAAAAGTCTATATATGGCCTACTATATGGCCTATATTCTATAATAATTAATCTAATAAATCGCCGAAAAATATATTAAAAAGGATCATTAGCATTTCTATCATATATTTAAGCTTATATGTTTGAATGTAGAATTTAATATTATTTTTTTTTTCGATATTTGAAACATTTAGACAAATTAACATTAAAGTGGTAGCAGTGGGGATAAGTGAGCCACTGCTGGTCCAATCATCCCCACAGGGAGCAGTTGTATAGAAAGTGACCTAGATTAAAAGCTTTAAGCTATATTATTATAAAACTAGTTTCAAAATGTCCTATGAAGAATAAGTTAACATAATCTTCTACTTACCAAAGACTAGTATTCAAATTGTGGTACTTATTAATATATTATAAGAAGAATGGGTGTGAAAATCTGGCTTTAGCGGCTTGAAAACAAAAACTGCTTGTAAAAAAGTTAGTTTTCATTAAAAGTGCGGGAAAACAGCCCATGTATAGAGGAAACAATATTAGTGAGTTTTTTCATTATGTGCGGAACTGCACTGGATGTCTCGTTTGGGCTGTAGAGGGGGTGGCCCATATATCCACTATGCCAAATCATCCTCACTCTCCCCTACTTAATATGATACAAAAAGCTTCGTGGATTTGTTATATATAGGGCCTATAGACCCTCTGCCTTCTTATAAGTAGGCCTACAAGTCTAGACCATATGATTTTATACAAAGGCTACATAGCTACGTTGATGTAAAAGTTTGTTGAAAATCGCAAATAAACTTAGTGGATCAATTACACCTCTAGCTGTTGTTGTAATATTACCAGTGTCAGCTGTTCCGGGGATATACGTTATAATTTATGGTTTTCATAAAAATTAAATAAAACGGGACACGAACTCACAATATAAATAGATCTATCGTTCAACAATTCCACACAGAAACTCTTACATCATAGGCCTACATCACCCAGATCAGACATCGTTGTCTAAAGTGGATAGAATATTGAAATCAACATAAATGTTCTGACCACCACTTCAGTCACACCAAACTACGAAACATAGATCTAGAACAGTGATGGCGAACCTTTTTGAGGCCGCGTGTCCAAAGTGCAATACAAGACCAACTTTTTTCTTTCAACGTGCCAACAAAGCAATTTAAACAAAATACTGATATTTTACTTTCGGAAAAAAAAAAGCTCATACAGTTCGAACTAATTAACATCTTTTGTCCAAAAAGAATGAAAAATTAACAGATCTTGGAATGATACAAACAGTATTTTATATTTTAAAAAAACATGAACTGTACTAACTGAATAAAATATTAATATATTACAATATACAATTACACAATTACAGTTATTATAGTTAACTGTATGCAGTTGCCATGGATTTGCATGTGATTTTTGCTTTTGTGTGCATGCTGATAATTTATCAAGCCTTGGCTCATACTCATAACTAAGAGCAACACATCCAGCAGGCAGGTCATTTGTCAGCCTGTTTCTGGTACCAGAGTTGATATAATTTAAAGTTGAATAAAATGACCCAAACAAAGTAAGAAGTTCAATCCCAAGTGCTTTCATCGACTTGAAATTATTTTTCAGAGAATTCAACGTTTTAAGGATTTTATCATCAGAGCTATCAACTGTGCTGGCCTTTTCCATCCTTTCACACTCTATTTTCTCAAGTGTTTAAAGCAGATAATAGAATTTTTTTTTCCAGATAGAGCTTTCTTGAAATTCTAATAGCTCCATTTCCAGATTTTCTAAATCTAACCACAATAAGTAGAAAAGATCAAGTTCTTCAAATTTGGCTTTATCTGGGGAAAAAAAAGAAAACAGAGGGTTGTCTCCATCTTACGCAGTGGCGTAGCTAGGGAGGGGCAGGGGGGGACATATGTCCCCGGGCATAACGTTAGAGGGCGCCAAAATGAGAATTAAAACTTATTATTTAATTTTATTTTAATGTTAACTAATGTATCCAAAATGCGTTTGCAAGATTGAATTTTGGAGCTCCACAAATATCTTCATTACAAACGAGTTGGCAAGCATGATTTTGGCGCCCTCATTGGGCATTAAGGGGCGCCATTCTACTCATACAACAAATGACACATCCACAATATAGGATTGCTGATGGCGTTCTTTTTTATAAAAAAAGATCAGTTCGGGTTCAAATATTATTCTTCATATAGTGAAAGTGGCATCTGGTTTTAACAATTATACAGATTGGATAATTTCGAATCGAATATACTAAGCATGAGTAAACTCAGCTAAACAGGATCCCGTTGTTATCACATTTTTTGGAATAGTTGAAAGTATATATTTGTTTTTCTCTCGTTCAACAACTCTTTGGGGACAATTAAAAAGAGTTGTGCCATTCACAGTGTAGAGGGAGTCTGAAACACGCAGGAGTGCACGATCAGAAGCTATTAATTAAAGCTATTAATGAAGGACTAGATGTTCTAGGGTAGTAGAGCTGTTGGACAAATTATCAGAAGATGCAACTATGACGCCTGACACCAGAAGTGATGCAGAAACTTTGCTGGTAGATATATTAAACTTTAACTTCCTAGTTTTGTTACATTTCTGGAACAGCATACTTGGGAAAATTAATCGTGTCCAGAAACGATTGCAGGATCCCACTATGAATTTCAAGGTAGTGTTACATCCGCAATCCCCTTGTGGCCAGAGCTGTGTAGATCTTGTTGATAATTCTCGTTAGTCCTAGGGTAGACTTAAGTTATTATTATTTATGTTTCAGTATTACACGAACTCTTCTTATAGTCCTGGGCATAAACTCAGGATTTGCGTTCTAACAGTTCCTTTCCTTGACGTTAGAGTAGTAGATAAATATTATAGTATTGTAGACAACACAATAGAATAGTAACTTAACGAGGAAGCTTCAGTGTAAATGTTGTTGATAGTTTAATTCAGGTAATATGTTCAATATATACAATATATGTATTATGTACAGTTGGAATAAAATAGTGCAAACACAAGCGTCCTCAAAGGAACATATTTTGAAACTCACTGTCTTTCAGACAAACAAATCATTAAATACTATTCAAGTGGTGCAAGGGACAGACCCATTACTAGTAGAGGTGAAAATCATGGTATCATTACAAAACTCATAACAAAAACGATAGGAACTTCCCTATGCAGACAAAATGAGACGTTCCCAGACACTCTGAGAATTTGGGGTCAACACAGAATCCCAACATTACCTAGAATCTTTTGTCTTCGTACTAAACGTCAGGCAATTGGAAAGACTAAGCCCCGCCCACAAAATCGTGTGTAGTGAGAAAAAGAAAGGGGGAAAGAATAAACATTGCGTGTTCCAATACTTGGAAAACTAATATACATGACAGTAGCATCAAGCATCTGACCTTGTATCGCCAGAGCAATAACTTGTCAACATTCGTGATAATTTAAACCATGTTGCGATAGACAATGGAAAAACTTGGGGAATCGAGGCTGACAGAAGGATTAAACGACAAAGGAGGATGCCTGAAGAATTAGCAAGAGATGCAGGACTTTCTGCAGAAGGAGAAATTGCACTTGTTATTATTACAAGGCAATTTATTCACCATAATAAATCATGGATGAGACCTTCTATTTATATCACACAAGTATAATTATAATTTATAATGTTATTACGGCTAGAGCCCCCATTCAATTTATGAAAATGATAGTTATAGTATTGTTATTGTTAGTGTGAGTATCCTTGTATTAGTGAAGATCTTATTATATCATTCTGAAGTTTATTTGTAGTTGTCTAGAGTATTCCTGGTTCTTATAATCCCCTGGCAATTCACATAGCGTAGTTTTAGAGTTTTCAGTTGATTTACTTCATGTATAATTATTTGTGTGGCTCATATTATACAGCAAGAACCTCGATGTTGAGTTGTAGTGTAGATTATTAATATAGTTGAATAAATATTACACATACACACATGTAGATAACTTTGATATATTGACGTTAACCAAGTTGTGTAGAAATCAACGATAAATTTGGTTTAATTTACAACATCAATCCAGTAGGAATCCAAATAATATTATATACACAATCAAGAAATACACATATTCCAATTAGTAATGAATATCCTCAATGAACATATAGCATTGTAGTTAATAGTAGAATAATAAATTTTCCATAATACAACTCAAATAGAAACGATACTCAGAGCGGAGAATATTTGATGTTACTAGATCGAATGCACGCCAAGAACTAAACTAAAAGTGTCGAATCGCGTAGAAATATATTATGGGTCAATCGTTGGAAAATCCAGCCAGCCTAGTGACACGAATATTTTAATCAAGCCTGCGTGCTGACTGCGTGATCAGATTGTCTTTTTATTAAGAACAAGCAATAATGCTCTAACAAAATAAGGAGAGACCGGACGGCCTTGACACGCTGTAGGTGCATGGGCAGTTCATGTTTTTATCGAGGTTAATAAAAAAACAATAATGCTCTAATTAGGTTAGGAAAAACCCGGGGGAAACCTTGAGCTGAGAAATATTTTATATCGTTTAAACGCAATTCGCTTAAATGATTTAGTTGGTTTATTAACATTACAATGTAGGGAATTTACGTTTCGTAACATTATGAACAGCGTAATTGATAGACTCAGGAGATATCAATACAGTTTTTACGTCTAAAAAAAATAAACACCAAATTTGGATTTTTACTAAGAGAATAAGAAGAATAAGAATGGGCATTTCTATAGCGCTTCTATCCATGCTATTAAATTAGCATGCTCAGTGCGCTCTTGGTATGATTTGCAGTGGCAGATGTATTAGCCAAAGAGAAAGGTCTTTAAGTTCTTTTTAAAAGATTCTCTTGTCCCAGATTCTCTCAGTGTCTGAGATAGACTGTTCCATAAAGAAGGCGCCACTGACTCAAATGAGCGCACTCCCAGGTACTTCTTTCTGTGTCCATCCAAACTAGGAGATTTGAGGAGTGACTGTGTTGAAGATCGCAGTTCCCTAGATGGTTCATGCCTTGAGATAAGCTCTCGAAGATAAGAAGGAGCAATGCCCTTTATGCATCCGTATGTAATGGACATAATTTTGTGCTCTATTCGCTTCATCACCGGGAGCCAGTGGAGATCTCTTAGCATTGGGGAGGTATGATCTTGCCTCCTCACTCGCGAAACAATGCGCGCCGCGGTGTTCTGCACTCTCTGTAATCTCTGCAGCTGGTTCTGGGGCAAACCCCACAGGCAACTATTGCAGTAATCCAACCTTGACTGGATAAGAGAGACTGCTACGGTAATGGCCGTCTTTCTATTGAGTTGAGGTCGCAGCTGACCCAGGGCACATAGATGAGACGAACAAGCCTTAACCACAGCACTGATATGTGGAACCATTGATAATTTATTATCAATAAAAAGGCCAAGGTCTCTAACCATGTTGGACAACGTTATCTCGGAAGCCCCAACCTTAATCGTAGTAATAGAGATTTTCCGAAGACTGACATCAGAACCACAGATAATTGCTTCTGTCTTGTCATCATTTAATTTAAGTCGGTTTGCAGCCATCCATGCCTTAACTGTTTGACAGCACTCCTCCACATCACCAACAGCAGCAGCGCAGGCAGACGAATCAGGGCGAAAACTCCTGTAATGCACCGTGTCATCTGCAAAAAATTTACGAGATACACAATGGCTCTCGATAATTTTGCCAAGCTGACTTGTATACACGGAGAATAGGACCCTAAAACTGAACCCTGCGGTACCCCACAGATAAGGGGAGTTTCTTGTGAAGAGGCCAGATTGACTATAACTCGCTGAGTCCTGTTGGTCAGGTAGGAACTGAACCAGCGAAGAGCAGTCTCAGTGATTCCAACCTCATACTGAAGTCTTGACAGGAGTATTCCATGGTCAATGACATCAAAAGCAGCGCTAAGATCTAGTAGGACTATGAGTGTCAGATCACCACAGTTCGCACTACAAAGAACATCATTCATTAAACGAAGTAGTGCTGTCTCACAGCTGTGTCCAGATCAATACGCTGACTGAAACTTATCCAGTAGGTTATTATTGTTTAGATGCCGGACAAGTTGATTTGACACAGCTTTCTCCAGAAGTTTTGATATGTAAGGAAGGTTGGACACAGGGCGAAAATTCTTACAATCGCTTGGGTCTAGGCCATTTTTCTTTAAAAGAGGCTTGATCACCGCAGCCTTGAAGAGGCGTGGGACCATGGCAGATAGGAGGCTACTGTTTACAATATTTAACAGTACAGGAATTAATACGTCCAGACAATCCAACATAATCTTTGTTGGGATGGGATCATCAATGCAATATGTAGGCTTCGAGGCAGTGATGAAGCTTCTTAACTGTATCTCGTCAACTGGCGACAGTTCTGCCAAAGGGTTACCACAAAAAGATTCTCATCTGCAGGCAGATCATTGCGTTCTCCGAAGGCCTTTCTTATTGTTTCAACCTTGTCATTAAAAAAGCCGCTCAGAGTTTGCGCCGCCCTCTCACTGGTCATGTCAGGCAAAACAGATGGTGCCAATTTTTTTCCAAGGAGGTCATTTACCACGAAGAACATCCTGCGAGAGTCTGTACCGGCTGCCTCTAGCACAGACTGAACTTCCTGTGATTTAGCGTGCCTAATTTCCTGTGCAAACCTGTTTCTTGCTCTTCTTTACGCCTGTTTGTTCGCTTCAAGGCCACTTCTTCTCCAGCGCTTTTCAGCTATACGTCGGGCCAGCTTAGCTTTCCGAACCGACGGAGTAAACCAGGAGGTATCAGGTCTGTCAGTAACAAACTTTTTTGTCAATGGGGCGTATCTATCCAGCAGAGAGGAGAGTGTCTGGTTGTATAGGAGGACTAGGTGCTCGACTTTATCAGGTGGTGACTTTACCAAATCGGACTTTGAAAGACTATCGCAAAAGAAATCCATATCCATAGTCTTCCTCGCCTGAATCATCAAAACTAGACGTCAAAACTCGTTTCGCTGAGACAAATGTCGATACACTTCGTCAAAATTGCACAATTGCTACGACACTGACGTCCATGGTCACGAATTGTGCCCAGCAATCAGAGACTGCAAAATGCTGCTCAGTGCCCGGACTGAAGTTCTACCGGAAACTTTGGATCTTCTTGGTTTTGTTGTTTCATATGGAGATGACGTATTTCCGAATCTGCGCATTTCACTGCAAATACTTCTAACGATTGCTGTTTTGTTTACAACTGTGGAGCGGTCCTTCAGCAAACTTATTTTGTCTTATTTAATTCAATGGGACAAGATCGTCTGAGTCAGGGGTCGGCACCCTAGGACACGCGTTCCAAATTTGGCACGCAGAGCGATTTTCAATGGCACGCGAGAGACTTCCAAGAGGTGTTATTTTATTGATGAAAAAAAATGTTTTTTATTGATGAAAAAACAAACATTTTCCAGTTCTTAATGAGGAAAACTGACTGTTGAAGACGATGTTTCTGAATAACAGAGCGACACATTTCAGTTAGTTGAACGCATTTACAAAGACGGGTTCAATCAAGTGGGTTAAATGGACAAATAATTAATGTAGGAAATGTTTGTTACAACTGTTTAACGCAAATCAATTGTATACCTCTAATAATTAAATATTCTAATGAATACCATAATGCTGGATTTATAAAAAGAAATAATAATTAGTCAGTATTATTTGTTATATTACAAAACATAACTTGTTTGGCATCAATATTGAATCAAAATTATAAACTTTAATTGAATTAAAGGGAGATAATTAGCCCGTTTTATTTATGCTATTATTTCTAATATTGTGTTTCTAATTTTTTCTTTTATAATAGACTAAACGGCCTACAACTTATACGTTATAATGACCAAACTGTAAAATGTAGTTGAAAATTATAAAAATATTATATCTATATGACTAATACATTTCATGGACATTTTTTTTTTAACATTACATTAACTACCCAGTTTGTATGACTACTACATATGAATTCCGCTCTACTATAGTATATATAGCGTAACTTTGGCATAGAGCAAATTAAAGACAATCTCAGTTAAACTGAGAATAAACTATCATCAATATTATCAGTTGCTAGATCCTTATCTGAACAACCAGATGATAATGTTTACAAAATCATTACCAAAAATGTGAAAGTTTGGTAATACTTTTTTATTTTATATAAATGCAAATAAAAAGGTTGCTAATCACAAAAGCGTTAATTATTGTTATTAAATATAAAACGCTCTACCGTTTTTTTTCCCATATTTTTCCTTTGCTTTTGCCCTTGGTCTTGCTACGGAGTTAAATTGTCTTATTAAAAAAAAAAAAAGCAAAATAAAGCAGGTTGACTTTTAGGCTGTTAACACGCTGAACGGTTTAGAAAACCTAATTTGGCACACAATTGGCAAAAGGTTGCCGACCCCTGGTCTGAGTGATCTTGCACTCCTTAGCATCGACAGAGAAACACTTGAGAATATTAATTTTGACAATGTGATTGACGAGTTTGAGACCGTCAAATCAAGAAGGATCAATTTGTTGTAGACTATGTCTATTCCAGTCATGTATAGTTAGTAGAATTTTTTTTTCAAATAAATTGTTTACATTCGTATAGAGACTTATTAGTCTGTATTCTATTTCATTAAAATACCTGATGCTTCAAAAATGAACCATATAAACCGTAACATTTCAAAATTCACCTAATAAAAAGTTATAATTATGTACATTTTAAAACATCAATACAAATCTTTTAAATTGTCTTTAAGAGTTACCGTGATTACTATAAAACCAAACATACTAAAATAAGGATAAGAAAAAAAGGAAAAATTAAACGGGAACATAAAGACGGAGTTGAGGGGGGGGGGGGTGAAAAGAAAGAGAGAGAGAGAGAGATTGAGTGCGTTGGGAGAGAAACAACCGATGTAGGCCAACAGCTAGGTATTAAACACAATTTAAGAGAAAACCAAGTCTACACCAGATACAAAATGTCAACTTTAAATTACATCTAGTCTACCTGTATTGCGAATGTCAAATCTGATTCCGACTTTATGACATGGACAGACAGTAGGTTTAACTGCTTATTGATTTTTTTGCCACTTTGTAATAATGGCTATTTCTTCCTTCCCGCCCCACCGCTTTTTCTCTTCTGTTTGTTATGTTATTATTTCTCTCTCTCTCCCCCCCCCCCTCTCTCTCATGCTCTATATCTGAAAGAATGTTATTCGGCTGGTTTTTCTCTTACCTTCTCTCTCCATGTCTTTCTCTCTCATGGGATCTCTTACTTCCTATAATTTTCGTTTGTCCTAGACATAGAGTCTATGTAAAAGTTTACCTTGCTTAAGCATTTATTAAGATTTTAATTATCAAATCTACCAAATTTTAGTCCAGTTTTTATATAAAATAAGTTATATCAAAGACTATACACTCAAAGACTATAATATAGTCTTTTGTTATATATGTACGTTGCTGTTGCTTGGTTTTGAAGACGCTCTGAACTTACATTCTGATTGTTGGCAGCACTGTACAAACAAATTATTTGGCCTATTATTTTATTGTATCCAATATGTAGCGTACGAAAGTGTCGCATTTCAACATCTCTCTCACTTTCTCTCTCTCTCTCTCTTTCTCACTCTCTCTCTCTTTCTCTCACTCTCACTCTCTTTCTCTCTCTCTTTCTCTCTCTCTCTCACTCTCTCTCTCTCACGCTATTTTCTCTCGTTACCTCTCACTACTGTAAAGTAAAGTACCATTCGGAACAAATTACTAGGCAATTGTGTGGCCAGCACAATGCACAGCCGCGTTTATTTTACCCAAACTAAGGTCAGGTACCCATCAAAGCTGGGTAGACTCGTTCCCTGGAAAACAATCCTAGCCGTCACCTGGATTCGAGCCCACTTTACTGTATTTTGAACGAAATATAATTAAAAACAAATAATTCCAAAAAATATACATAATTTGATAAAAAATGACAACGTAGGCTAATTAAGCGGGACATTTTTTTTAAATTTTTTATTTTTAGAAGAATGATAATCTATTAATTCACAATTTCAATATAAATAATTTAGGCCTACCAAAGCTATTTCAAGCACAAAACACAAATACACGCCAGGTGGGCGCTCCTTATAACTAGACAAAGCCTACACTCAATCCAGCGAAGGCTGGCTCTTGTTAACGAAAAGACCATCCAATCATTATAAGAAGATGTCTCGTCTGATTGAAGTGACGTCGGGAAGAATCTTTACAATAGGAAACGCAAGGTGTTGCAGACGACAGTGAACTGGCTAGGACTCACAAGGAGGTAAGAAGGTAAACATGTGTTTCACTAGGATTTTTTTTTTTAAATATGTTTTTAAACAGCCTTGTTATCTGGGAAATAAACAACAGAAAACAAGAACACTTATTATATTTTACATCCATGAAACTCTTTCCGATTGATTTTTTTTTTGTTTAGATCTACTGTTTTGTTCATTACGGTATAATTTTTTTTATTATTACGTCTATTAGTTTTGTTCTAATTAATTTTTTTTGTCTATCAACGAATCGATTTTGTTTTTAAATCGCTCACAGAACATCATGTTCAGAATTTAGCGATGTTTAGCACAATCGCGCACACATAAAGCACAAACCCCA
Source organism: Anisus vortex (assembly GCA_949126835.1). Taxonomy (NCBI): domain Eukaryota; kingdom Metazoa; phylum Mollusca; class Gastropoda; family Planorbidae; genus Anisus; species Anisus vortex. Next base: position 9,346,821 of record OX421508.1, read on the forward strand.
AATACTGCATCCCGGGACGTAAACACTAATTTGTAGCGCTCCCTCTCCCCTCATAATAATTAATGAGATGCCGGGCGTCTTTTTTTTATACCCATTTGCTTGCTGTGATCGGGAAGCGCTCGGGGCGCACGCCTCTTTAGATACACACCCCTTCCCCGCTTCACTTTGGCGATACCAAACACAAATCCCACTTTAGAATGCGTGCCGCACTGAATAAGTATGCCATTGCTGCACCCATAGATCGCGAAGAGGATGATGTGTGTAAGCCACCGAAATGCTCCCGGTGAGCAAAAATATTGGCGACGTCCCCCCGTTGCGCTTCCGAGAACCATTGCACAGGCTCTAGGGAGGAAGGAAGTGCGCAGCAAAGCCCGTCTCGCCAAGCCTTGTGTCTATATAGTCAGACAATTGGGGCCCACTTCTGTAGCCATGGGCCTCAAGGACTGGCGAAGTGTGTAAACCACCGATACGATTACCCGAAGATTACATCGGTGGGCGAACGCTTGGGAGACAGCTCCCGCTGCAGGTCCGAGGTTCATTGTACTGTCGAGAGGACCCGTGCCTCGGTGGAGAGGAAGCAATAGACGCAGCGATTACGTCTCACGAACCACCAGCGTGCCTGGATGCCAGTACTTAAAGTATAGGATTTGTGCTCCCGGGTGACATTGCAGGTATACGGGCGAGCCACAACGAAAATGATGCTAGAGGAATCCGCAGTTGACTTATAAGCTGGGCTGCGGAAACCGTACCCTGTTACACGGCACGCCACGCCTTAGGCAATGCCGTGGCCTGGCTGAAGCCCGGACAGAGCCATGGTGTACCCCCCTCTCTTGGTTCACCCCTACCAACGTTACGCCCTTGACTAAAGAGCCTTTGGCTTGTCTGTTTTTTTTTTAGCGACTTATACATTCAGAATTTGGGGCCATCCTTTTCAAAACGAAGCGAAGGTTCTAACTGTGATTATGATAGTGTGGACTGCTCATGGACTGTGCAATGATACAAGCTTATTCGTGATTTGCGTCAAGCCTGATTTATTAAGATTTGGGAATTTTCCGCTGCAGGTAATTTAATTAAGCAGCACTGCGAAGGGATAAAACCCTAAATGGCGCGTGAAAGTTCGCGGGCAGCCGCAAATCGTGGGGCTTTGGCCTAGTTATCGGTTTGCCAGTCCTATGAAATTATTTTGTCAACTCCGCATCATCCTCTTTGTTTCTAGGATAGATATCCAAGATCTATAGCAGGAGTCGGCAACCTTTGCATAATGGTGTGCCAAAGTAGGATTTCTAATTCATTCAGGCGTACCCAAAGCCTAAAAGTCATCGTGCTTAAGCATTCACTTTCTTGTAGAAGAGACTTGAACTGCCGTTTTTGGGGAGTCCTCTGCGTGCCATTGGAGAATGCGCACGTGTTGCATAGGTAGCCGATCCCCGATCTATAGAATGGACCTTATGTAAGTAAAAATAGACGCTTTCATCAATACATTTTAAATACAAGCTTACGGTGTTACTTGAGTAGGTAGGGCATAGTATTATATTCCAACAGCGTTTATCACAGACAATCTTAAGTAGGCTTACGTTGCTTTTACATTAGTCTTGACAGCTTCCGCTTTTCATGTACCAATGTGAACGGCTGATTGATCTCTGTCACTACAGTTCCGTCATGACATATCATAGTAGATGGGGCACCCTCTTACTGTTGTGCTTGTTGGCCAAATGCACCCTTTCTACGCTGACGCCCTCGACGACGGGCGCACTGGGTGACGATGACACTGTTGACGGAGGGTCAGCGCCGGAGGTCTTCAGCGCACCCGAGACCAGGCGCAAAGATGCGAAGGTGCCCATAGCTGATGCCAGCGTGGATGCCGGGTCGACTCCTCAAACCAGTGTTGGTTCCGAAGACGGAATCAGCTTGGTGAGTTTTGAAATCATTTATAAAAAATTACTTCATCATGGGTGTCCACAGACTCTTTTCTTACCACGAAAGGCAGCGTTTGTCTTTCGGTCTTCATCTCTCTCCATCTCTTTTTCACGATCTTACTACCTCTCTTTGTCGCGCTCTTTCTCACCCTCTTTTATTTCTCCCCCCACCCACTCTAAACCCCCTCTCTCTCTCCTTCTCTACCACTTTTCCGCTCTTCCTTTCACTCCACCACCCCTCTCTTACTGTCTCTCTATCTCCCTTGCGCTCTCTCTATATATATTGTACTCTCTCTACCTCTTCCACTCTCTCTATCCCTATCCCTGACAGGTCGCGGGTTCTATCCCTGCCACCGACGGATCCCTGTCGCCCTGCAGGAGTTTTGGGCCCAGTGGACGTAATAATCTTCTATCTAGAAGGAACGTCTGTAAACTTATAAGATAAGATCTCCCTATCTTTCTCCCAATCTCTTCACGACACATTGAGTGTATACATTAATTGTAAATGTTTATTTAGATTAGGCATGTTCGGTAGGCGAGGGGTAGGGGTGGGGCGGGGAGCGAGGTGCTCTTACCATTTATATCAAAATGTTCTTTGCAGCCACAAGAGCACGTTAAAATTTCCAATCGTATACATCACCAAAACGTCCTAATTGAAGGTATGAGAAAAAAAAATTTGAAATGTTGAACGAAATCTACAAAAAATAATAATTTATAGGTCAGAAAAAGTCCTACCTTTCAATTATTAGAACAGTGTTTAGCCTCGCTTGTAGAAGATGGTCTGATAACTTATTGTATCTCACCTAAGGGTTTCTATGTCTGTTGGACACATCCTATCCCTGTCTTGTTTACTAACCATAGGTCTAAGTTAACCATAGGTCTAAGTTGACAACAGGGTGCCACATGTGGCTTCACAAATACATTTCCCAATCACCTACGAAACTTAAATCTTTTCCATCCGTTCATTTATTCCACTACACAGTTATTAACATAGATCTCGCTTGATACGTAGGAGACCTTTATGCTATATGAGTTTAAACGGTTTTAACATCAAGACATCCAAGTGATAACCAAATTAAGGTAATTGACCATCAAAAAAGAAATAATTCTTTTGTTTTTAGATAATTTGAAGAATCGTTCTCCAGTTTCTGTGGACACAACATACGAGGGTATTGTGTGGTTCAAACCATTTTTATCCAATTTTACTTCCCCCCCCCCCCCAACTAATTGTTAATAAGCCTACCCGTCAGAGCTGGGTATACTTACGGACATCCCGTAGACATGGGAATGATATTCAAACGACGGTCACTATACCACTGTGTGCAATTGCAAACGAGTTTAAAAAAAAGATGCACGTATAATATAGTATAGTATGTAATACTGTAGAACTAATAACATTTATTAAAATCTTTAGCTTGAGAAAGTACAGACCGACATGGAAGCTATTTATAGCGCAGCTAAAGTTTGTTTGGCTAAAGAGGATTGCCTAAAACTAAATCCAGGTTAGACTACAAAATATAGATCATACAACATAAAATATAGATCATACACAATATAGACCATCCAGGATATGGATCATACAGAGTATAGATCATACAAAATATAGATCATATAAAATAAAGATTATATTAAAATATGTTATGCACATATAAAATAATTGTCCAGTTCACGGCATCGGCAAGTTTTTGTTCATTTCAAGCACTGGACAAATGACTCTCTTGTAAAAACAGTTCAAACAGAAGAAAAAGAAAAAAAAACTCTTTACTATTAGGTCTATTCTTTTTGTTCATTTGGCATACACATATAGGCCTAATACAAAATAATACTAGATACAAAATAATACTAGAATATGTGATCATATTTTAATTGCACACCTTTAAGTGGAGGGAACATTGTAAAAGCTGAACTTTATTCTTACCATACTATAGTTTTACCTTCGCCAGAAAAAGGTACGTCATATCTACCTGACCATATAAACATTAAACAGCTCTTTTGTAGAGGAAACATCATTAGTGAGTTTTTTCATTATGTGCGGAACTGCACTGGCTGTCTCTTTTGGGCTGTAGAGGGGGTGGCCCAAATATTCTCATGGACCATTAATCCTCACTCTCCCCTATAATTACAATGGTAGACTGTTGATGGGCGAGTGTCATATAAACGCAATAATATTTTCCATTTTTATAATTTATTAAATCTATAGTAAAAAGTAGCATTGTTGACGTTTAATTAAAACCCATGACCCCTAGCCCCCTTTCACCATGTCAACACTTGTCAAATTTACGTTCCCTCTATTTCGTTGACATAATTAATTTAATTTTTCACCTTCAAATATTTGAAATGAAAATAATATAGATTAGGGCAGGGATTGGCAACACGCGTGCCATACCTGGCACGAGGCGCGATTTTCAAAGGCACACGAGAGACCTCCAAGAGGTGTTTCTTTACGATTTTTTTTTGTCCAGAATCTAATTAGGAGCACTGTTTGTTGAAGCCGATGTTTCTGAATGACATAGCGACATTTTCAGTGAGTTGAATTTGCATTTACAAGGACTGGGCCAAACAGTAAAACAATTCAACTGTTAGACCACTGGAATGAATATGCATTGAAACTGGACATATCTTACCGCGTAATCAATTTCAAAACATTTAACTACTTCCCTAAATTAAGATAGATGGACTTTTTCAGAAGTACATTGAAGCACTCAAAGCAGAGTTTTCTAAGCAAACGCAAGACTTTCAAATTTATGTTTTCATATTACATCAAGCCTGCAGCTGCCTGTCTTGACATTACGAGAACCTTCATAGATGTGAATCTTTTTTTTTTTAGTGGATGGATATTAGCGATTTTAAAATGCAGCAAGTTGAATTTTAAACATCCAAAAAATTGGCATCAACATGTGCCAATTTGCGGAAGCTGCTTAATACAATGCATCTGAATTCAGAACTGCTAGGCATTCGCTCTATTTTCAGATTTTGGTTCAACTTTACAATTGTGAACAGAAGTTTATAAAAAATGTTTTTAGAATAAATGGAGGTCGCTAACACTTGACCACTCAGAAGTGACTAAATATGTACTGACATTGAACAATTAGCGAAGAGCATTCGAGGATAAGGTGCTCATTAAATGATGCAGACTAATTACATTAAAAATAGTTTTCATGATAATTTTATTTAATTTAACATAAATATAAGTAGGGACTATTTCTAAAACAAGTTTTATTGTTTTATTATTTTAATAAATATACGAGACTTTTTTAATAAGCATTTTATTTTGTAATTGTTGTAATTATTAATATTTAAAAAAACAAACTCCTTAAAACCACAAACATTTAATGCATGAAATGTTTATTTACAACTGTTTAACGTAAATTAATTTTATACTTCTAAATTAAATCTTGAAATATATACCATATTGCTGGATTTTCATAAAGAAAAAATAATTAATAAGTAATATTAGTTATTTTAGAAAACATAACTTTTTTTTTGTATCATTGTTGAATATAGAATCAAATTTGGAAACTTTAATTTAATTAAAGGGAGATAATTAAACCATTTTCTTACGTTAATATTTCTAACAAAATTCATATTTTTTCTTGTATAAAAGAATAAATAATTTACTATGTAAATTTAAAAAATGATCAAACTATGAAAGATAGTTAAAAATTATATAAGTGTAGTATTACCAAAGAATGTACATGTACACCCTAAAACATTACATAAACTACCAAGTCATTATGATCACTACGTATATGTCTTACGCATTAGTGTATTAACTCCTTATTCTCAATGACATGTCTGCACTACGAGTTCTAGTAAAAGTAAATTCTCCGTCACATGGACTGAGATTAAATTAGAATATTACGAATTTAAATCATTGACTATACTTAATCTTAACTATTAAGTAAAAAAAAAAGGTATTTTGTTCGAAATTATCAGCCCAGTAAAGAAATTTCGTATTTGCTATACTATAAATGCAAATAAAAGATAATAATCACATACATGTAAATTTTTTTAAAAATATATTAAATATAAAAGGCTATAAATATTTTCTCTAAATAGCTTTTTTTTCTTTTGGCCTAGGTCTTGCTACTGCCTTACCAAAAATGAATTGACACATGAAAATACAAATATAGTAGAGCAAATTGACTTTCAGGCTATTGGCACACTGAATAATCTAGAAGTCCCAGATTTGCACACTATTTGCAAAACGTTGCTGACCCCTGATTTAAGGGATGGGACGTTTTTTTCTTCTCTATTTACCTTATTTGGATTATGCTTTAATCTCAGTTTGCTTATATTTGGCAAATATACAAATATTTCCCCTTTTCCAATTAGTGGGAATGTTTAAAAGAAACAAATAAATAATATAGTTTATTTGATTAAAGATTATATTGACCTAGGCTCAGGGGCGAAGCCAGAATTTTTTCCATAAGGGAGGGGGGCTGAACTTTCGGTTGACAATAAACATCCACCAAATTCCAAGGGAGGACTGAACTTTCGCGCGATAAACAATTACTAAACTTTTAGCGACTATAGTACATATTTAATAAACAAAAAACTGTTGTAAAACATATTTTTTTAAAATGCCATGGGGGGTGGGGGGGGGGGGGCTAATTAAGGATGGCCTATAGACCTTCATTAATAAACAATGAGCAAAAATAATATTCTTGCAAATTTCACCAATTGGGCAGAAAGTTGCACAGTTCTTGTTCTGGGCAATTATACTATCTGTGCGTAATATATAAATCATACAGCTTAAATATAATTCAGAATATGGATCAAAAGAAGTATAGCCTGTAGATTTTCGTTGAACTGTATTTATAATTAATCATTAATTAATCCATGTGATTATAACATATGTGCTATAATATCTTATATAAACATTTTAAGTTTTACTTGTAAAAGTCACTGTTTCAAAACCCCATTAATAATTGTCATTATAAATAAAACAGATTTGAATATCTTAATGAGCACATCAACAGATAACGACAGGCTACTGACCGCCTGGAAAAGATGGCACGACGCCACTGGCCGCAAATTGAAACATATGTATCCGGAGAACGTGAAACTCCTAAACACAAACTACATTTCGAGAGGTCAGTTTAAATGTTGATGTTTCATTATTTCATTGTGTTATGTTTAGCTCTTATAGTTGATCTGACCATTGAAATTTATTTCAAGATGAGCATCACTAGGCCCAGTGCTAAAAAAGATTTCCTCATTAGCTACCACTGACGGGGTTGTTTATACGTTCTATATAATGCATTTCGGGTTAAAGGATGTTCCTGTGGCGTTTCAATGACTGGTTAACTCCTTATTTTTCTCACAAAATCTCTGTATCAATGGGAGTACGTTTAATCGGAGCAACCCAAGTTTCAATCAAATTTTGCTCTTGTCACAACAAGCAGATACATTGTTTCTCAAGTGCTTAAAAAATACAGTAAATCTCCTAGTTACCTAGTTATTATGCTAGTGAAGCAGCGTTAATCAAATCAAATGTCCACGGCGTACTAAGTAATTGTGTGGCTAAAACAAATGTCCGATCGCCATTACTTTTCACAATTCATGCTTATTGGGGCTGGGTACCTTTGGTATTGCAATCCGAGCGCGCTACCGCTGAACCACCATGGTTCACAATAATTGATTATTTGAGTTAGGTCGCAGGTGTCAAGCTCAAGGCCCGAAGGCCGCGGAACATTTATATCCCGCCCGCAATAGTTATTTCCATTGTCGTTTAAAAAGGTTTCATTCTCCACTATGCATTGAATGTTAATCCAGTTGGCTTCGCAATTTTACGTGTTATTTGAGTTTTGGCTTTCTTTGCAATCGCGTTTGACACTATAGGTTAGAGAGTTAGAGTACCTTTATTAGGCATATCCTGTTAAAAGCCTGTCCATATTCTAGTTATAATTTGTTGTTGACTTGAATGCATGCATTACTTCTTTTATCATTAGGCTTCTCTGACGCAGGCGAAGGATGGCGGGCTATTTTTGAAAGTCCAACCTTTGAAGAAGATGTGGCCCGCCTTCTTGCGCAGCTTCGACCACTGTACGAGCAACTGCACGCTTTCGTCCGCAGACGTTTGATGGACCAGTTTGGCCTGGATAATTTTCCTGAATCAGGGCATATACCTGCCCACTTGTTAGGTAAGATGTTGAATTGTGTGTGTATATATATATATACAGAGAGAGAGAGAGAGGAATTTACAATTTAAAAACTTTCGTGAAGAGAAAAGTTCAAAAATTAATTAATGTATTATTAATTATTTGAATGTTCGAGGAACTCAACTAAGTGCCGCAAGCGGAACAGCGTTGTCCGGCCCCTGAACTATATCTACCATTTTCATATTATTAGAAATATTCAATAACATTCCATATTAATCGATTATAGAATGAGCTGCGCAACCTTCAAAAGCTTACGTAATGAAAAAACTTACAATCATTATTCAAGCCTACGGGTTGCGCATTGACAGCTATTTAAAACATAATTTCATTATTGCATTTTTTCAACTCGTTGAGGGCTGAGCTTTTGCGTGACAAACATTTAATGTACCAAATTTTTCAAATATTCAGTACAGATTTTTTAAAAACCTGTAAAATTATTTTTTTTAAATGTGCTGGGGGCTTAGCCCCCTTCCCGTGTACTCACTGCCCTCCTCCCTCCCTGGTTTTGCCCATATCTATACTCATATATCTGTCTGAATTAAAAAAAAATATTTCAATAAATCCTTGTATTATGTTGTTTTCGTCAGTTTATCATACATGTTTTATATAAAAAAAAATAGTTTTCCTTTTCATTTGTTTACTAAATATTTTATGTATTTCTTCAAAAAGAGTATGATCTTCAATTAAAATTGAGTCGATTATTTTACTCACTATATTAAAGCTCTAAGCTTAGCTGTTTGACCCAATATATGTTTGTGTATCTTTTTTTGTCACAGGTAGCATGATGGCGGATCAGTGGAGTTCTATAAGTGAAAGGTTTATTCCTTTCCCAGATAAAAGGTCAAAGGACATAACGGCAGAGTTGGTCAGACAGGTAAGTAAAATAATAGGTTATAATACACAACCATCCATCCATCCCTATGGCGCTACAGCCCATGTAGTGCTTTGGCCTGCTGCATCACCACAACCATCCATCCATCCCTATGGCGCTACAGCCCATGTAGTGCTTTGGCCTGCTGCATCACCACAACCATCCATCCATCCCTATGGCGCTACAGCCCATGTAGTGCTTTGGCTTGCTGCACCACCTCCTTTTATTCGGGCATATCCTTGGCTTTCCCTCGCCATTCACGCACACCAAGTTTTTGCAGATCCACCTCTTCTGCTTCGAGCCAACTTTGTCAACTTTGTCTTGATCTACCCCTAAGCCTCTTCCCTCTTGGTCTCTGGTGATGTACTGTTCTGGCTGCTGCCATTCTTTCTATGTGGCCACCCCAGTCTGCCCTTTTTTTTATTTCAGCTACAACCGTTGTATCCTCCTACAGAGTATATAGTTGTGCATTTGTTCTTGTTCTCCAGCCATCGGTGTCTTGCATATCAACCGCAGCACTTTTCTTTCCCAGGTATTAAGATGGGTCTCAATGTATTTTGTCATTGTTCGTGTTTCACTGCTATACATCACCACTGGTCTTATTATGGTTTTGTACATCACCTTCTTTGTTCTTTTTTAGATATTTAATATACACAACCAATGGACATATTTAACACGATTCTGTGACAACCTTTAGTCCAAGACAGGCTGGTAGACTCGGGGTAGATTTCAGTTACGGGAAACAACTAGGTCTGATGACTTTAAAGGATTAGATCCTGAGAACTTTGAAACGGCAATTCAACGCTTTATGTAATTGGATCACTGAGCACTGATTCCAAGCATAACAATGATCGGTCTAAATATCCTTGTTTTGTATCCACAGAACTATACAATTTCAGATATCATTAGAACGGCGGAAGACTTCTACGCATCACTCGGTCTGAAACCCATGACAAAATATTTCTGGAACGGGTCGGAGACTGCCAATCTCTCGGATAGGCGCAGTTTCGGGTGCGATCCATCATCAAACATAATAATGCCTAGGAATGATTTCAGGTAGGCCAAACAGTAAAAAACGTGTCTGTGCAGAAGTGACCATTCCGAATGGTTGAACACGAGCTCGTCTACTGCATGTATCATTTTTTTTTGTTGCTTTCTATGAAATGTAAGGGAAATTTGATGTGAATTGCTCATTTTTATAAATAAATAAATAAATAATAATGCTTGTATAGCGCATATCCCGTTGATCAAAGTTCTTTTCGCTGACGACAGTTAGAGAGTACAAACAACGATGAACAGACGAATATGTATAAATGTACAGGTGAATACTGCTACTGGAATAGGTGAGTCTTCAGCCGGCTCCTGAAGGTGTCGAAGCTAGGGCTCTGGCGAATGTATAGTGGGAGGGGATTCCAGGCGGAGGGGCCCGGTTAGGAGAACCTACATTGGCCAGCGGACACTATCTTCGCAAGAGGGATTCGAAGAATCAGCGGTGTCAGATGCCGAGCGAAGTTGACGGGATTGGGTGTAGAGCTCAAGACAGGAACGAAGGTAGTCCGGGGAAGAGTCATTCAGGCACTTGTAGCAGAGAAAAGCCAGCTTATAGGAGATACAGTTATTGATGACGTTATTGCTTAAATGCCTTGCTGATCAGATAAAAAGTTTTGGCAAAAATATCAGCATACGATCTTAGAGTTGTAAATCATAGTTTTCTTTCTTTCACTAAAACGCAATGAGCTGTGGAAAAACTACAATTTACAAAATATTGTCATATATATTGTTTTTCCAAGAATTGGAACACGCAATGTTTATTCTTCTTCCCCCTCTTTTTCTCACTAAACAGGATTTTGTGGGCGGGGCTTAGGCTTCCGATCGCTTGACGTTTAGTGGGAAGACAAATGATTCTACTTAATGTTGGGATTCTGTGTTGATCTCAAATTCTCAGGGTCTGGGAACGACTCATTATTTAATAGGGGAAGTTCCTATCGTTTTGTTATGAGTTTTGTAATGATACCATGATTTTCACCCCTACTGGTAATGGGTCTGTCCCTTGCACCACTCGGATAGTATTTAATGATTTGTTGGTCTGAAAGACAGAGAGTTTCAAAATATGTTCCTTTGAGAACGTTTGTGTTTGCACTATTTTATTCTAACTGTACATAATAGATATATTGTATATATTGAACATATCACCTGAATTAAACTATCAACAACAGTTACACTGAAGCTTCCTTGTCAAGTTACTATTCTATTGTGTTGTATACATTACTATAAGATTTATCTACTACTCTAATGTCCAGGAAAGGAACTGTTGGAACACAAATCCTGAGTTTGTGCCCAGGACTATAAGAAGAGTTCGTGTAATACTGAAACATAAATAATAATAATTAAAGTCTCCCCTAGGACTAACGAGAATTATCAGCAAGATCTACACAGCTCTGGCCACAAGGGGGTTGTGGACGTAACAATATCATAATCGCTATAATACAATTGCTTACATATACATGCATATTATTGAAATTGGTAGATCCAAGATAAAACTGTCGTGTCTAGTAGTCACAATGCATACAGATGAATGGGAGCGGTGTCTTCTAATAGCTTATGTCTTCTTGTTTGTTATCTTTTATTATTTACAGACTTTTCTTACATACCGGAAACTTAAGAGTCTTGCATTAAAATTTGTTTAACGATTTAAAGTGATTCGCTTTAATTACTTGATCAGGTAACCCATTCCATGCCCATATGTCACACCGAGAAGAAAGGAATGTATATGAATTATGAAGTTGTCCTAGCATATGTAATTTAAAAAGTTCTTGTTTTTATGTCCTTAGCGTATTTCTTTTTTAACTAGATCATTGTGTGTTCATATTGTGTATATATATATTACTAAGTTAGAATGTAATGCTTTATGAATTATTTTAATTTTTAATTGTCTTTCCTGGTGAATATATTCTCATTATTATATGCCATTATTTGCAAAAAAAAAAAAAAAAAAAAAAAAAAAAAAATTACTTTACTTATATATTTGGATTAATAGGCTTACTGCAAGGTAAATACAAATAAATAGAGCGGGCCTAGAACAGTTCCTTGTGAAACTTCAGAGTTTACAGTTAGTGGTGCTCATTTGGAATGACCGATAACAACATTTTGTTATTTTGCCTGTCAAACAAATCTGAACCCAATGACTTTAAAGAATGTCAGAATAACATTGGAGGTGAATGTAAGAGAAGCATCGCACATTTTTTTAATGTAGAATTTTGATACTATCTTTGACCATTAACAACGATCTTTTTTTTTGCTATTGGAATTAGTGCGTGCGGAGTTGTCAACAAGGACAACTTTTTCAACATACATCATGACATGGGGCTGCTCAAATACTTCGTGCAGAATATGTCTCAACCAAAAGCTTATCAAAGTGCTGCCAACCAGGGTAATTTTGTTATTGTTGTCTCTGCACACAAAATTTCTTACAATACACTAAATCTCTTTGTATCACTCTTGCTAACGTAAATCTTACTATATCTCATATATTTACCTATGTCTCTTTATATATATATATATATGAATATGCTCTGATGAACAAAAAAAATAAGTACAAAAACATTTTTAATATTCCTTAAGTGATAAAAAATGCATGTAAGTACTCTTTCTTCCCGAGTGGCATTAGGGCATGGAATGGGTTGCCCGAACAAACCAGGAAAATGGAAAACCAGTAACTTAACATCGTTCAAAACATAAAACAAAATGCAAGACTAGACTCAGACCACGGATGAGCGTAGGACGCAATAATTTTATTTATAGAAGGATCGGCTGTAATTTATAACATAAAATACATATGTGTTCTATATATTTTCTTTATTTATTTCTTTGACAAACATGACATATACAAGCACATATAAAAAAAATAATAATTTAACACTCACTTAGCTCTACACTTATTATGCTTACTTCTTCGATTTAAATACAAATATATGGGTAGATAATTCACAAATAATATTTTTGTCAAATGAAAAGGATGTAAGAACTAAACAGTCTGTGGCTATACATATTAAGTTCTTTATTCTACAGCTATTCAAGAAATGGTGGGCGAGGTAGTAGAACTTTCAGTGCAAACCCCTGAACATCTTCACAGAGTTGGACTGTTGAATAAAGAACTATATAACAAAGGTATGATTCAAGTTTAAGATCATCCGCTGTCTAATAATTAAAGATGCAGTATTAAAGCGTTTCTTAGGTGGCAGTGGTGTGTTGGTGGCAGTGGTATGCATACATTTTTAGTCATGCTAACAGACTTGTGAGGGAATAAATTGATCATAGGGCCGGTGAAGCAGCGTTCAAAGGTTTCTATGGCCACGGCATACTAGGGGGTGTGTGGTCAGCACAATGCCCAGCCGCTTTTACTGTAGTCCAACTAACGTCAGCTGGGTAGACTCGGGGACACCATCGAGCCTTGGATTAAAATCTTAGCCTTTACTAGGATTCGAACCCAGGACCTTCGGTACGCCAACCGAACGCGATGCCGATCGACCACCGTGCCCCTTATACATTTTAAGTACTAGCCTATATATTATTTGAAGAACATTTAGTTTATAAATGGTTGCACCGCGGAATAACATCTAAGAAATAAGATTATCTTCTCTTAGATACAATGGTTGGCTAGAACAGGGGTAGGCAACCTTTAGCTAACGGTGTGCCAAACTAGGATTTCTAAATCATTCAGCGTGCCAACAGCCTGAAAGTCAACCTGCTCTATTATACTTAAAAAAATTATTTTTATATGATAATTAATTTAATAAAGAAAATCGTTAAAGCTTTTTATATTTATTACTAAATTAAATTGTTCTAACACCTGCAAATGTTCATTATATTTAGATTTCTTTTTAACTGAAATGTCTTTTAAAGTATTTTACACATAATATTTGCTAGCTTCTCACTATCGTAAAGCGGAATAGATAGCTAGTGATCATACAAACTGGGTAGTTAATGTAATGTTTAAAAATATAAATATATCTTTGAATGATCTATAGATAAAAAGTCTTTGAAAATTATATAAATATTATATGACCATAGTAAATTTTAAGCCATTTATTCTTTTATTAAAAAAAGACATTAGAAATATTAGGGCAAATAAAACGGGTTAATTATCTCCCAATAATTAAAATACGTTTCCACATTTGATTCAATAGTGATGCCAAACATGTTATGTTTTGTAATATAAGAAATATTACTGACTAATTATTATTTCTTTATAAAAACCCAATACTATGACATTCATGATAAGATTTATTTCTTAGAGGATTAACATAATTTTCGTCAAACAGTTTGAAAAAAACATTTCCTGCATTAATTCTTTGTCCTTTTAAGGTGTTGATCTTTTAAACATTATTAATTATAGAAATTACATAAAGTAGTGCTATTGAAACGTCTCTTATATTTTTTAAATTAATGATACAAATAAATTTGTTGTAGACTTACTTATGTTTATGTTATCCTCGAGCAGTTAAATGCCCATCTGTCTCTGCATTCGCTGATGCCCGCGCACCAGTCTGCATATCGCCACCATCACAGCACTGAGACAGCGCTTCTGCGGATCACAACAGACCTCCTAAATGCCTCAGTCAGAGGTCTCGTCTCTGCCCTTGTGCAGCTTGATTTGTCTGCTGCCTTCGATACGATTGACCACCACCGACTAATTGATCGCCTCAGGTCTACATTTGGCATTCATGACATCGCCCTCTCCTGGTTCACAAACTATCTTCAGAATCGCTCCCAGACCGTTATGATTGAGTCCATATTTTCCCAGCCTGTTCACGTCTGCCATGGTGTGCCGCAGTGGTCTGTCCTTGGTCTACTTCTTTTCACCCTTTACACTCAACCCCTATCCTTTGTCATCGAACGCCACAACCTCAAAAATAATTTTTTCGCCGATGACACCCAGCTCTATAAAGCATGTTCTTAATTTCCCGAACTAGTTTCGGTCGAATCAGGTATTGTTCAATTCGCAAGAGCTACTCTTTGCTCTTAAATGGGCTCGTGCACTTTCGCCGACATTAGGGCGAGCTCGGAAGCTCAGCGAAATGGTGCTCTTGTTTTTAACTGGTCTATTTTTAGCGCTGAGGCGAACTGCCGGATGTTAATATTGCTGCAAAATGGCTGCGCTCACAGACGAAGAAGCTTTGGGTGTTGCGATTACAAAATAATTACATTGCACACAGATTTTGGGCAATATTGTTCAAGGCCTTGGTTTTTTCACCCTTATTTTTATAGTCCCGATGGAGTGGGTTCCACAGGCATGGGACATTTTCCCATGCATCTGTGAATATTGCTAGACTGTCCTCTGACATCTCTGGCAGCTGATTGTCTTGTGTAGACGCCATTTTTTTCATTAAGACTAGGTGCTTTTTCGCATAATGAACGTGATAAATTCAGCCAATCAATGCGCGGCTTCGTCAACATGTCGACGAAGCAATCGATCGCCCAAATTTGGCTCGCCGATACCCCGCGAGATGTCGCTTGTTGAGCAATAGATCGCCCGGTTAAGCGCGAAAAAGACGAAAAGCGAGCAATTTACGAAGCGAACCCTTGATTGGGCTGTTCAGCGAAGTACAATTTGGTCACTTATGAACATGCTTAACAGTGCGAAGACTGAAGCTCTTATCGTCGGTACGAGACAGAGGGTCGTGTCCCTCACTGCGTCCGATCTTCAGCTGGCTGATGCAACTGTGCCTTTCTCTCCGAATGTCAAGAGCCTTGGCGTCTTTCTGGACTCTACGCTGTCCATGCAGTCCCACATCTCCTTCCTCACCAAAATCTGCTTCTTCCATCTGCGTCGTATTGCCGCCATCGGTCGTTATCTCACCAAGGAAGCTTGTGTTAAGCTCATCATCTCTCTCCTCTTTTCCCGCTTGGACCATAGCAATTCGCTTTTGGCTGGTCTCTCGGCCTCCTCCCTTCAAGGACTTCAACGTATCCAGAACTGCGCAGCCCGACTAGTTCTCAAGAAGAAGAAGTCAAATAATATCACTCCTCTGCTCCGATCTCTGCACTGGCTACCCATCAACAACCGGATCTCATAAAAGCTGGCTTCTCTCTGCTATAAGTGTGTGAATAAGTGTGCCCTGGGTTACCTTCGCTCTTGTCTGGAGCTCTACACCCAGTCCCGCCCACTGCGTTCGGCTTCTGACGCGCTTACTCTGCGAATCCCTCGTGTGAGGCTAGTGTCCGCTGGCGAACGTTCATTTTCCTACGCAGCACCGTCCGCTTGGAATCACCTTCTACTACAGCTTCGCCAGAGCCCTAACTATGACACCTTCAGGAGCCGGCTGAAGACTCACCTATTTCGTCAGCAGAATTAGCGTATTATTAACAAATTTCGTTGTCTGTATTCTGTAACTGTCGTCAGTGCATAGAACTGTCACCAACGGGATATGCGCTATATAAGCACCGTTATTATTTATTTATTTATTTATGTTTAATTAAAGAAGATGAGCATAAAAACTCTTTTAAATGTAATTAGTCTGTATCAATTAATGAGCGGTCAAGTGTAGGTGTATGCTTAAAACAGCTTTCATGTGCGATAAAATCTGTTATCATGTGTAAGTTGAACCAAATGCTGAAAGAAAAAGAGCGAATGCCTAGCAGTTGAGAATAGCAGATGACTTTTCCTAGGCAGCTTCCTTCCAGATTTTTTCCGCAAATGGGATATTTGGATGGCCATTTTTTTAAAGTTTGGAATTTAACTTGCTGCAATTTAAAATTACCAAAATCCCTTTACTTAAAAAACGCTCTACATTTTAAAAGGTTGTAGTAATATCAACCCAGTTAGGCCTGATGTGGTTATAAAAAAAAATTTGTAAATCAATTTGAAAGTCTTGACTTTGATTAGAAAACTCCGCTTTGAGTTCTTCGATGTACTTCTGAAAAAGCCCAACTATCTTAATATATGCCTTAATATAGGGATGTACATATAGTTAAATGTTTTGAAATTGATTTCACGTCAAGATAGTCTATGTCCAGTTTCAATGCAAATCTATTCCAGTGGTGCTTGTAAATGTGTTCAACTCACTGAAATGTGTCTCTATGTCATTCAGAAACATCCGCTTCAACAGTCAGTTTTCATTCATTCATTAACCCTTCATTCAGAACCTGAAAACGATGTTTTTATTTATTAATAAAAACAATTCTTGAAGTCTCTCGCGTGCCATTGAGAATCGCTCCGCGTGATAAGATTGACTCGCGTGCCGTAGGTTGCCGACCCCTATGCTAGACGAAAACGAAAGCTATGACTAAGCTGATTGGCCAAGTCAATGACCCGCCAGCTAGGTTTCTGATAGTCCCTATAACTCCTATAAGCTTATTTTAAGTTGAACGTGAGGGTCTCGTGAAAATATAGTCCGTTAGTCACAATTTAGCCAGTTGATTCTTTTAATCCAGTTTTATGGGTCAATCTTGGATTTGAAAAGTCTAAGAAACGTGAAAAAAAAATAGCTGATGTTTGACCAAGAAGAGTTAAGTATGTTTGTCGTTAATTAAACCATGACACAAACATTATGGGCCAGACTGTGAAAATAATTTCCTTCCAATTTTCTAGACTCTGACATGAACTCTCTGATGGACACGGCTTTGAAGAAGCTGGCCTTTATTCCATATGGCTTTTTGGTTGACCAGTGGCGCTGGTCAGTGTTTCGAGATGATACTGGGCCATCTGATTACAACAAGTACTGGTGGCAGCTGAGGTACGTCATAATAATTGTTTCCGCCTGCCATAACTGCAACACGAAAGTTGAATCGATTTTTAGTACATTTGCATGTTTCTCTGAATATTATTATTACTATTTTTAAATCAAATTTAACAAAAAATTCCATTTATTTTGACACTTTTGTTCATTGTTGTTTTTATTACATACATTTTATAAACTTACCGTAACTTAGTTACGTAAAAAGAAATAGATCTACATTTTCATGTTATACAATAAGTAAACAAAAAAAGTTATACAAATTGCATATTTTCAAAGCCTAATGCAATTATTATTTAAAATATTACGTCTTTTATTTGCTTCATTATTCAGTAAACTGTATATTTAAAAAAATCCTATTATTATACTAGCAAAGAGAGATGCATTAATGCAATAACCTTTTAATATTGGGGCTTGATAAATACATTTACTAAAGACAGATAAATACATTTACTAAAGACAGATAAATACATTTACTAAATACGGATAAATACATTTACTAAAGACAGATAAATACATTTACTAAAGACAGATAAATACCTTTACTAAAGACAGATAAATACATTTACTAAAGACAGATAAATACAGATAAATACATTTACTAAAGACAGATAAATACATTTACTAAAGACAGATAAATACATTTACTAAAGACAGATAAATACATTTACTAAAGACAGATAAATACATTTACTAAAGACAGATAAATACATTTACTAAAGACAGATAAATACATTTACTAAAGACAGATAAATACATTTATTAAAGACAGATAAATACATTTACTAAAGACAGATAAATACATTTACTAAAGACAGATAAATACCTTTACTAAAGACAGATAAATACATTTACTAAAGACAGATAAATACATTTACTAAAGACAGAAAAATACATTTACTAAAGACAGATAAATACATTTACTAAAGACAGATAAATACATTTACTAAAGACAGATAAATACATTTACTAAAGACAGATAAATACATTTACCAAAGACAGATAAATACATTTACTAAAGACAGATAAATACATTTACTAAAGACAGATAAATACATTTACTAAAGACAGATAAATACATTTACTAAAGACAGATAAATACATTTGCTAAAGACAGATAAATACATTTACTAAAGACAGATAAATACATTTACTAAAGACAGATAAATACATTTACTAAAGACAGATAAATACATTTACTAAAGACAGATAAATACATTTACTAAAGACAGATAAATACATTTACTAAAGACAGATAAATACATTTACTAAAGACAGATAAATACAGATAAATACATTTACTAAAGACAGATAAATACATTTACTAAAGACAGATAAATACATTTACTAAAGACAGATAAATACATTTACTAAAGACAGATAAATACATTTACTAAAGACAGATAAATACATTTACTAAAGACAGATAAATACATTTACTAAAGACAGATAAATACATTTACTAAAGACAGATAAATACATTTACTAAAGACAGATAAATACATTTACTAAAGACAGATAAATACATTTACTAAAGACAGATAAATACATTTACTAAAGACAGATAAATACATTTACTAAAGACAGATAAATACATTTACTAAAGACAGATAAATACATTTACTAAAGACAGATAAATACATTTACTAAAGACAGATAAATACATTTACTAAAGACAGATAAATACATTTACTAAAGACAGATAAATACATTTACTAAAGACAGATAAATACATTTACTAAAGACAGATAAATACATTTACTAAAGACAGATAAATACAGATAAATACATTTACTAAAGACAGATAAATACATTTACTAAAGACAGATAAACACATTTACTAAAGACAGATAAATACATTTACTAAAGACAGATAAATACATTTACTAAAGACAGATAAATACAGATAAATACATTTACTAAAGACAGATAAATACATTTACTAAAGACAGATAAATACATTTACTAAAGACAGATAAATACATTTACTAAAGACAGATAAATACATTTACTAAAGACAGATAAATACATTTACTAAAGACAGATAAATACATTTACTAAAGACAGATAAATACATTTACTAAAGACAGATAAATACATTTACTAAAGACAGATAAATACATTTACTAAAGACAGATAAATACATTTACTAAAGACAGATAAATACATTTACTAAAGACAGATAAATACATTTACTAAAGACAGATAAATACATTTACTAAAGACAGATAAATACATTTACTAAAGACAGATAAATACATTTACTAAAGACAGATAAATACATTTACTAAAGACAGATAAATACATTTACTAAAGACAGATAAATACATTTACTAAAGACAGATAAATACATTTACTAAAGACAGATAAATACATTTACTAAAGACAGATAAATACATTTACTAAAGACAGATAAATACATTTACTAAAGACAGATAAATACATTTACTAAAGACAGATAAATACATTTACTAAAGACAGATAAATACATTTACTAAAGACAGATAAATACATTTACTAAAGACAGATAAATACATTTACTAAATACAGATAAATACATTTACTAAAGACAGATAAATACATTTACTAAATACAGATAAATACATTTACTAAATACAGATAAATACATTTACTAAAGACAGATAAATACATTTACTAAATACAGATAAATACATTTACTAAATACAGATAAATACATTTACTAAATACAGATAAATACATTTACTAAATACAGATAAATACATTTACTAAAGACAGATAAATACATTTACTAAATACAGATAAATACATTTACTAAATACAGATAAATACATTTACTAAAGACAGATAAATACATTTACTAAATACAGATAAATACATTTACTAAATACAGATAAATACATTTACTAAAGACAGATAAATACATTTACTAAATACAGATAAATACATTTACTAAAGACAGATAAATACATTTACTAAAGACAGATAAATACATTTACTAAAGACAGATAAATACATTTACTAAAGACAGATAAATACATTTACTAAAGACAGATAAATACATTTACTAAAGACAGATAAATACATTTACTAAAGACAGATAAATACATTTACTAAAGACAGATAAATACATTTACTAAAGACAGATAAATACATTTACTAAAGACAGATAAATACATTTACTAAAGACAGATAAATACATTTACTAAAGACAGATAAATACATTTACTAAAGACAGATAAATACATTTACTAAAGACAGATAAATACATTTACTAAAGACAGATAAATACATTTACTAAAGACAGATAAATACATTTACTAAAGACAGATAAATACATTTACTAAAGACAGATAAATACATTTGCTAAAGACAGATAAATACATTTACTAAAGACAGATAAATACATTTACTAAAGACAGATAAATACATTTACTAAAGACAGATAAATACATTTACTAAAGACAGATAAATACATTTACTAAAGACAGATAAATACATTTACTAAAGACAGATAAATACATTTACTAAAGACAGATAAATACATTTGCTAAAGACAGATAAATACATTTACTAAACACAGATAAATACATTTACTAAAGACAGATAAATACATTTACTAAACACAGATAAATACATTTACTAAAGACAGATAAATACATTTACTAAAGACAGATAAATACATTTACTAAAGACAGATAAATACATTTACTAAAGACAGATAAATACATTTACTAAAGACAGATAAATACATTTACTAAAGACAGATAAATACATTTACTAAAGACAGATAAATACATTTACTAAAGACAGATAAATACATTTACTAAAGACAGATAAATACAGATAAATACATTTACTAAAGACAGATAAATACATTTACTAAAGACAGATAAATACATTTACTAAAGACAGATAAATACATTTACTAAAGACAGATAAATACATTTACTAAAGACAGATAAATACAGATAAATACATTTACTAAAGACAGATAAATACATTTACTAAAGACAGATAAATACATTTACTAAAGACAGATAAATACATTTACTAAAGACAGATAAATACATTTACTAAAGACAGATAAATACAGATAAATACATTTACTAAAGACAGATAAATACATTTACTAAAGACAGATAAATACATTTACTAAAGACAGATAAATACATTTACTAAAGACAGATAAATACATTTACTAAAGACAGATAAATACAGATAAATACATTTACTAAAGACAGATAAATACATTTACTAAAGACAGATAAATACATTTACTAAAGACAGATAAATACATTTACTAAATACAGATAAATACATTTACTAAAGACAGATAAATACATTTACTAAAGACAGATAAATACATTTACTAAAGACAGATAAATACATTTACTAAAGACAGATAAATACATTTACTAAAGACAGATAAATACATTTACTAAAGACAGATAAATACATTTACTAAAGACAGATAAATACATTTACTAAAGACAGATAAATACATTTACTAAAGACAGATAAATACATTTACTAAAGACAGATAAATACATTTACTAAAGACAGATAAATACATTTACTAAAGACAGATAAATACATTTACTAAAGACAGATAAATACATTTACTAAAGACAGATAAATACATTTACTAAAGACAGATAAATACATTTACTAAAGACAGATAAATACAGATAAATACATTTACTAAAGACAGATAAATACATTTACTAAAGACAGATAAATACATTTACTAAAGACAGATAAATACATTTACTAAATACAGATAAATACATTTACTAAAGACAGATAAATACATTTACTAAAGACAGATAAATACATTTACTAAAGACAGATAAATACATTTACTAAAGACAGATAAATACATTTACTAAAGACAGATAAATACATTTACTAAAGACAGATAAATACATTTACTAAAGACAGATAAATACATTTACTAAAGACAGATAAATACATTTACTAAAGACAGATAAATACATTTACTAAAGACAGATAAATACATTTACTAAAGACAGATAAATACATTTACTAAAGACAGATAAATACATTTACTAAAGACAGATAAATACATTTACTAAAGACAGATAAATACATTTACTAAAGACAGATAAATACATTTGCTAAAGACAGATAAATACATTTGCTAAAGACAGATAAATACATTTACTAAAGACAGATAAATACATTTGCTAAAGACAGATAAATACATTTACTAAAGACAGATAAATACATTTACTAAAGACAGATAAATACATTTACTAAAGACAGATAAATACATTTACTAAAGACAGATAAATACATTTACTAAAGACAGATAAATACATTTACTAAAGACAGATAAATACATTTACTAAAGACAGATAAATACATTTACTAAAGACAGATAAATACATTTACTAAAGACAGATAAATACATTTACTAAAGACAGATAAATACATTTACTAAAGACAGATAAATACATTTACTAAAGACAGATAAATACATTTACTAAAGACAGATAAATACATTTACTAAAGACAGATAAATACATTTACTAAAGACAGATAAATACATTTACTAAAGACAGATAAATACATTTACTAAAGACATAGAAAAGTAAAAGCACGGTAACCGAGTGGCAGTGCGCTCGGCTTGCTCACCGAGGGTCTCAGGTTCGAATCCTGGT
This sequence comes from Anisus vortex, assembly GCA_949126835.1. Taxonomy (NCBI): domain Eukaryota; kingdom Metazoa; phylum Mollusca; class Gastropoda; family Planorbidae; genus Anisus; species Anisus vortex. The sequence goes on from OX421508.1 coordinate 9,370,173, forward strand.
GAAGGCTAGGATTTGTTCTCGGGTATGGAGGGTGCTTATTAGTCCGCCCTGCTCTTATAAGTTTACAGACGTTCCACTAGGCCCAAAACTCCTGCAGGGCGACAGGGATCCGTCGGTGGCAGGGATAGAACCCGCGACCTGTCCGTTGGTTTTTGGTTGACAGTCCGGTGAACTAACCGCTGGACCAGCCGGCTTCTCTGATGGGTACCTGACTTTAGTTGGGGTGAAGTGCTGACCACACAATCCCACAGTATACCATAGCCACATAAACCGGCCCCGTGGATCAATTTGGTCCGAGAGTATATTTTACTTTTACTTAGATAAAAATAGCGTATGTCTTAAAAGTATCTTCATCGTAGCGTATGTCTTAAAAGTATCTTCATCGTAGCGTATGTCTTAAAAGTATCTTTATCATAGCGTATGTCTTAAAAGTATCTTCATCGTAGCGTATGTCTTAAAAGTATCTTCATCGTAGTATATGTCTTAAAAGTATCTTCATCGTAGCGTATGTCTTAAAAGTATCTTCATCGTAGCGTATGTCTTAAAAGTATCTTCATCGTACCAATTTCATCTATAGCCTATGTACATCGTTCACAAGTTGACATGTCCAGATACAATGCCCAGCCACCTATATTTTTGTCCAACCCAAAAGACCCGTTAAAATATCACAGAAATCGAACCCGGGGAACTATTAGTTCCTTGAAGCCCTGGATATTAGCCTAGCTAGAGGTTTCCGAAGAGCTCAATGGGAATTGGGTTCCCCGATTATGACCTTTAAAAAAAAGCTATGCGAGCCCAGGGACAACCGTTAGGATATACACACAAAAATACGATCTTCTTATCTTATCTTATCTTATCTTATACATTACAGACGCTCCTTCTATAAAGAAGATTATTGCGTCCTACGATCTTCCTCTTTTGAATTTTACCACTTGTTAATTTGTATTTATAAATTGTTATTATTGGCTATTGGATGATTCATTGTTTGCAAATTGTACCGATTTAGATGTCGACATCAAGGTGTTGCGCCGGCGTCACCAAGACTTGACACAGACTTCGACCCAGGAGCAGATTATTATGTAGCCGCTAATAAAGATTACATCGGGTAAATTAAGATAAGCTTACACTATGTAAACAGCACAGAATATAGGCTTTATCAATTTACTAGAATAGGGGGTCGGCAACCTACGGCATGCGTGCCAAACTAAGCACGCAGATCAATTTTCAATGGCACGCGGAAGACTCCCCCAAAAAAAGGAAACTCTTATTTCTTCTACAAGAAAATGAGCGCTATAGCACGGTGACTTTTAGGCTGTTGGCACGCTGAATGAAATGTAAAGCCCACTTTGGCACACTATTATCAATAGGTTGCCGATACCTGTACTAGATCATAAATAATATAGTTTTTTTTAAAACAGTTTTACAGACTATGGCACGCTATAATTATTTTAAACATATAATTTTATACTAGCAAAATGACCTGGCTTTGACTACTGCGAAAACAATACATATAGATTAAAAATATACAGCCACCGATGAGAAAGTTATAAGTTTTAATAAACTTTAATTTTTATAAACATAAATCATGCTTAGATCTTACATATCAATGTTAAGTTAAATAGATTAAATGATTATAATAAATTTGAGAAAACTTCAAAATTTAAATTGTCTTATCCCATATGCAAGGACTAAGCCATAGAAGTTATAACTTCTTTTTCTTTCCGAGAAGTATTAGGGCTTTGATTGGGTTTTCGCACAAGTTAGAAACAAATATTGAACTGAACACTTATCTAAAAACTTCTCTAAATGCCAGAGTGGACTCGAAGAACTAAAAGATTTAGTGCTCATTGATGTAGGGGAAACGTCTGTATCATACAGTATATGACGTAAAATAGCTCTCAACATTTTAAGACACAATAAAAATACAATGAACAGTAACATTTACGTTATACAATTTAAAAAATAAAAACAGACATGTATTGTTGAGAGATTTTAAAAAATGTCTGAAAAACTAGCCTTAACCTCTGAGAGGTTAACCTAAATTTCTTAATAGCTAACCATTACCTGTCTTCTGTACAGATTCTTTGTCAGTGAAATTTTGCAGTTTCAGATCTACAAGGGAGCGTGTGATGCTGCCGGCTACAAAGGACCACTACATCGATGTGACATATTCGGCAGTACTGCAGCTGGGGAGAAGCTAAGGTACTGTAGCTACTTTTGTGACATAAGTTTTTTAAAACTTGTTTTTTAAACATTTGATACAGCTGTCTAGCATTTATAGACTCTCACGTTTGAGTCCAGTTAAAGACGCCAGTAATTGTACCCGTGCATGGAGGACTACTACGACGGGCACTTGGACTTTTTGGAAAAAGTTAAGGCGTTTGGGAATTAGTCTAGTGTCCAATATATTTGGAATTTCGTTTTTAATGGAAGCTGTTGTGTTAAATTTTCATAAAGCAATCACTTACGACTTATCAATTGTAACATATCATGTTAAAATTTTTGTACTAAAAGGTTATAAGAAAAGTTATTGGTCCATTTTCCAGTAAATTAACATATCCTAGTGCCCCGCCATTGAATTAGTGCAGAGAATGCAAACACTTATTAATCCCTTAATACTGGGCTTGAAATAAAAACTAAAGGGCAAGCAATTCGACATAATGTCTGATTGCATTTTACCTTCACCTTCACCTATCCCTTAACCCGTGGGTGGGTCGTTGGGGCACCATCGTTGACTGTTAACAATCTCTTGCCGTTTGTTCCGGTCCTGTGATGCCCTTTGGGAGTCGATGAATGACAGGCCGGTCCACTCCTTGATGTTGTCTTCCCATCTCTTCTTTTGCCTGCCTTTTCTTCCTCCCTGGACTGTGCCCTGCATTATAGTCTTTGAAAGACCTCCAGATCTTGCCACGTGTCCATACCATCTCAGTTTTTTCTTCTTAATTGAGGTGAGATGGTCCTCGTATGGGCCGATGACAGCAGCTATTTCATTGCGGACCACATCGTTTGTGATATGCTCTGTATAAGAGATGTTCAATATCTTGCGGTAATATCTCATCTCTAGCGCACTGATTCTTCTTTGGAGGTCTTTCTTTTTTGCATTTGGCTCGTATAATTATCGTTTTTATCTTGCATTTACCAATATGACTAAGATAAGGTTACCGTCAAAGCCGGGTTGAAGGTGAGAGCTTTAAAATACATGTTGTAACATACATAACGTTCTTGTGTGTTTTTAAAAACGATTATGTATGAATTCCTTCATGTGTTATCATTTTACGTTAAAGCAACAATCTCCACTTTTATTTTTTTTATCTCCAAATGATCACAAGTGAAATTCTGCTTGCTGGCTCAACTGGTAACTGGTCTGATGTTCTGCGGGTAGCCACATCACAGAGCAGAATCGACCCTGGCGCGATCCTTGAGTATTTCCAACCCTTGTACCAGTTCTTGAAGAAGGCCAACGGAAATGACTACGGCTGGGACCCCAAGTGTCCAACGTTTGACCTCGACGACGACGTGGACAGAGGGAGGGAGTTCAACCAGACTGAGGTGGAGGAAGCGGAGAGGTTCTTGCAGGACTACGAGCTTGATGCCACTGCACACCACCACCTGCAAAGCTTGGCTTCTTGGAATCTGAAAACGAATTTAACCAGCTACAACCAGGAAGTGAAGGCAAGCTGTATACATTGATAGTTGAAGGGTTACCTGTATATATTATATGTATGTTTATATGCTAAAGTTATGTTATGAATTCAGTCTGTCAATTAGTTTCTACCTTTATTGTTTCAGTCAATGTCCAACCTATGTCCAACATGTATGTTCATCATTTATGTGAATAAAGATATTTAAAACAGAATGAGGAGTATCCCTTCTAACTTTTGCAGACAAGTCGGAAAACCTAATGGCCGCTGCCATCAGTCACGATGCTGAGAGTATAACCACCGTCTCATGGGACCTCATAGCAAAAGAGACCAATAAGGATACAATTTTATCTACACTGATGATGGCAATAGATGAAGGATGGTCAAGGGAATATAAGGACATCTCCGAATACGCCAGGTATCGTGAGTCCCTGTACATCACGGATGGTGTAATACTCTACCAAGATAGAGTAATTGTTCCATCTTCCCTACGCAAAATAATCTTGCAAGGATTGCACTCAGCTCATCAAGGTGTCTCAGCTATGCAGTCACGGGTACAGTCCATTGTATTTTGGCCTGGCATGACACTAGACATCCAAGAGACTAGATCAAAATGCAGAGAATGTAACCGCAATGCACCGTCTCAGGCTCCCATTCCCTCTGAACCAGCAGTACCACCACTTACTCCATTTGAGCAGATTTACGCTGACTTTTTTGAGTTTGGTGGACGCCACTACTTAGTTGCTGGGGATCGTTTGTCTGGATGGAGTGAAATATTTTCCACACCATTAGGAGGTGCCTGGTCGGGAGCACGTGGCCTCATAGGATGCTTGCGCTCCTTATTCGCAACATTTGGTGTCCCCGACGAGCTGTCAAGTGATGGTGGACCAGAGTTCACGGCTGGGTTGACCAGAGATTTCCTCGAGACATGGGGTGTAAGGCACCGCATCTCCTCAGCATACCATCCACAATCAAATGGAAGGGCAGAGGTAGCGGTCAAGTCTGCAAAAAGATTACTCAGATCAAATGTGGGGCCAAACGGATCATTAGACAACGACAAGCTCCTTAGAGCTTTGTTGCAAACGAGGAACACCCCTGACCCTGATTGCAATCTATCTCCTGCACAAATAATCTTTGGGCGACCAATCAGGGACTCGCTTTCGTTTGTGAATCGTCTTGAGAAGTACACAAATCCACATATCAGACCTATCTGGCGGGAAGCATGGGCGGCAAAAGAAAGTGCACTCCGTACACGTTTCACAAGGATGTCAGAAACCCTGAATGAGCATGCGAAGCCCCTAATGCCTCTTCAAATCGGCGACCAATGCTTCATACAAAACCAAACTGGGAATAATCCTAACAAATGGCACCGAACAGGAACCATAGTAGACTCAACTGAGCATGACCAGTATGTGGTAAAGGTTGATGGATCTGGTAGACTTACAAAGAGGAACAGGCGATTTCTTAGGGCTTTCAAGCCGGCATCGTTGGCGATCGAAAACACTTCACTTAAAGAGACCTGGTCAGCCAATGATAATTCTACAAATTAGGAAATATGGAGCCCTCAGGCACACCATTTGAGCCCTCAGACACACCATTTGAGCCCTCTGGTGAAACTATGACTAACCTACCACCAACAGTTTTCCCAGAATCTACACCTGAAACAGTGAATCTTCCCATCAGTGCATCTGATTCTGAGTATCAGGCTAACAGACCAACCACTCCTAGATCGACCTCCATTGAAGAGACTTTAACAACAGCTAAAAAAGTCCCAGCAATGCTACGACGCATCCTACCCCATAATTCGGGTGAATTAAAAGAAGATACAATTGCTCCCAACAGCGGCGGCAGGCGCCCTAGGAGACGTCGGATGTCTAATTGTGACATATAAACATGGGGGGGTTGAAGGGTTACCTGTATATATTATATGTATGTTTATATGCTAAAGTTATGTTATGAATTCAGTCTGTCAATTAGTTTCTACCTTTATTGTTTCAGTCAATGTCCATCCTATGTCCAACATGTATGTTCATCATTTATGTGAATAAAGATATTTAAAACAGAATGAGGAGTTTCTTCAATAGTTGTATGGATCACTTACATAGTTATAGTGCCTAGAAGCCAACATGGACTATAGTTATAGTTTCATGGATCACTTACCTATGTATAATTATAGTTGTATAGATCACTTACCCAGGTGTAAATATGGTTTCTTAGATCCCTTACCTACGTAAAGTTATAGTGTATTGAATAACTCACCTACATAGATTATAGTTAAGTTTTATGAATCACTTACCTACGTATAAAAAATGCTCTACGAATCACTCACCTACATATACGTATAGTTACATGGATCCCTTACGTTCGAAAAAAAAATAGTTTAGTGTATTTCTACTTAGCATATACTGTTATAGATAACTTACATAAGTATCACTTAAAGTGCATGGATCACTTACCTATCTATTATTCGAATTTTGTGTTGCCTTTTGTGATAGCTTAGTGATTTCTTTTTTTCTTCTACTTATAGGTAAACGTCAGCTTAAGTAATAAAGCGTTTTATATGGAGAAAGCTGTACACGGAAGAGAGTTCAACACATCAATGTTGCCTCACGAATTGGCTATTCAAATTAAAGATATATCACACCAGTCGGTAGATGCTCAAAAGAACGAGACAAAATTAAAGAGAGTCAGTAGACCTTTTTTTTTTTTACATGTCTTCTTTATTTAAATCGTGTTTTTGTTCTTTTAAATTTTTCGTAATAGAAAACTTCAGTAAGTCGTATTGTTCATAATCTCCCAATACTCGATTCCGGGCCTAGAATGAGTTGCATGAACAAACCAGAAAAACAAGTAACTTAACGTTATTTGGAAACACTAATCAAAATGGAAAACTAGACTCAAACCGTTTGGACGCAATATTCTTCTGTATAGAAGGGACCTTTTGTAACATATAAGATAAATAGTAAAGAAAACACAAACTTAAAAGAATAAGACTTGAATGTAGCAAGAGACTTCAATACCTGCTGTAAATACTTTCTTGAATAAATCTAAGAAGAACAAAGACTGCATAATGTACTAGTATTAAAATTAACAAGTCTTATGACTGCCCGGATCCAAGATGGAAGATGTTCCTATATTGTCATTGGTGGCAGCGTGCTGCTTGATTACTTGACTTGGGCACTCATTGGTGGCAGTGTGCTGCTTGATTAATTGACTTGGGCACTCATTGGTGGCTGATGATCAGCGAGTTGTATTCGTATTATTTTACTGCCACATGAAAGTATTTGAATGTAATACTTTAAACCAGGTATCGGCACCCCTTATAATAGTGTGCCAAAGTGGGATTTCTAATTCAATCAGCGTGCCAACAGCCTAAAAGTCATCCCTTTTTAGCATGCAATTTCTTGTAGAAGAGACTTGAATTGCTTTTTGGGAGACTTTCGCGTGCCATTGAAAATGACTCGGCGTGCAAAGTCTGGCACGCGTTTCGTAGGTTGCCGACCCCTGCTTTAAACCATTAGTTGTTAGCAAATGCTCTAAAATCTATAATACAAAGCAGCAGCTCTGTCTCATATCTGTGTAACCTTTTCATTTTCATAATATCATTCACTAACTGGCATATTACCATCGAAAGGCGATCGTTTGTACGTGCCCTTCCAGACCAACATATTTCTAAAAACAATTTCACATCAAGGCTTTGTTGTTTTTATTTTGTTGTTTTTTGATGTGTTACTGTTCATTGCAATGTTTTCATTTAAGTCCTAACATTTGTTATGTTATAAGCAAATGTATGTCCTACAGGTTCTTCTTTCTGTTGGTTACCAGTGATAAAAAAGCTGCTCATTCAAATACGCCTTTTAGTGATTTGACATTGATATATGTGTATGTCATGTAATACTAGTTTCTATATTGTATTAAAAATCGTCTTGCTAGTTCACGTAGAGTTGTTTAGTTACATTTGATTTTGGCACTGAGAGTACCCCTACGTAAGTTTTCATTGAGAGAAAAAATATTTATTATGTCGCAATGACATAAATCTGCTTACTCGTAGTCTCTACGAGTTTCTGGTACGCCATTTCTTTTGCATTCGGAAAGCTTTGGGAAAATCCAATTCTAGTACTTGTTGGACCAAAATCTATATAAGCGTATTAGTGCGGCTTGTGTGGTTGTTGATTTCTGCTTAGCTACCAGTGAAGTCGAATGTGTAATACTGTACACAAGTCCAAGCATTAAATTCTTCATCTTGATCATACACCGAGTGGCTTAACCCTTACAGTCCCGGGCGCGTATATAGCGGAACTGAAGGCAGCATAGATAGAAGTAGGTTGGTACGGGAAGGGTTAAGTTATTATTATAGTGAACAAGATCCTAGACAACAGAGGATACGCGCCTCTCATTGTGTTAAACAGCAACAATGTAAATCTAAACATGACTAATTGATACTTTATGTCACATAGACAACTTACATTTGTTCCTTTTTTAGTTGGCGAACATTGAGTCTGACATGGAAAAATTGTTTTCGACGGCCAAGGTTTGTCCTACTCATGACAAGTGCCTTTCTCTAGAGCCTGGTGAGTTCCCAAGATATAATTGCAGAGGAATTGTAACATTGTGACATTTTATAATTCCAACTAAACTTGAATAGACATTTTATAATTCCAACTGAACTTAGGTAGACATTTTATAATTCCAACTGAACTTAAGTAGACATTTTAAAATTCCAACTGAACTTAAGTAGACATTTTATAATTCCAACTAACTTAAGTAGACATTTTATAATTCCAACTGAGCTTAAGTAGAGATTTCATAATTCCAACTGAACTTAAGTAGACAGTTTTAATTCCATCTGAACTTAAATAGACATTTCATAATTCCAACTGAACTTAAGTAGACATTTTATAATTCCAACTAACTTAAATAGACATTTTATAATTCCAACTAAAATTAAATAGACATTTTATAATTCAAACTAACTTAAGTAGACATTTTACAATTCCAACTAAACTTAAATAGACATTTTATAATTCCAACTAAACTTAAGTAGACATTTTATAATTCCAACTAACTTAAATAGACATTTTATAATTCCAACTAAAATTAAATAGACATTTTATAATTCCAACAAAACTTGAATAGTCGATCAAACATTTCAACTGAACTCCAATAGACATCATAAAACTTGTTTTGACAATCAGTTAGCAAATGCGTATAAATAGAATAAAAGATTGCAGCTATTTTTACAAATCATAAACTACTACTAGCCTTTTGTTTTTATTACATTTCTTGTAAAGTGAACATGATACAAATAAATGTGATATTAAATACAAACCATTGTTATCTTATGTAGTAACGTAAACACACAGTGTCTAACTAAATTTAGCAGATTGATCAAATAATAAAATCTTACGATTTTTAAGATTTCAACAGGATGTATAAGAAAAAAGGAATTTGGTTTAAATCATATGTAAGTGACAGTGAACAAATATTGTGGGGACAAATATGAACTTTCGAATTAATATAAATGTGTTTGCTTTACATGTCGTTTTTTTTTTGTTTTTGTAAATCAAAAAGATATCGTCAATGTATTTGCCAAATCAAGAGACTATGATGAGTTGCTGCGGGTATGGTCCCGGTGGCACGAAGTCAGTGGCGCGCAAATAAAAGATATGTTTTCAGAGCAAGTTGACCTGAACAACGAAGCGGTAAGACTAGCAGGTATATTACTACTCAATTTTGTTACTATGTAAAAAATAATGCTAGCAAATTATAGGTCATTATAGTTGTGACCTTTTATTTGTTTATTAAAATAAAAATCAAAGTTGTATACAGCGTAAACATTTAGGCAAACGTAGGAGCGTAGAAGTCATTTAAGACAGCGTTATTGGATGCGCACGGGAAAAGGATATAAATAAGCTCTCACAAGAAAACCATAAAAACAAAGTTTTTATTATACTCCCTTTCTTTGTAAACTAAGTTTACCATTTCCACTTCACTACAAAACTAAAATTTCGAATAGGTAATGTCGGCAAATACATATCTAATTATAACGATTGCGCATTTTTTTTTAAATGCATGAAGCCACAATCGTGGCTTCGCTTTTGCGCATCCTTCTTTTTATAGCTTTGGCTCGCAAAAAACATATAAAGATAACTCGCTTTGTTACGGCTACATTGTGTCACAAACACATTGTGTCGTTTTCATTCATATTTTTTCGTAAAAACGAACATATCCGAAAACTTTAGTTATTTCCGTCAAAGGCAGCCATGTTTTTTTCGTATAATACGTTCCTCGATTCGCAAATTGGTGGAAGGTATCCGTGACTATTCCAAAGGCTACGATGCTGAAAATTTGATAAAATGTATTGTTAGTCGGGACAAGTCTGCTGGCCAAGTTTCGGCTCGATTGGACGACGGGAAATGGTCGAACAATCGATGCAAAGTTTTGCTATCAAGCAAGCAGACAGACAGACAGAAAATTCAAGTTAATAGAAAGGGAGTAAAAATAGAGCAAGCTATAAGAAATGCCCATTCTTATCTTATTATAGACTTTGACTTTATGCTGAATTATAGTAATGTATTTTGGCTAATTAGCCAATCTAATGGAGCGACTGGACAAAACTTCCGCATCCTATGGCATGCAAATCAGTGCCGAAAAAAACTAAATTAATGACTAGTAACACCAACGGCATCACCACGCAGATCAAGATTGGTGGGCAGAGTTTGGAAACAATAAACAGCTTAAAATACCTATGAGCTATTGTATCCCAACGGCCCAACAGACTACGGGATATGTAGGATGTAGGATAGTAATGTATTTGAATGTTTTAACGTGATCAGAAATTTGGTTAAACTTTAACCTAGGACTTATCTGGGGGTTAGCAGGGAAACGAGCAGGACCATACAAGAGATTAATGTTGGTTGAGTTAAAGTAGCAACTGTGTTTTGGGGGTGGGGGGGGGGCACCTTTACTGTTCAGCTGTGATAGTAATATAATTTTTTTAATATATTATTATCATTAAAATGTTTCTTTTTTTTTTTTTCAAATATTCTTTGATTTAATAACCTTATTTTGCAGGAAGAAATAATACCAAAGAGGTGTGGCTAGCTGTCTATAACCTGAAAACTTTTGAGGATGACGTTGCCACACTGTTTGCCCAGATCCACCCTCTGTACGAGCAGCTCCACGCGTATGTCCGAAGACGCCTCAAGGTCAGATACGGGGCCGATAGGTTTCCGTCATCCGGCCAAATACCCGCTCACATTCTAGGTAATGCTTTTAAATACCCGCCCACATTCTATGTCATGCTTTTAAATACCCGCCCACATTCTAGCTAATGCGTTTAAATACCCGCCCACATTCTAGGTAATGCTTTTAAATACCCGCCCACATTCTAGCTAATGCGTTTAAATACCCGCCCACATTCTAGGTAATGCTTTTAAATACCCGCCCACATTATAGGTAATGCTTTTAAATACCCGCCCACATTCTAGGTAAATCTTTTGATTAAATTAAATAATAGTAGCGAAAGCGGCATTTTGAAGCAAATAACCCACCGGAAACAACCGAGTAGCATTCGGGCATGAAATGGGTTGCCTGAACAAAGCAGACAAACCAGCAGGCAATAATATTCTTTATAGTTAAATTATAGAAATTGCTATCAAGATAATTCCACCAAAATATGATATGATAAGTTGAATGAATGAATGAAAAGTCTAATAAACTATGAATAAAATATTACCGGTTAAAAATTAAAAAGAATAGCGGGCTCGTCCGGGATTTGAACCCGGGACCTCTCGCACCCAAAGCGAGAATCATACCCCTAGACCAACGAGCCGTTATATTGCTATAAAAACTATGCACCCACTTATAGCAAAACATGGAAAATTCTTTGATTAATAGTGTTTAGGCGTTTTAAAGACTTAGGTAAATGAAATTAAGCTTAAGTCTCAAGTTATTTGTGCTGAACGTTTTGGTTTGAAAGGCTACTTTCAATAGTCTCCTCATAATAATAATAATAATGACATTTGCATAGCGCTGCCAACAAGCATAATGCAAGCTCAGAGCGCATTTAACATACAACTCAGAACACGGATACAATCTATAGGCTAAGACTAAGAGATAAAAAAAACTAAATAATAATTCAAAACTTTACAAACAAGGAACAAATCAAACAACCAAAACAAAATAACCGACCTAACATATAAGTAAGACAGTAGGGCTCAAAGCATGTTAATTAAGATAAATATTGAAATAATGAGTTTTTAAGTTCTTTTTGAATGAATCAATGGAGCTTGTTTGCCTGAGTTGAATGGGAAGTAAATTCCACACCTTCGGACCGGATACTGAGAAGGCTCTAAGGCCAACGGTCGTCAGAGAGAAACGGGGCTCTTCCAGAAGCGATGCGTTGGCAGAACGAAGTGTTCTTTGAGGGACATATGGTGTGATGAGTTCTTTGAGATAGGACGGAAACTCGTTATTAAAAATGCACTGATGGCAAAGTAGCGCCACTTTATACTCAATTTTGGCTTTCACGTGGAGCCAATGGAGCGAGCGAAGAAGGGCGGTTCCCGAGTTTCGCCTTGATTTGCGCATGACCAAGCGCGCAGTACTGGTCTGTATTCTCTGTAGCCTGGCGATTTTGTCTTCGGGCAGGCCGACTAGCAGGGAGTTACAATAGTCGATACGGGAAAGTATCAGAGCGGCTGCCAGTGTCTTTGCAGAGTCAGTGGACAAATAGGGACGTATTTGGCCCAGTCTACGCAACTGTAGATATAGACATCTGCACATATGAGATATATGTTGGTCGAAAGACATCGTAGGATCCAGTAAAACACCAAGATTCTTCACTTTGTTAACAAAAGGCACCTGGCAGTTTATCACGGTGATGGATTCTGAACCGGTGAATTTGACCAAATTTCTCTTGGTTCCAATTCGGATTATCTCTGTTTTTTCCTCATTCATTTTAAGCCCATTTCTCCCCGACCACGAATAGACGTTGGCGATTGCACTACTGACCTTTGCAGCGAGTCTAGGGGCATCAAGAGGGACCGCATGATCGTACAGTTGCGTGTCATCGGCGTAGAAGTGATACGAAATTTCGAACGGTTTGATGACCTGGCCGAGTGGATACACGTACATTGCAAACATCACTGGTCCTAGAACAGGTCCTTGGGGCACTCCATATTTCAGCGTTGAAGGTGCCGAGAGGAACTCATCTATAGCAACACTTTGAGTGCGCTCAGACAGGTATGACCTAAACCAACGAAGAACATATCCCGAACAGCCGAATGTGGTTGCAAACCTTTCGATCAGGATCTCATGGTCAAGAGTGTCAAAAGCGGCAGACAGGTCGAGCATTGCCAGAATAGACACATGACCCGAGTCCGATGTGCATAGTAGGTCGTTGACAACCCTGACCAATGCCGTCTCCGTGCTATGACTCTTTCGATAGGCGGACTGAAACTGCTCCAAGAGGCAATGCTGCTCCAAGTGAGGCAATAACTGTTTTAGCACAATGCGCTCCAAGACTTTCGAAAGGAATGGAAGGTTGGATACAGGCCGATAGTTTTTTAAGCACTCAGGATCGAGGCTAGGCTTCTTTAAGAGGGGCTTAACCAGTGCATTTTTCATTGATTGAGGCACAATACCTGAAGCTAATGAAGCATTCATCATCGTAGTGATCGAAGGTATTAGTTCGTTGATACAATCATTGAAGAGGGAGACAGGGATGGGATCGAGTTCGCAAGACGTTTTAGGCATCTTACTAATAATTTCCTTAACAGATGCTTCAGATACTGAGTGAAACTCACTGAATCAAGAAACATAACCCTTTTTCAAAAGAAAAAGTTACCTATAGAGGTATCTAGGTGGTTGCTGAGGCTGGTCCGAGTTGAGGATGACACAAGGTTGATTAATAGTCCTACTATGGCCCAAGGCTCAAAGACCTATGAAAAGGGCTCTTGTTGTTGATGTTGTTGTTTTCAGTAAAGAGTCTAACAACTAAGCTTAACTATTGTTTCTTTTTACAATCAGGTAACGTGTGGGCCCAACAATGGGATAACATCATGACAGAAGTTCTACCATTTCCTAATCGCAAGTTTATTAATATCACCGAGGAGCTGGTTAAGCAGGTATGGGATATTTTAAACTACATGAGTACTATGGTGAAGAGTTTGTTTTTGTTGGTACGTTTCTTTTGTATTGACTTAGATGCTGGTCCAATTGGTGCTAGTTGATGTCATGTTAGCCAGTTTCCGCTGTCATGGCTTTCGAAGGGGGATTTGTGTGACCAGAACACTTCCCGGCCTGTCTTCGCTTTCACTTCTCTTTCACTTTCCTAACTGGAAAGTACCCGTCAGATCTGGATAGACCCAGAGAGACAAAACGGGTTAAAATTTGAGAATAATAACCTGGGGCCTTTATAATGACAATGGTATGCGCTATCCCCTCCCCTAGCATAGACGTGCCCAGAAATGTTTTCATAAAGGGAGCATAAGGTGCATTTTTTTTTTCAATTTGACGCAAACCAACATTTTAAATAGATAAATAGACAAAATGAGTTTAAACATGTACCAAGTAGATGAAAAGTTCAAATTTTAATATATTATATATATACAGTATACAGTAGACTGTGTAAGTGTTCAACCAATCATATTAGTTAATTTGAAGAAACGTGAACTTATTGTCTCATATTATACTTGTCAGATTTAGCTTCGGACATGCGTCTTCGCTAGCTAAGTGGTTAACGTATTGAACCGCCAAGCGGGCGACCAGGGTTTCATTCTCCATTTAGTCTATACCTACAATGATTGAAATTAAATTACTTTCCTAAAAGTCTTCAGTAAAAAAATATTTTTTAATTATTATATTTAAAGCTTTCTGTTCATTGTGGTTTATATATTTTTTTAAATCTGTAACTTATACAGGCCTTTTCATCCGGATTTTCATCTAGGCAACGCCGGTCAATTTAGCTTGTACTTAATGAAAATATATTAAATAATTTTTTTTACTAAGAATGGAAACATATAAATAGGTCTACCCAATAAACTTTCTCTTTATTTTGGTTGAATTATGATAGCATAGAACAATCAAGTACTTTTGTTGTTGTTGTAAATAACAATAATGTTTGTGATTGGTTAGAACTATACAGTTGAACGGATGATCCGATTGGCCGAAAGTTTCTACGCTTCACTGGGATTTCAAAACATGACCAGCACTTTCTGGACCAAATCTGAATTTGTGAAACCCAAAGATGGCCGCGCATTCAACTGCCATGCAACAGCGCACAACATGATGGCGCCGGGGGACTTCCGGTAGGTTTTTGTAGTTTCCAGAATTTGTAGAAAGAAACATTTTACAGATACATTTACAATCTTACAGATATTGTTTCTTACCTCATATTAATTTCGTTTTAAGAAAATCATATATTACAATAGTAAGTATTTTTGTTGCGCTTAACTAACTTGAATACAGGAGGAATAACAAGAAAACCATAAAAGCGAAGTTTTCATTATACTCCCTTTATTTGCAAACTAAGTTTACCATTATGTAATTAAATAATTGATTGACTACTGCAAATGAAACGTACAGAAAAATATCTGTGTTGCAAATCTAAAAAATATCTCATTACTCCGTATGAATTGTTCTAAAAATAATCGTAGCGCATAATTTTTTTTTCTAGCTTTGCGCCGAAAAACTATAAAAAGTTACACGGGCATTTTTAACGCGAAATTAAAATATTGCTTATACTTTCCTTTTAAGAAATGAATATTGTCATAAGTGTAGTATTATTAAGTTGTTTTAACTGAAAATTTGATAGGATGTATTGTTAGGCGCCACAAATTTGCTGTCCAAATTTCAGCTCGATCGGACCACGGGAAGTGGTCGAAAAATCGAAGCCAATTTTTGCACCACGCACGATTGACGGACGATTGCAGACATTGCAACTTAAAATAAAGGGAGTAACAAGAAAACCGTAAAAACGAAGTTTTTATTATACTCCCTTTATTTGCAAACCATGTGTTTAATGTATAGAACAAATAAGTAATATCATACTTTATGAATTTCAACACTAAAATTTCCAATTGGTAATGTTCGGCTTGCAGTAAACACAACACTACAATACTAAAATTTCGAATCGGTAATGTCGGCAAATACATATCTAATTATAACGATTGCGCATTTTTGTTTAAATGTGTGAAGCATAATTTTTTTTTTCCAGCTTTGCGCCGAAAAAGTATAAAAAGTTTCACAGGCATTTTTAACGCGAAATCAAAATATTTCTTATACTTTCCTTTTAAGAAATGAATATTGTCATAAGTGTAGTATTATTAAGTTGTTTTAACTGACAATTTGATAGGATGTATTGTTAGGCGCCACAAATTTGCTGTCAAAATTTCAGCTCGATCGGACCACGGGAAGTGGTCGAAAAATCGAAGCCAATTTTTGCACCACGCACGATTGACGGACGATTGCAGACATTGCAACTTAAAATAAAGGGAGTAAAAATGAATACTTCCTCTTGTGCTTTTAACCAAACAGCAGAGCTGTTTCCTCTCTTGCAGTCAATAATTGATAAGAGAAAATATATAAGTTATCAGCATACAAAATCTTAATAATATGTATTGAAGATTCACCATCAAAATCTGTTGCTGTTTAATCACGATTAGCGATAAGATCAAACAGCCTTTTTTTTTTAATAATGATGTTTAATGTTGAGCTTTGAAGAGAAGAGTTGTCTGTCTGGCCTTTTTTTTTTCTTTTTATTTTTCATGAAATAATTACATTCGTTCTACACTCGCGTGCAGTTGTTTCCCCTTTGTTTTCATCATCCATTGATCTATTTACGCAATGTAATTAGGATCATCCGTGGGCTTATTGTTGTTGTTTTATTGTTTGCGTTTAAACCTTTTATTATTCCATACTTTGGACCTTGAATCTCTGGGGTATTTTTTCGGACATTGTTTTAAGACCCAATAAGCCTTTACAGCCTTTTCGAAAACGCTAACAAATGTTCAAGTCTCTTATTCTTCTACAGACGTTTAGTATTAAGGAAAAAAAACAAAAAACATACCCAAAAATAATGTTCTTTTTTCAGAATGAGTATGTGTGCTGAAGTGACCAAAGACTTTCTGGTCACAATACATCATGAAATGGGCCACGTCCAGTATTACATGGAGTATCAACATTTGCCCATATTGTTTAGAACTGGGGCCAATGAAGGTAAGCTATAGAATTACATGATCTCGTTTGTATAAGGCATGGATGTCTCGTGGATGTGTATGAATAGGGAGTGACTGGCTGTGATGTGCTAATGTATTGTGCTATAAAAGGATTGTAGAATGAGAATGAAGATAAGTTGTTACACCAAGCTAGAGCGTTCAAGACACAAACCTTTTTTTTATTGACTGAGGCAAATTTTGCTGACAATACCAAAGACAGTTTTATTTCTAACATTGATGTTCCTTTTCTCTGTCCGATCCCATATTCCCTTCCCCCTCACAGCTTTTCACGAAGCTGTTGGTGACGTCATGGCACTCTCAGTCCAGACACCGGAGCACCTGTTCAAGATAAACCTTTCGGATACAGTTTCCGCTGACAACGGTGGGTGCCTGGTTCTGTTGTTGTATCTGTTGTAAAACGTTTTACCTTTTGTTGCTGTATCTGTTGTTGTGTGTAGTTGTATCTGCTGTTTTTGTGTCTTTTGTTGCTGCAGGTGTCGATGTTGTGTTTGTTGTTGTAGTTGTTGCGATTGTCGCTGCTGTTGATGATGTTGTTATCTGTTACTGTTGTATAATGGCGGCCAGAATTGGTCTGATGTTCACCGAGTTAAAAGGTCTAAAAAAAAACGGACGAGCCAGAAGGGCTCTCTATGTCCATGGCGTAACGTTAAGGTTGAGCTCAGGGTGGGACACGCCCAAGCTCAGTCCGGGCTCCATCCACCCCACGAATGGCGTGCCGTGTAACAGTAAGGTTTCCGCAGCAAGCGATTATTCACTGCGGTTTAAGTAGGATCATTATCGTGGTGGCTTGCCCGTATAATATCACGCAATATCATCCGGTAACACAAATCCTATACTATAGGCACAGACATCCAGGCACCGGGATGTTCTGAGACGGGGCTGCTGCGTCCATTGCTTCCTCACCACCGAGACCCCGTGGCCCCATTGGCAGTACAATGGGTCTCGGACCCACAGCGGGAGCTGTCCCCCATGCGTTTGCCCGCCGGTGTAATCTTAATGGGATCGTATCGGTGGCATACACACTTTGCCAGCTTTGAGGCCCAGGGGTACAGGATGGGTGTGATGTTCACCAAAATGAGTCTGACGTTCACAAGACAACTCAAAGATCGTCCACCTGACACCCACAACACGCGCCTTGAAAATGTGATGCTCGCCATGGCTGAGACCAACCCAACGTTAACCTGTTGACAGCAGGGTATCGCTTTAACTATTCAAACCCAACTAATTTAAAGGCCCCCACACTTTCACAAATTTTTTTCCCCACACTAACTCTGTTAAACGCATCAATCAACAAATTAATGTTTCACATATTCACCAGTTATGCTGCTTTCAGGCGTTCGGCGATTGGATATTTCGGCTAGTTTTCCAAAAATCCGGGTCACTATGCAGTACCGGGGCCCCGTAAGCTAAATTACCGTGTCGCAAGCTAAAGCAATACATGTACCGGAAACTGCAAATCGAAACAATGGAAAATGCAGAGCATGTGCTTCAGACCTGACCCCCCCCCCTCCCACCGTACCACATCGCCCTGTCAAAAATACGACCCCTATAATCTTCAGTAAATAACAAGCTGTTTGGTGAAGTGATGCACATTACAGCCACTTCACAATTCATCACAAATTTTGGACTTATTGTCTAACTCCACTCAACATGCCTTTTAAGATCGAAGAAAAAGAAAGCGGATGGCAAACATGAAGCTAAAACATAGTTGAAAACGTATGTCCAATCATAATCGTGATAATATATCATCTTTGGCCCCATTGTCTCGGAAGACGATAAGATTTGGCGCTCTTGTGATTTTGTCAGCCCTTGCAGCATTGGCTGTGTCTGGTGGAGACATATCCTAGAGTCTAGAAACAGGTTCTGTCGCCTCTCTGGCACTTGAAAGTGGGACCGTTGAAGTTTGTCAGGGACACAGCCTATGTTCATTACATTTTCTTCGCTGCTCTTTTAGACTCCGCGAAAAGGCGTAGTCTGCCATCTGCGGATAATATATAGATTTTGAGATTATAAGCTTTTTCCTTTTATTTTTAGAGTCCGATATCAATTACCTGATGTCCATGGCACTCAACAGAGTGGCATTCTTGCCTTTTGGTTACCTAATTGACTACTGGAGATGGTCAGTCTTCACAGGGGAAACAACTCCAGCTGAATATAACAAACGATGGTGGGATCTCAGGTAACACATTGTATATAACATTAGGGGCCGTCCATAAAGTACGTCACGCTATTTTTGACCAGTTTTAACCCCCCCCCCCCTCTGGAGTGTGACATACTGTATGGTCAGCCCCTTATAAACACATTTTAGTTGTATAAACAATATCAAGTAGCAAAGTCTACAACACTTCTATAAAACTCATATATAGAATAATTTGTAAAACTTCTACTTGCTAAGTAATTTATCTTTTTTTATTATTATTGACTATTAAATGATAAACTAATCGATTAGAATGGGGCACGGTAGACGAGAGTCAGCGCGGTCGACTGGCGATCTGAAAGCCTGGGGTCTGAAGGGTGTCCCTGAGTCTACCCAGCTCTGATGGGTACCTGACTTTAGTTGGGGTAAAGAAAAGGCGGCTGCGCATGGTGCTGGCCACACCTGTAGTATGCCGTGGTCACAGAAACTGGTGAACGCTGCTTCACGGGCCCTATGGATCTATTTGGTCCGACGGGTAGGCCTACTTTAATCGATTATAAATACAGATTGATTATACTGAATACCGGGCACCTTTAACATGATTCCCGTTCTTTTTCTTTTTGTTAGCCAACAACCCACTTTAACTCCTATTGCAATGTTGTTTAAAATACTTTCTAATTTAACCATTCCTTTTCAGGTGCAGATACCAAGGAGTTTCCCCACCTGTCCGAAGGGAAGCAAGGCATTTTGACCCAGGTGCTAAATACCACGTGGCTCGCAACGTTGGCTATATTAGGTCAGTGACGCCGAGCTACCTGAAAGTTACCTAAAAGTTACCTGAAAGCTAACTCAAGTAACTGGTTTTTTTTTTGGTTTAATTACTCCAGATACTTTTTTAAAAAGTATTCCAGTAATAGATAGAGCTTGGATGAAGCGTTCGTTATTCCTTAGGAGAGAACAAATGCATATAAGTTCTCTTTTTTTCCCAAGTGGCATCCGGACATGGGATTGTCTACTCCTGTTCTTGAGAAACCTGTTTCACGTGTTAGTTTGTTACTTGTAGAATCGACTTCCCATTTAACTCAGGCGAACAAGCTCTATTGTTACTTTCAAAAAGAACTAAAAAACTCATTATTTTAAGATTTACCTTAGATAACATGATTAAGGTCCCTACTGTCTTACTTCTATGTTAGATCGGTTAATGCTTTATTTATTTGAATTTTCCTGTGTTTGTAAAGTTTTAATTAAATCATCAATTAATTTCATATTTCTTAGCCTAGATATTATACCCGTGTTCTTAGTTGTATGATAAATGCGCTCTGAGCTTACATTGTGTTTGTTGGCAGCGCTATACAAATATTATTATTATTATTTGTCCACTTTTTTATTGCGGGTCTCTTGGGTGATTTCTTAGCTGGCACGCAGCACACTATACAGGTCCAATATTTTCCTTTCCCCAATATTCTGTCAATGTTTATATCTTGGCCAAACATTGGACCAATACTGGGTCAATATAGTGTGCTGCCATGGTAGTGAGCGTTCAGGTAAATGTGAATTAATGACTCAATCCTTTCCTGGGTGCCCCCTATAATTGAAAATTGGGCAGAGGCGTAGCTAGGATATGTTGCGCCCGGGGGACAAACTATAAAATTGGCTCCCACGCCCTCACTCCCCCATTAGGCCTGATCAATTTGTTTTAAATGTAACCCTGTACGCCTCATTTTGGGCAGCCGAGGACATATATACCCCCCCCCCTTAGCTACGCCCCTGAACGTGTGTGTAGCCGGCCGGTTCAATATAATATTTCTCACCGTGTTACACGATATAATAAAACTCTGTAGCATAAGGAGAAAGTATTAACTATCTTAAGAAAAACAAAGAATATTTGTGTTGGCAGGTACTTCGTCAGTTTCATCATCCAGTTCCAGTTCCACCAAGCTGCCTGCGACGCTGCTGGTTATAAAGGGCCGCTCCACAGGTGCGACATCTACGGGAGTAAAGCGGCCGGAGACAAAATCAGGTGCCATAGTTTGAATTCCAGTTTTGATTCCCAATCTTGGCCACAATATGACCTATTTTCTTTCTCCCACATTATCTATCGGAGCGAATTTATTATTATACGTTTTATAATTTTATAAATTTTTGCAAAGTTTTTTTAATATAATTTAAACCTAGAAACACTAGAGAGCAGGAGTTTGCAACCTACGGTACGCGTGCCTAGGTATTTTCAATGGCACGCGGAAGAGGGCTTAAAAGTCATTTCGTTTGAGAAATTTAGTGCTACAGCGGGATGACCTTTTAGGCTGTTGGCACGTTGAATGAAGTAGATATCATACTTTGGCACACTGGCAAAAGGTTGCCTACACTTGGCTGAGAGAAGTGCTAGCCACACCATCCGATAGCATGCATTGAAAATGTTGATGCATCAATTACAGATTCAAGTATTGTTGTGGAATTCCTTCTTCATTTCTCGTAGTATAAAATGCGAAAAAAAAGCTTTTATCAATAGATATAATGGAGACTTTATACTTACTGGAAAAATGTTGCAATGTGTATCTGTATTAGCTTAAAAATTTATGAGTATTAATATATTAAAAAGTAATAGACGGCCATGTAAAGGGAGACGATTATTTTCTCCTAGTATTAAAAAAGAGGTTATATTTTAGTTTATCTATCCGCTCTTTATGTACATTGATATTTGGATATTTAAGCTAGGGTCACTGTGGAATTGTTTGTAAAACTATATTCCCTTTTTTGGAAGTTTTGTTTTTTTGTTCACTGAAAAAAAAATTGCGGTTATGCAATATGCTGGCCTAATAATCCCAAAGTATGCCATAACAATGCCTTGACCCATAATCCATAATCGCCCATAGACCCAGATAGTTTATTTTATTTAACACAATAAATATTTGCTGCTTAATGGAAAGGCGATCTAATGTTCTTTTCTACTTTAGGAAAATGCTGAAGATGGGATCCTCGCGGCCATGGTTCATGGCTATGAAAGCTTTGACCGGTCAGAAGAAGATGGATGCTACGCCTATGCTCAAGTACTTCAAGCCTCTGATGGATTACCTTCGCAAGGAAAACGGGAACGATTATGGATGGGCTCCCCAATGTTCGGGGCCTCAATATAAGTAGTTACAAGTTTTATGCACGCACAAAAAGAAAACGTAAAAGAAAAATCAAAATCACGTTGACATCTTATTGACATCTTATTGACATCTTATTGACAGCTTATTGACAATATTCTCGACTTCTGGGTTTATGGCTGTCAATAATTTATGTTAATCTACAGTAGGCGTTGATCACGTTGGTTAATTTAGTTAAATGACAAAAAGTCTCGCACATAGAAATTGTGATCATTCAATTTTTTTTCTTTAAAAAAACGATTACAGTATAAAACTACTACTTATTAAATCCACTTTCTATTTATTTTATCCAAAATATTTACTGATACTTGTTTCAATGTTGTTTATACATTTTTCAAATTTAGTCCTATAGTACTAAATAGTACTTAACTATTAATAAAATCATGTTGAATGTTAAGGTGAAGTTAAAACTTTCCGTTTTTGTCTATAGTTGTTTATTTTATTTTACTGTATAAACGCTGTAACATTATTTGTAGTATCTTATCTAAGATATACGAAGATTTCTAGTGTCTGCTATTTTTATATAAAGCAAAATAAAAACGGGTTTCGGATGAGGATGTGAATGCGTGAATCGAAAATCTAAATATACATTCATCTCCTTAGGACCTATATGGCAAAACAGCTTTCTTATCCTAAGCATACAAACTCAGTATGTTTAACGGCAGCGTCAAATGAGTCTTTCTATATGGCTGAGAAAACAGGAAAAAACCTGACATTTTCACCAACTGACTGTAAAACCTCTGTCAACAACTGCCCGAGGAAGATACTCAAGAGAAACTGCATGGATATGATAATAAATGAAGACCTGTGGCAGAGGAGAAAACAAGACAAGAATATTCAATAGACAGTTCAAAGGAAATGGAGATGGATTAGTCACTCTCTCAGAAAGCAAGCTGAAGACATCAAGAGGCATGCACTTCAATGGAACCCACAGGGTCATAGAAACGCCGACAGATAATCTAGAGAAGACCATGCGAAGAAGAGATGAAGCAGTGTGGCATGACATGAGGAAAACTAAAGAAGTCTTCTTAAATCTGACGGCGCTGGAGAAATGTTGCAGAGGCTTTTTGTTCCATAAGAAGTACAAGGGAAGTAAGTCATATATAATTTAGTCTCTGCACTGACACATGAAGAATCTAAACAGCATACTTGTTACAGAGGCTCTTTGTTCCACATGAAATACAAGGGAAGTAAGTCATATATAATTTAGTCTATACACTGACACATTAAGAATATAAACAACATACATGTGAGTTTGTATAAATATTTATTGGATTCTGTTGATTTATGTAAATCTTTCCGAAATATTGTTAATTAAAAATACACCAAAAATAAAAATGTGTTAATCACCGGAAAACTTCATAAGAATAGCATAATATGCTTAAAATAAATATTACATGAATAGTACAAGGTATAGGTTTGGCCTCATAAAGTCGTAGTGTGAAGCATATATCAGTATCGCGGTAAAAGGAAAGAAACATGGCTTAAAATAATCAGGGTTAATATATTTATATTGACATATAATATATGTAACATATTACTTATTGGACCACTTATAGTATAGGTATACGTGCAGGGTTTATATATGTTAAACAATAATGCAGATAGTTTAAACAGAGCTAAAATATGTTGGATAAATAACGTTTATACAGAGTTTATATGTGTTGGATAAAAAACATGTTTATACAGAGCATATATATGTTGGATAAATAACATGTCTATACAGAACTTTTATGTGTTGGATAAAAAACATGTTTATACAGAGCATATATTATATGTTGGATAAATAACATGTCTATACAGAACTTTTATGTGTTGGATAAAAAACATGTTTATACAGAGCATATATTATATGTTGGATAAATAACATGTTTATACATAGCTTTTATGTGTTGGATAAAAAAACATGCTTATACAGAGCATATATATATTGGATAAATAACATGCTTATACAGAGCATATATATATTGGATAAAAAAACATGTTTATGCAGAGCTTATATAATGTTTTGGATAAATAACATGTTTATAACAGAGCTTATATAATATGCTGGATAAATAACATGTTTATAACAGAGCTTATATAATATGCAGGATAAATAACATGTTAACAATAATGTTTATAATTTACACACAATAAACAACAACAACAATGTAAAACTATAGTTTACAGCCAAAGCCCGAGGTTCAGCCAGTTCCTGCATCGGCCAGTCATTTCGGCGCTATGGCCGAACGGTTCGGACAAAATCCGAAATACTTTTGGGGGGAAAGATTTTCTGCTTTTACCGGCCATTTAGGCAAAGTCGATAGAAACTGCTGGCCAAAGTTGTTTTGGTTTCATTCAAGTTGAAGGCTTATTATATATTTAAATTATTGTATTTATTTTTTAATTTAATTACAATTTCATAGATTAATAACATGCTGGCCGATTAGGAAGTGAACTAATTTTACAGGTATATGAAAAGGAATTTTTAAAAAACCAACTAGATCAGTGATGGCGTCTAAATAAGGCGAGCGCTTGGAATCAAGACTTTCTTTCCGTGCCAAATCCATTTTTTGAAATAAATAAGTGATTATAATATGTCAATCTTTTTATCAAAGTCAAGGTTATGTTATAATAATATGTTACAGAAGCTCCCTCTATGAAGGTTCCAGAAAATAGGTTTGATATTACATGTTTTTTAAATTATGTTTTTACTGCATAAATTATTACAATTTGGGGTTAGGGCTAGTTAAATATGAGTCTATTGTTTAGGGAAAGACCAATTATTTTATGCGATTAACAAAAAATAGTAACTTAAAAATGTTTAAATTGAAATATATAAAGATTGGTAAATTAAGTTTTAACACAAAGATCTAAACGATTTCTAGAAATTATGTTAATTGTTGTGCTTTTAAGGTGTTGTAGAAAATCTCTAGGAATGTCATAATTGACAACAAAAACATATATCGACTTTTATATACGAAATATAGATAATACATATTAAGTTTGATATTATGCTAATAAAGACGAAACAAAATCTGCTCATCTTCTTACTTTGGTCAATGGAACCATGCAATTCTGCAAGTTGCCCGGACAATTGAAAATCAAGTAAAGATTGGACCTTGACCATTCAATTTACACTGACATTAGCCTGTTCGCAAATCAACCGGCCGATTCGTACTTTTGGACGACTTTAGGCTTTGGCTGTATAGATCAGTTTGTAACACACACATTTATATAAAGATCAGTTATCTTTAAAACAGATACAGTCGCATCACTTCTTCTAAGTTTGCTACAGTTAGATTATAAAGGCGAATAAGACAATAAGGCTAAAGCTCAACCATATAAAGCTGAATGTGGTCAAGCCAGGCCGCGATGCGCTATTGCCCGACTTGGTGTTCTTAGCTGTTGGGGTCTCAGGAATTGGGCAATTCGGACTCCAGCCGTAGTCATCGCCGTTCTCCTTGCGCAGGAATTCCAAGAGCGGGTGGAAGTATTCCATCAATGCGGAGGCGTCCATCTTTCGCTGACCGGTGATTTTTTCCATGGCATCAGGCCATGGCCTGGAAGCTCCCAGCTTTAACATGTCCCTGAACAAAATGTTATTGAATTTGCAGATAATTAGAAGAAATGGCCATTGCCAAACAAAATATTTCTTCAACAATTAATATTATTTCTTGTGTAAATGAAATATAAAACATTTTGCTTTGCTTATTTGAAATTTAAAAACATAATTAAAATATTGTAATAAACTTGAATTATAAATAGAAAGTGCACTGAACTGTGTTAGAGTCCAAGTAGTGGAGGGGTGATGACCTTTAAAATATTATTATAAATAAAATTGTGACGTCCACCCACGTGAAAATCGAGTTTACGGCTCGCTTGAAAGTGTATAGTTCTTTAGGTCTAAACTCCGCTTGTTGTTGAAAAATACTCACTAAGCAAAGAAGACGCCAGGCTTTCTAAATAAACAAGAGTGACAGGAAGTGGAAATTTCTTAAAGTTATTGCGAAAGACTTTTTAAAAAAGAATCAAGGTTTATGATAAGGCTGGTCATTTTTATAACATGATTCTCCGTGCTGTCACATTTAGCATGCTCAGTTCGCTTTTGTCCACAATTTTGGTTTTGACCCGAAAGTTGAATGGAATTCAAGCACCGTTTTCCAAATGTCGCCCAACTCAGCGCAATCTTGCTTCCGGCTACTCACCCAATACGTTTTCCCGCCTCCTTGCTATTATAAATGTCACATCTGTGAAGTGGGCCTTTGTTGCCAGCGGCCTCGCAGGCTGCCTTGTGAAATTGGAACTGGATGATGAAGCTTATAAAGTACCTGCAAAAGTTTTAAATTCACAATCTACATATCTTGTAAGCAATTTACATATCTGGTAAGCAATATACATATCTGGTAAGCAATTTACATATCTGGTAAGCAATTTACATATCTGGTAAACCGTTTACATATCTGGTACGTTATTTACATTTCTGGTAAGCAATTTGCATCTCAAGTAAGTAGCTTGCATATCAGGTAAACTATATACATTTCAGGTAAGCACTTTGCATCTCAGGTAAGCATTTTACAACTATGTTTAGCGATGTACATCTTATGTAAGCAATTTACATCTCATGTAAGCGATCTACATCTGAGGTATGCCATTAACAGATCAGGTTGGCAATTTACATCTCGGGTAGGAATTTTACGCTTCAGGTAAGCCATTTACATATCTAGTAAGTAATTTACTTCGGTATGGTAAAGTTAAAGTGGTTTAGAACTATGCTAGATACACTATCCCAGTGCATGCGGTCGATAATGAACATGTGATATTTGGGTTAACTAGCCCAGAGGAAATAACAAAGACTTAGTGTTAGTAGGACAGTAGGCCAAAAACAACAAGCTACTTCTAACTACCTTATGTAAGGTGTGTCAGAAGGAATGTGGTATTTAGCACCTGGATCAAAATCATTTGAAGTCCTCTCCACAGGTGAGTAAACACCTTGCAGTCGGCATCTGTATGTTAAAAATTAAATGTATTAAAACAATTCGAAAATCAAAATGCAGGGTTTCATTGAAATGGAGATTCAAAACTGTTTATTGGTCAGGAGAAATGAACTCTGACCTAAGTTTCCACCAATCGCTGGTGTAGCTTTCTGGTCCAGTCTGTCCACTAAACACTGACCATCGCCATTGGTCAATCAGATAGCCAAAAGGAAGGAAGGCAACTTTCTCCAACGCCATCTTGAGCAAAAAGTTGATGTCTGTTTCTGTAAGAAAATTGAACAGACATACAGGATGTAGAGATTTTTGTAATAGCAGAAAATGTAAAAAAAAATTTGTATCAGAGTACAATTACTAAAACTTATAAAAAAAGTTTCTAAAAAGATTACTACTAAATTATTATATGGGGCATGGTGGCCGAGCGGCAGCGCGTTCGGCTGGCATACCAAAGGTTCTGGGCTTCAATGAAAGCTAAGTTTTTTTTCCAGGACTGTAGGGTGTCCCTGAGTCTACCTAGCTCTGGCATTCATTGGGATAAAGTAAATGCGGCTGGGAGGTTGTGCTGGCCATAAAATTCCCTAGAATGCCGTGGCCATAGAAATTGGTGACTGGTGCTTCACCGGCCCTATGGTCAGTTTGGTCCGACGGGATACTTTACTTCTCTCTCTCATTCTTTATCGCTCCCCGTGGAGCATAAGGCAGCACTTTACTTAACATTTACTAAATTATAATAAGACAGATGACTTTAATTTACTTTAAATGAAGTATTTAAATGAAAAACGTTGTTGAAGATAATATTTAAAAAAAAAACAACACTAAATAAATGGTGTTTAAAAATACAAATAATTTTTCTTTCTCTACCAGGATCACTAGGCAGATCTTTAAGTAAACCAATTTTGTGAAGATGTTCCGGTGTTTGGACCGACAGTGCCATAACGTCACCAATAGCTTCGTGAAAACCTAAATAATAAACAAAAAAAAGGGGAAACCATAAAAATATGTTTTTAAACATGCGAACAAGAAGCTGCTGTATTTGAAACAACGAAATATATATTTTAATGCTCAGAAATTCCACATGAAACAGTCTTCAATAACTAGCTTGTGTTTTCGATCTCTCCAAGGTTTTTGGTCAATCGACATTTGTTCCATCTATGATTTACCGATTCATTAGCACCAAGCACAATTCATGACATGTATGAAGTTTCATTCGGCAAAACAAAACATACATACCCAATTCTCTTACAATAAAATAAATTTAATAATCCAACTCAAACATTGATTTTCAGGCCTTTGTAAAAAACAAAAAGCAACATAAAGCTAAGCAACAAGAAGACTTTTTTTTCACGTCACCACTATAAAGATATAGACATAGGCCTATAGCGAGCCGAAATAACCGAAAAATAATCAGCCGAACTACAACAGTTTTCAATATTAATTTTGAAATCTATTACTTTTATTTTAAAAATAGCTGCATAAAATAAACAATTTTAAGATCGAAACTTCTGAAAACAAAAAAATTAAGTTTGAAAATTGTTCAGAAAAAAGCAAAGATAATCAACTTTATTCTAGTATACTGTACAATGAAATGGGGTATAATAATAATAATCTTACCGTTATTAGCACCACCTCTGAAGACAAGTGGCTGGTCTTTATACTGCATGTAGTATTCGATATGTCCCATCTCATGGTGTACAGTCACCAGAGATTCTTGGGTAAGGACGGTACACATTTTAATTCTGAAATCTTTGCCATTGTAAAAGTCGTAAGCCGTGCCGTGACAAATCATATCGGTATCGTTCCGTTTTTCAATAACCGAGCGATTCCAGAATTCCGGAACCATTCTGATGAGTCCCAAGGAAGCGAAAAACTCGTCGGCTTTTTCAAATATCCTTTTCGCTGTATAATTCTGTTAAAAAAAATACTAATATTTTAGTAGTGAACTTTCATTAAAAAAATCTAAATTTTCCTTCTTAGAAATGTACCTATCTACATATCTTCCTATATATACCCACTAATCTATCCAGTAAACTATCAATCTTTCAGTATGTCTAATTATAACTTTGTTTCACTGTCAATTCATCTTACTTTCTTTATACCTGTTTCTATATAGGCCTTTACTTTTTTTCACATTTAATCTTAATTTTAATATTTATTTGTGGCTTTCTGGCTGGCAAAATCTTCGAAAAAACGTTTTTGATCCACTTCTCATCATTATATCTAGTTAAAACTTGGCCCATAGAGGCTCGTTGCCGAAAATACATTCTATTAAATTTATAACACCAAATTCCCCCCTCCCCCCACAACCACGAACAATCAGTTTTTTCTTCATGGTTTTTGTTTCATTGCACTTTATGTTGCGCCTCTTAAAATCCTTTTATAATACATTCGCTTTTCTTTGTGGAAAAATCTCCTTAAGGCTAACAGAAGCTTTGGGGTGAATTGACCTCAAAACAAATATCTCAACAAAATTGCATAAAAAGCATTTATAAAAATATTTAAAAAACTTTGTATCTAGGGATTGTTTTTTTCTTTCTTGATTGTAAGCGTGCATATCTATTTTTATTTATAAAAGTATATTTCTTAGCTTGAGTACACATAATTCTTATATATTGTTTAAAATATGCTAAAAGACAAAACATCTGTAATCAAGGTAAATTTCCATTTGTTTGGATCAATAAGGAAATCTTATCTTATCTCTTCTTAAGTCCAATCGGTAGTTCTACTCGCGCATTTGTTCACCTATTTGCCTATATATGATGTGTGTAAAGGTTTGTTTGTATTTCTGTGTCATTATACTATTTCTTACTTGTATCTTTAATTCATCTGAAACATCCACGGTTGGTTTATCTTTATATGGAACTACATCCCTGATGATGTTGGTCCACTTCTGGGCCCACATGTTACCTGAAGAAACATTGAAAGACAAACAAATATAAACAGCTATCAATATACCGTGTAAAAGTTTGTTTATATGTTTGTATATTTATATATTTTATATGTTTGTTCGGTATAGGCTCCTAGGCTGTTTGACCGATTGGCACAAAAGTTAAATGTATAGATTGGAAACGTCCTCCAAAAGACATTTGTATTTTATAAACAATATTGCCTAATTCGTTAATTTTTATTTTTTTATAAACTTAGACCTATTACTAATCACTGTAAGTTTAGGTTCTAAACTGGGCGTCATTTCAGAATGATCTCCCTTTAAAACGCTTTTAATTTAAAAAAAGTAGTAGTGTTAGTTATTTTTTTATTAATTCTCCTTTAACAAAACACATTGTAATCATTCATTTTTTCATCATTTTGACGGGCATAACCACAAGTTACAAATAAAAAAAGCATTAGTATAACACGGTTAACGTCTACCAATATGCTAGAGACTGACAATAACGATACTTGGCATTGATTTCAAAAAGCTTAAAATTACCTAAAATATGTGCTGGTATGTGTCATTTCAAAAAGCTTAAAATTACCTAAAATACGTGCTGGTATGTGTCATTTCAAAAAGCTTAAAATTACCTAAAATATGTGCTGGTATGTGTCATTACAAAAAGCTTAAAATTACCTAAAATACGTGCTGGTAAGTGTCATTTCAAAAAGCTTAAAATTACCTAAAATATGTGCTGGTATGTGACATTTCAAAAAGCTTAAAATTACCTAAAATACGTGCTGGTAAGTGTCATTTCAAAAAGCTTAAAATTACCTAAAATATGTGCTTGTATGTGTCATTACAAAAAGCTTAAAATTACCTAAAATATGTGCTGGTATGTGACATTTCAAAAAGCTTAAAATTACCTAAAATACGTGCTGGTAAGTGTCATTTCAAAAAGCTTAAAATTATCTAAAATATGTGCTGGTATGTGTCATTACAAAAAGCTTAAAATTACCTAAGATATGTGCTGGTATGTGACATTTCCAAAACCTTAAAATTACCTAAAATATGTGCTGGTATGTATCATTTCAAAAGCATAAAATTACCTAAAATGTGTGCTGGTATGTATCATTTCAAAAAGCTTAAAATTACCTAAAATATGTGCTGGTATGTATCATTTCAAAAAGCTTAAAATTACCTAAAATATGTGCTGGTATGTATCATTTCAAAAAGCTTAAAATTACCTAAAATATGTGCTGGTATGTATCATTTCAAAAAGCTTAAAATTACCTAAAATATGTGCTGGTATGTATCATTTCAAAAAGCTTAAAATTACCTAAAATATGTGCTGGTATGTATCATTTCAAAAAGCTTAAAATTACCTAAAATATGTGCTGGTATGTATCATTTCAAAAAGCTTAAAATTACCTAAAATATGTGCTGGTATGTGTCATTTCAAAAACATAAAATTACCTAAAATGTGCGCTGGTATGTATCATTTCAAAAAGCTTAAAATTACCTAAAATATGTGCTGGTATGTGTCATTTCAAAAACATAAAATTACCTAAAATGTGCGCTGGTATGTGTCATTTCAAAAAGCTTTAAATTACCTAAAATATGTGCTGGTATGTGTCCTGAAGAAGGGAATTGTACGTCTTTGTATTTCTGCTGTAGTTTACGTCGGACGTAAGCGTGAAGCTGTTCATAGAGTGGACGTATCTGTGAGTACAGGCTGGCTATGTCTTCCTCAAAGGTTGGACTGTCATACCAAGACCTCCAGTACTCACCCACGTCTTTGAAACCTACAACAGGAAATGTAATAACCAACTAATATACTAGCCATATTATTTTACGGTATATATAATTATTTTACAGCGATGCAATAAAATTGCAAACTGCACATTTTAGATAAAGATAAAAAGGCTTCATGACTTCATGATAATATTTGATAAACTTTATAAAAATAATATATTATTCGATTCAAATCATCTTAATAGTTCTCCCTGGGATAGGTTAAAGGTCCAACAAGAATCTAGACAGAAGTTATCTTGTCTGTTTCTCACAAGGCAAAGACATTTGAACATCACCGTGATATGTTCCGCCTACGGTATGGTATGAAAGCTGTAACTTGTTTGTTTTTAGAGATACTACCTACATCCTACATATCCCGTAGTCTGTTGTACCAATAGGGCGCCACAGATGACATGTACACCAGGCTACTCCATGCCTCCAGTCTCCCAGCCCTTCTCATTACGTTACACAGTTTTACGCCTGTCCACCCCCTGTTGATATCCTCCCATCGTTTTGGTTGTAATTCGTCTGGGAACTCCTACACCCTGGCTGGTAACTATGCCTACCTTATAACCCATTTTAACCCTTACAGTCCCAGGCGCGTATATAGCGGGACTGAAGGTAGCATAGATAGAAAGTAGGTCGGTACAGGAAGGGTTAAAATAGGCTACGACTACGGCACCGAGTAAAGAAAATAAGAACGTTAGTAATTTCTCCAAATCCTTTGCGTAACTTTTATATTACCGACGTTCCTTCTGTATAGAAGATTATTTCAAGTTACGACGATCCACTTATCCGTGGTTTTATTCTAGATTGCAATTTGAATAAAAGATTCATTGACTTTAAGTTGTTAGATCTAGTTTTACTGATTTGTTTAGGCCACTCATTTCATACACAGATGACACTCGGGAAGAAATTTATTTGTGTTTGTACTTGCAGAAAATTAGAAAAGTGTTGTTTTAAAAGTATTTTAATATATCATATCATATATATCTAAGACTATTTCGTTAGCAGTATTTACGTGTCCATATATACAGTTTCGTCTGTTGTTCGTTGTCTGTATTCTGTAACTCTCGTCAGCGCAAAGAACTGTCATCAACGGCATATGCGCTACACAAGCAGTATATTTATTTATTTTTAGAGTTTATTGCTTTATGACATAACTCACAAGAGATTCGAACTGCTTCGTTGTACAGCTGAACATATTCAGTAAAAATGGGTTTCATTTTTGGACCGGTTACATCCCTCCATTTTTTCCAGGCCTCTAAAAGTTCATTATAGTTGTCTGATGTAGCCATCAGGTGAGTCAGGCCTAAAGGTATAGAAAAACAGAGACTTGTTTACATTGACGATTAAATGGGAAATAAAAGGAGGCGGATACTAACTGTAATGAAAAGTATTAAATAAAAAATAATCAGACACTGGTTTACATTGTCAATTAGAGACTCATGCACTGGTTTACATTGTCAATTAGAGAATCATGCAATGGTTTACATTGTCAATTAGAGACTCATGCAATGGTTTACATTGTCATTTAGAGACTCATGCAATGGTTTACATTGTCAATTAGAGACTCATGCACTGGTTTACATTGTCAATTAGAGACTCATGCAATGGTTTACTTTGTCAATTAGAGACTCATGCAATGGTTTACACTGTCAATTAGATACTCATGCAATGGTTTACATTGTCAATTAGAGACTCATGCAATGGTTTACATTGGCAATTAGAGACTCATGCAATGGTTTACATTGTCAATTAGATACTCCATGCACAGGTTTACATTGTCAATTAGAGAATCATGCACAGGTTTACATTGGCAATTAGAGAATCATGCACTGGTTTACATTGTCAATTAGAGAATCATGCAATGGTTTACATTGTCAAATAGAGAATCATGCACAGGTTTACATTGGCAATTAGAGATTCTGGCAATAGTTTACATTTCACGTCGGAAAATCGATAATCGATTTATATTTCTGATCATAGCCATTCTCTGGGGTTCAAAGACTATGGAAGAACTTCCATTTAGAAAGTCAGGCTAAAGACGGTGAAATCGGATAAATTAGCTGAAAGCAAATTGGCTAGCAAACCCCATAATATGTGAAATGTAAGTACATTGAGCGTAGAACGCAATAATCTTCATTAAAGACAGAGCGTCTGTGATGTATAAGATAAGATAAAAAAAACAGTATAGATGTTAAAATTTGTAAAATTAAAAGCACGCATAAATTGTACTTTCTCCATTGACCAATAAGAGCAACGACTATGTGTAAAATCACGGTGCGATAATAAGGCAACCCATGTTATTCTGGTCTTCTCGGAACCCGTAGAATTCCTGGCTAATTTCACTTTATATATCTAATAGCTTTGGAGAATTCTGATAGGGTTATTAAAGCTCTGTCTATAGAGACGATTATCGTCCTACGGTTGTCCGTTATGCAAATGTAGTATTGCATTTTGATAATAGTTTTAAAGGATGATCGTTTCTCTAAATAGTTAATGCTATTCATTCCTTGCCCAAAAGCTAGCCAGGAGGAAAGAGATCTAATAAATAAATTTTCCTAATGGATCTGTATTTAGTACCAATGATAATAAAGGGAGATAAATCTACTAATATGAAACTAATATGCATTACCTGGATCAAGATTCATACACCCGCCCTTAGATAGACAGACTTGGCCTTTACCGTAGATAGACTGCATTTCTAGTTTAGCATTTTTCAGCTTTTTAAATTAAAAAAAATAAATAAGAATTACGTTAAGCTTCAGGCAATTCGTCTTGCATTTGATAACTTCAACTAGACATTAGTGATAAGCTGTAGCAACACGAAGGTAGTTGTTATAAAAGTGATATAAAATGATATTCTAGATAAAATAGTTATATATTTCATTTATATACTAAAGTCTTCTGAAATAAAAAAAAAAGGGAAATTTTAAATTCATTAATTCATATAAAACTTATACAGACTTTATAATAAACACATGTTTAAGTCTGACTATTAGATTAGTTTTCTCTTTTTTTTAATATTGCTTGAACACAATTTAATGTAGTTTAAATGTCCTTGTAATGTCGAAATTAAAAAAAATAAACATATTGCATCCACGGAGAAGTAGAGAGGAACAGAGAGAAAAGGAGGGAAAAATTAAGAGAAGGAGACGAATGGTGTAGTTGTGTGTGCAGGGGAGACAAAAAAAAGAGAGAAAGAGAGAAAGAGAGAAAGAGAGAAAGAGAGAAAGAGAGAGAAAGAGAGAAAGAGAGAAAGAGAGAAAGAGAGAAAGAGAGAAAGAGAGAAAGAGAGAAAGAGAGACAGAGAGAAAGAGAGAAAGAGAGAAAGAGAGATATAATAAAAGAATTATAAGATGTGGGGGAAAGAGGGAGAAATGAGAATTAAACTTAGACAGAATGCAATGGAAAGCATAGAGACAGTGAGGGAGACAAAAACAGAGATGCCTAGACTTACCTTTTGAACTTTCTGTTTATCTGGCTGGGCAGACGACCCGATGTCTCTGATAAACTTAAACTGTCTTCTGACATTTTCTGGCATTCCTGCGACATTGAACCTCCAGGATTCATTCTGCATCTTCAGATCAAAGTCTGCTATGTTCAATTGCCTTTGCAGCTAATACAAATAAATACACAATATAAATATAAAACACTTTAATAAATGTTCAATTTATCGTGAGAAATTAGATAAATACATGTTAAATAGGATATATTGTTTCAATGTTCTTTTTCAAAATTACGTTTTGAAAAATTAATAATTGTGCTTGAAAAGAAGTCATATAGATATGTATATATCATTGTTCTATAGCAGTCAAAACTAATGTGCTGGCATGTGTTAACAGGCTTAAATGTTAATTACCACCAGTCAAAATATGTCAAAGGCATAGGTACGAATTACCCAGCGGTACGAATTACCCACCTTTCCCCTATATATATTGATATTAATCTATCTTTGTATTGATCTCTTAATTGAAAAAAAGTAAAGTATCCATTTCGATCATAATTGTCTGTGGGGTAAGTTTCAATTTATAATATATTTAGCTCCATTTCTTTCTCTATGTATGTATGATAAAGGCCTATGGGCCAGGGCCCCAAAGAGGATTATACTATCACGGAGTAAGTCTGTCATTGTGCCCCTTTAAAAGCCTAAAAACGGGGTGCCAAACATATTTATATGTGCCTCTATATTACAATTGGCCCTTATAAGTCTTGGAGCAATGTACCAACTGCACCCCTTCACCTTTGCCAAGACCAGAACTAACACTTATAGTTCTATTTTTATGTAAACATGTCACATTTCAATTCCAAGAATAAATACCTAATAAGATATTCCTGATTCACTGTTAGCAAAAAAAAAGTTTCAATATGGAAAATTAATTTTTGTAAGATGTTTTAAAAAGAATATTTCTTATCAAAATATTTTAGTTGTGTGTGTTAATGTTTTAATTCTAATAGTTAATAATAATAATAATAAATGTATTTATATAGCACTATCAACAGACATAATACAGGCTCAAAGCGCATATAGTTTATATTATTCTTTAAGACTTAAAGTTATGGCTTGCAAGCTTTGGGATAATTCAAATTTTGCATTAAAAAATCATATCAAGTTTATGTGAAATTATTACTTGAATTTTAAATAGAATGGGAGAAAAATGTTTGATTTACAGAGACGTTTTTGTTGTACTCGGTTAAATTTGTTTCGTAGCTGAACTCCGCTTCCGACGCTAAATTTTTTAAAATCTCTGCTTCCTGGTTGTACTTGTCTAGAAACTTCTCCGCTTCTCCAAGGTCAGACGAGACAGCAGCGTCGGATCTGCTGACGTTGCAAGTCTCCAGTGGACTTGTGTAGCCGCTGTCCGGTTCCGTTTTCAGCACGGGGCAATGAGAATCCCATCCGTAGTCGTCGCCGTTTTCTCGGATCAGGAAGTCCAGGAGAGGCTTGAAGTATTCCAAGAGTGGACCGGCGTCCATCTTTCTCTGACCGGTGATTTTTTCCATGGCGTCTGGCCAAGGTTTGGACTGTCCCATTTTGAGCATGTCTCTGTAAAATATGTTGACATTGAATTATAGTTACTGAGTTCTTTGGATCTGTAAAATATGTTAACATTTAATTACAGTTACTGAGTTCTTTGTGCACGGTGAATTATGGTGACAGAGTTAAATGTTATTGTTCGCGCCCGTATTGACAACATTTTTCGTTCTAGTACTTTATTTCTAAAAATAGCATAACGATTACTCACCCAATACGTTTTCCCGCCGCCGTGCTATTATAAATGTCACATCTGTGAAGTGGACCTTTGTTGCCAGCGGCCTCGCAGGCTGCCTTGTGAAATTGGAACTGGATGATGAAGCTTATGAAGTACCTGCATGTGTTTTGAATTCACGGTTGTAATTTATTATTTTTAACTTGTATAAAACTTATGTGCGCGGTACCAAGTCTATAGGCCACAGTTTTGAATTAATTCATTTGACCTTTCACCCACGTCTTCTTTCGAACAATGAGATGAAAAATAAAGCAACAATAATAAAAGAAATAACCAAAGAAGAGAAAAAGGATCGAGCAAAGCCTCGTATATAATCATCATTCTGAAAAAAAAGTCACCTCCAAAAAATCAGAAAGAATAACGCTATGCCAAAGTAGCAAAGAATTTTGCAATCTAAAGATATGAGCACGTTGAAAAGCTACAGAAGAAAGTGCAACAGCGATGCGATAAATCCCAAGTGTCTAGAGACTGAAGAATGCCAACAGCCAGACGCAGTCAAACCTTAAACCCGTCAAACTAGAATCATTAACGGAAATGTTTAAATAGAGAAACCCAAAATTTTGAAAAAAACTGAACAGCTTTATAAGAAAAAGACTCTTCGACATATCTCTTTAGAGCAGTGGTTCTTAACCTTTTGAAGTCGGGGAGCACTTTTGATCATGACAAAAATTTGGGGAGCACCAAAATCAAGGAGTAAAAAAAAAAAAACAAATACACATACGTACGACTTTTATTGAAAATAAAAGATTATAACATAAGAGTTTAAAATTATAACATGACAAACACATTTTTTATAAACATAAATTTAATAAGTAAAAAAATAACATTGTGCAAAATTTAATTCAGAAAAATAAAAAGATTTAATGTGAAACCTGAGCTTGACGGTTTTTACAAATTTGAGTGATATTAGGCCTAATTTTGTAAGTAGCTACCCTCAATTCTTCATCCAAATTAGTAAGTGTTGCTCGTTTTTTAGTTTTTATGTTGGTGACTATTTAGAAACCGAGTTCACACAAATATGATGTTGACAATTGCAACAAGATTTTGAGTGCCTTCATGGAGAGAGCTGAGTATTCTTCTTGCACAAAAATCCAAAATTCCTCCAGAACCATTACGGAAATTTTTATTTCAAGTGTACGATCCGATGATAGGTTGATTAATTCTTCTTTTTCTTGGTATGACAACTTACTATTTAATGTATCAACCGTGGCAAAGGGATTACGTATCCAGTCATATGTTTCTACGTTTATTGATGGAAAATAAAATTCAATCTTTTCTTCTAATAAAGTTAAATGCTCTGTTACTGCTGAAATAATTTCGTCGGAAGTGTTATCATTAAGAGAAGGAAAGATAT
Organism: Anisus vortex; assembly: GCA_949126835.1. Classification (NCBI taxonomy): domain Eukaryota; kingdom Metazoa; phylum Mollusca; class Gastropoda; family Planorbidae; genus Anisus; species Anisus vortex. Next base: position 9,408,607 of record OX421508.1, read on the forward strand.
CTACTTTCTTTCTTTTTCTCCAACAAACGATTTTTTTTTTAAATAACTTTTTTCCGAAAAGCTGTCAATTTGTCGGTCGATGTTAAAAAAATTTCTTTTTTTCCTTGAAGGCTGGTATTGTCACAATTTATATAATCAAAAATATGAGCTAAATATGCCAATTTAGCACACCAAATGTCATTTTGAAGATATTCCACAAAATCATTCATATTTTCATTTTGGAAAAAGGTCATCAATTCATCCTTCAGTTTTAAGAAACGACGGAACACTTTTCCTCTGGATAACCATCTCACTTCAGAATGCAAAAGCAAAGATTCGTACTTGGCTTCCATAGAGATGCAAAGATTTTTAAAGACGCGTATTTTCAAAGGTCTCGATTTTATGAAGTTTACCATATTTACAACTTTGTCTAGCACATGTTTTAATGCTACTGGTAATGTTTTGGACACCAGAGATTCTCTGTGCAAAAAACAGTGAGTAGATATAATATTGGCGTTTCTTTTCTTGGCGAGAGTCACAAACCCTTTTAATGAGCCTACCATTGATGGAGCACCGTCCGTACAAATTCCCACACACAACTCCCATGATATTTTGAATTGTTCGAAATAGGAAGAAATAGAATCAAAGACATCTTGTCCTGTAGAACATTCGGTAAGCTCAAGACAGCATAGAAATTGATTCACTATTTCGTTTTCATGAATGAAACGAACGAGGGAGAACGGAAATTTACTGACCCGTTTTGAAAGCCGCTGCCAAAACGACCCAACACCCCACTATTCAAATACACAAAACCCTTATTTAAATACATTTAATGAGTTTAAAAGTTAAATATTTTGTTAGATAAAGGCTTCAACTTTAATCACATATAAATTTTATTTATGTAGCATTTATGTAGCACAAGTGAGTCAAAACTTCGTTACAAAAACAGTAAAAATAGGCAAAAAGGCCGATTTTTCCCCGTTTGGACTACCTATTATAAGCATTTGTTCAGCTCAATCAGATAGAGTAAGTGAACATTAAATTTTGAGTTTCATAATTTCGCGGAGCACATGCAACTACCTCGCGGAGCACCGGTTAAGAACCACTGGTTTAGAGCCTTCGTGCTCGACGCCCTAAAATACAATCCTATATAGAAATAGACTTTTTATGGTCCCGATGCAACGCGGTCGACTGATCTTATTCTACAAATCCCAACTGGGCACTTTACATTAGTGTAAGTAAAGGCGGGCATAGTCCTAGCCAGGATTGTATCTATTTCAATATTTTTTGTTCGTGGATAGTTCCAACGATTTAGAAAGAAACTGTGCTTACCCCTACAAAACCATCTTAGGACGCCCATGTAAAAGTACATCAATTTTAACACACCCAAAAAGAAACTGCCAAATGTATTCAAAGAACTACTAATAAAGTGACTAGTAATTTAGACCAAATTAGTAAAACAACAGTCAGAATTAAAAAAGCAATATTAATGGATGCAGCACTCAACGAATAGCTACATCCAACTCTAGAGAACAACATATGATCATCTCAATTCTATACTGTTAAAGTAGGCCAATCACAGTACAAGCTACTTCAAGTTACCTGATGTAAGGTGTGTCTGAAGGAATGTGGTATTTGGCACCTGGATCAAAATCATTTGAGGTTCTCTCCACAGGTGAGTAAACCCCTTGCAATCGGCATCTGTACGAGATAAAAAGAAATATGAAGTGAAAATTGAACAAAAGTGACTTTTTTAAATTGTATTTGCAATTTACATATGTTATTGGTCAGGATAAATGAACTCTGACCTTAGTTTCCACCAATCGCTGGTGTAGTTTTCTGGTTTAGTCTGCCCACTGAACACTGACCATCTCCAGAGGTCAATGAGATAGCCAAAAGGAAGGAAGGCGACTTTCTCCAAGGCCATCTTCAACAAAAAGTTGATGTCTGTTTCTGTAAGAAAGTTGGAGGGAAATACAGGATGTAGAGATTTGTGTAATAGCAGAGAAATTACAGGTTTGGTAAGAAAAGACAATTACGGTAGCTCTAAAAAAAACATAATTTCTCCAAAGATTAATAGATTTTAATGAATACATAGTTTCTTTACAGACAGTTAATTAGTAAATTACAATGAAAACTTTATTTCCGTAACATTACAATTGTGATATTATTTAAAATATAGTTTTTAATGGGGAGTGGGTACTACTTATAAATGGAATTAACTATGTAAGGGATGTAATTTCTTAACAAGAGGGAAATACTGGGTTATCTACAATGGGCTCGTTGAAATGAGGGCTATATTATGAAAAAATGAATGTGGTGTAAAAGTGCAATGTTTGAGATTTAGTCTATACCCTACCAGGATCACTGGTCAGCTCTTTAAGTAAACCAATTTTATGAAGATGTTCCGGTGTTTGGACTGACAGTGCCATGACGTCACCAATAGCTTCGTGAAAACCTAGACATTGAAATGTTGAACAAAATAAAACAGTAAACATTCCAACAATAACTTCTGCCTTGTAAGGTTTTACAATAATTATTTATTCTAGTTTTAGAGAAACATAAAAACATTCAAAAACAACTAAAGTGTGTGAATATTTGTATATAGTTCTCAACTTGCGTCCATTATTTAACAGCTCATTCATACAGAATTCGTAATATTTACCAGTTTATATGCTTACATTCTTTTTTAAGTAAAGTAAAAAAAAATATACACTGACATTTTAACAAAGTGAAGAATTAACAGGGTTAGGCGCTTTTGTAAAACTATTCTGGGAGAGATTTCAACATATTGTTACGATCAGTTATTTGTGTGTATATCCTATTTTCAAAAGTGCTGGTTTGCCACATCTGCTGTAGCAAGCGAGCCAGTTTGTAAGAGAATGATGAAGTGCGGCGTCAGACATAAATGCTGTTTACAGAATAGGGGCATTTTATCAAATGCCAAAAGAAATGGGACATTTTATAATGTCTCCCAAATACTTCCCTTCCAAAACAGTCTTGCACGTAAAGTGTGGTACAGTAAAAAATATCAATAGTATACAACTCTAATTATATAAATGACACTAACAAAGTAGGCCTATGTGCTACCACCGAAGCAAGAACAGATTTACATAACCTTTCAACTTTGAAAATGGTGCAGTATGTCGTATAATATTATATATATAGATGCTTTACAACAGGGGTAGGCAACCTTTTGATAATCGTGGGCCAAAGAATTATTTTTCTTTCATGCCGACCCCTGCTGTATATAATTAGTTATTACTGTCTGTTTGATAAGATGTGTATTAAGAGTAACTTATTTGCTTAAATATTGATATTTGTACTATTAACAACTGTGTACTGTGTCCCTGACACAAAAGTGCTTCTCAGAGCAGGCACTCCAGCATCCAGACTCAGCTTATGAAATCCCAAGCGCGATGGGCTGGTCATTTAGTTAGAATGCCGGAACACAGACTGCCAAAAAAGCTCCTATTTGGCGAGCTAGCACACGGGAAAAGAAGAACCGGCGGCCCAAAAAAGAGATTCAAAGACAGTTTGAAAGCAACCTTGAATGACGTAAACCCAGATAGATGGGAGGAACTGGCGACCGAAAGAAGTAGGTGGCGCAATGTCGTGTCGTCTGGGGCACAGTTGGCAGAATATAGCAGAATCTCCAGGGCCGAACGAAAACGAGCAGAAAGAAAAGCCAAGCAGACCTGCAAAGAGTTGCCAGACCCCACGACAGCATCTTTTGTCTGCAGTACCTGCAACAGATCCTTCAGAGCCCGCATAGGACTGATAGGCCACCAAAGAGGCCACAAAGCGACTGGAAGACGTGGTCTTCCTCGAAATGAGGGACGAACAACAACAAATCAGTTCAGTAAAATGTAAAATTATATTGCTATTTATTTGCTAGGTATTTGATATCAAAATATAATAATTCTAGATAAACAGAAATTTCTTAATTTTCATCATAGATATCTAAGTCCATATATTCTACAATACTGTTTACAACTTCATTTGAAATGGCGCATTGAATAAGCTAATCATTTAGCGGTCCGCAATAAGCAATTATCTATCACTAGCTAACTAAATTGTTTGAGTTAGTCTTATCAGTATAATATACTTACCATTATTAGCACCATCCCTGAAGATCAGCGGTTGGTCTTTATACTGCATGTAGTACTCGACGTGTCCCATCTCATGGTGTACAGTCACCAGAGATTCTTGGGTAAGGACGGTGCACATTTTAATTCTGAAATCTTTGCCATCGTAAAGGTCATAAGCCGTGCCGTGACAAATCATATCGGTACCGTTCTGTTTTTCGATGACCGAGTGATTCCAGAACTCCGGAACCATTCTGATGAGTCCCAAGGAACCGAAAAACCTATCGGCAGTTTCAAAGATCCTTTTTGCTGTATAATTCTGTATGAAATAAAATTATATTTTTAATAGGCAATGTTAAAACAATTTTTAAGTACATTGCTAACTTAATACATGCCTACAAATCTCCCTACCTACTAACTTAATAAATGCCTACACATATCCATACCTACTAACTTAATACATGCTTACACATATCCCTACCTACTAACTTAATACATGCCTACAAATACTAACTTGCAAAAAAGCTATATTTGAAACGTGCATGTATTAATCATATTTTTTTGTTTGTGCATCTTCTGTCTTTTTCTCTATCTATCTTATTTCGTTTTCTCTAAATAAAGCTTGTTCTTGTCTTTCTATGCACATGACAGTCTGTCAGTCTGCTTTATCTATTTAGTTTGTCTGTATTAAAATGTCTGTGTCATTTATATATATGGTTTCTTACTTGTCTCTTCAACTCATCTGAAACATCCACCGTTGCTTTATCTTTATACGGTACCACATCTCTGATGATGCCAGTCCACTGTTGGGCCCACATATTTCCTGAAGACGGATTACAAAAACAACAAAATGTTTTTTTAGCAACAAGAATCAGTATAACATAAACTAACGTGGATTATTGTAATTTTTTTCTTTTAAATCAACAGTATTTAATTGGTGGCCCACTGGTCAAGCGTTTTAGTGTGGCTTTCACAGAGATTCTCACGACATTTTTAGTTAAATTCATTGTTTTTTAAAATGTAAATAATGTTCAGAAAATGTAACCCTGTGACGATCTGTCTTATTAATTAACAGGATATTAATTAGTCAGCTTGTTTTAATAATTAGCCAATTTAATAATTTGCGCCTAGAATGACCTGATTTTAGACGCGATAAAAACCGGTCAAGCGGTTCAAAGCATAGGTTCTCAACCTTTTTCGGCTCACCGCCCACTTTTATATTTTTTTTCCGCTCTTAGCCCCCTTTCCGCCCATCTGGACTGTAGATTCCTTAATTTTTTTAGGCGGACTAAACTTTTTGTGTGATTAATTATCTTTAAAAAAAAACTGAAAAGGAAACATATTGTAAGAATTAATAGATCAAAAAATTGTCTCAATAAAAGGTTTAAATAAATCAATATTAATGCGAATCGTTTGCCTGGTGTGTTGCTAGCAATTTGTCTTTTTCTTTCAATTTTGGTTGCAAAAGCCTTAGGTCTAATAATCATTAATATTTGTTATATGACAAAACAGAACTTGTTCGGCATCACTAGTGAATCAAATGTGGAAACATTTTTTTTAAAGGGAGATAATTAGCCAGTTTTATTTAAGCTAATATTTCTGTTTTTTTCCTTTTTTAAACAATAAATGGCTTACAATTTTTCATAACTTTGAAATGATCAAACTGTAAAAAGTATTTGAAAATTATATAAATATTATATTACTACAGAATTTATATGTATATTTTCAAACATTACAATAATTACCTAGTTCGTATGATTACTACTTATCTATACCGCTTAACAATACTTCTTTTCATTCTTTATGGTTCAAAATACGTTAAAGACATCTCAGTTATATAGATCTTTCCAATGGTAATTTCTAAACAGCCTTATTATTAAAATGCTTAAAAAAAAAAAAATAAAAAAAAAAAAAAGAGATCAAAATAATTATATCATTAATATTAGCAGATGTTAGGGCGACAGCGATCGATCAGCAGGGTTGACAGTCCGGTGAACCAACCACAGGACCAGCCGGTCGCACACTGTACTTGCCAAATACAAACCCCTACTTCATCGAAAAGTCACTACGATTCCTATTTCTTCTTAAAATAATAAGGCATGCTGTCAAGGGAAATCAGATATTTAGCAGCACTTTCGTTTACATCACATTTCATCCTCCAAAAACGAATGGATTCAAATAGCTGAGGTGTTAAAATATTTCAGGTACGTTTGTACCGCCCACTTGGCCTTCACCGCCCCCCCCCCAATCGCCCCCGGGAATGTCAGCGCCCCCCTAAAGCTTCTCACCGCCCCCCAGGAGCGGGGCGACATCGCCCCCGTTGAGAACCTATGGGTTAAAGGATCGTCGATCGTTTATCGCCCTATTGTCCCACCTTGTCGAGACTATATGCAGTGTCAATAGTGCTGATTTTTTTAATATATTTCCAGTTCGGCAAAGGCCGATCACAAACACATTGGCTATCTGATTCAAAGAAAGCACGATCAGCTGCGTTGTATTGATAGTCAGTCACGGCTTTCTTTGAGATGAGAAGGAGATAGAGAAGGGCAGCGAAAAAAAGACAAGGGGCGAAACGCCATTGATTTTACAGTCCAGGTGTTCGACTCTGACTGACCCTACCTAGGTCATTTGAAGTTAACCAACTTTATTTGGCATTTAGGTCTGAGAATTTACTATTGGTTGATAAATCCATCATAAGTTATTGGAATAGGCCCACCCAACTTACAAAAATACAAGCCCATATTTGACCCGCTCAAATAGAATACCCACGAAAATATCATTTCAAACATACTTCAGAATAAAACTGTTCTGCTAATTACTTCTCACTGTCGGACTTACGTCTTTGTGCGTCTGAAAGTACGTCCTTGTCTTCGATACGGTGAAAACCGCTAATTCGCCTGTTATCCGTTATATGCAATTATTTATTGGACATTCCATCTCCCAATCAGGACCTAAACATTTAGTAAGTGGACTTTCGTGATTACCTCTTAATTGATATATTTTAAAGATTCCCTCACTATTAGCAGATGTTCTTTTATGTTTAGATGTGAGCGATAATCGTCGTGAGAAGACCATTACCCATGTATAGTTACGTGAGTAATGAATGGTAAGAATTAAAACAAGACACTTAGATTTATATGAGCTTGGCTGTACCACAGAAAGAAACGTGTTTGTATCAATAAATTGAATCATCTACTTATAAGAACAGTGCATCTTTGTGAGTTATTTTACTATGTATGTGCATCCTGAGTGTTAATGGAACTAACTGCATCCACAAATACAAATACCGTGAGTTAAGTTTCACAATGCCAAGGAGTTCTGCAGTCATAGCGCATAGATAAACAAGCCAGTGGTTGGTGGGCTTAGAGTGTCCATAGGAAAAGTGCCACATTCCGGAGTACTCACGCTCCTAGTGAACCTGCAGCAACTTGTGCACCCTGCTGGCCGCACAATCCCCTGCCCATCTTGTTGTGTCAAACTCCTTAAGCGGCCAAATGACAAAAGAAATGCTGCGTATGTCTATTCTAGACTAACATTCAGGATGCTTGGACTTTACGGTTAATAAAATTAACAATAACAATTATAATTCACACAATTTGCTTAAGTGGTCAATACTTTGTGATTTACATAAAGTATAAAATCCTATGAGATATAGAAATAACAATTTGGCATTTTATATTCTGTGGACTTGAAAACATAAGCAATTCGGATAACGATCTCACAATCTTACATTTATAAAAGCGCTAATGGGCTAATGTCATTAAATACAATCCCTTTGCTTTTAATAAAATGTTCGTTCAAAAGTTTATGGTAAAAAAAATCTTAATATTTTGATGGAACAGAGAACTAAAATATGCATTGGCTTTAAAAGTTTAAATATACCTAAAATATGTGCTGGTATGTGTCCTGAAGAAGGGAATTGTACGTCTTTGTATTTCTGCTGTAGTTTACGTCGCACGTAAGCGTGAAGCTGTTCATAGAGTGGACGTATCTGTGAGTACAGGCTGGCTATGTCTTCCTGAAAGGTTGGACTGTCGTACCAAGACCTCCAGTACTCACCCACATCTTTGAAACCTACAACAGGAAATTTAAAAAAATAAATTGGTTGCATCTAAAATCGTGCAGCCTAATCATACAATTATTCTAGTTAGTAGCGTAAGTAGAGGTTGGAGGTAGGTGCGGCCGTCCAGAAAGCCAAAGTTTGAATAGAGCGCAAAGCTGACCGTATTAAGTTATCAAATAGCAGAAATATCAAAGCAAGCGATCCATCTTATTACAGTTTTTGATTACACTTACATTGTTAATGCAATTGGCTTTTGGGAATGATTGACGTTATTTCTTAGCTCTAGACTCTAGACATACATGTTATGTATCAAAATATACAATAAAAGACTTAAACTTTGTTTTCCATGAATAAATAAATAACAATGGAAAGATTCTTACAGGAGATTTGAACAGCTTCGTTATACAGTTGAACATATTCAGTGAACATATCTTTCATTTTCGGACCAGTGGCATCCCTCCATTTTTTCCAGGCCTCTAGAAGCTCGTTGTAGTTGTCAGAATTGGCCATCAGATCGGTAAGACCTAAAGATAGAGACACATAGACTGGTTTACATTGTTCAATATAGAAACATCGACTGGTTTACATTGTTCAATATAGAAACATGGACTGGTTTACAATGTTCAATAGAGAAACATGGATTGGTTTACATTGTTCAATAGAGAAACATGGACTGGTTTACAATGTTCAATAGAGAAACATGGACTGGTTTACATTGTTCAATATAGAAACATGGACTGGTTTACATTGTTCAATATAGAAACATGGACTGGTTTACATTGTTCAATATAGAAACATGGACTGGTTTACAATGTTCAATAGAGAAACATGGACTGGTTTACATTGTTCAATATAGAAACATGGACTGGTTTACATTGTTCAATATAGAAACATGGACTGGTTTACATTGTTCAATATAGAAACATGGACTGGTTTACATTGTTCAATATAGAAACATGGACTGGTTTACATTGTTCAATATAGAAACATGGACTGGTTTACATTGTTCAATAGAGAAACATGGACTGGTTTACATTGTTCAATATAGAAACATGGACTGGTTTACATTGTTAAATATAGAAACATTGACTGGTTTACATTGTTTAATATAGAAACATGGACTGGTTTACATTGTTCAATAGAGAAACATGGACTGTTTTACATTGTTCAATAGAGAAATATGGACTGGTTCACATTGTTCAATAGAGAAACATGGTGTCACGATTTGGACTTAAATCGCGACACTTAGCACTCATGGATAGATCATAGCGCAGAAGTAGTGTAGAACTAGAAACATAGGTTAGCGTAGAGTTAGATTAGGGAGTAGAAAAGTAGCCTGAAGCTATTACCTTCTCCCTCTCTCACGCAATAGGAACACCCCAACCACCCCCTTCTTCACCTGTTCTTTAACCCTCTTTACACTCTTTCATTCACGAATTCAGAGTTTGCTACTTGATTCAGCCAATTTGGTATTACACTATTTGTATGTGTGATTGTATGTGTGTGTATTCTTTAATGTATGTATATATATATTCTATTATGCTGTCAATTATGATTCATGTTGTATTTTGATAGTAACTACTCATTTATTTTGCAAAACTCAGCATACACGTAAAACACCCACCCACCTGTAGACACCCCCCACCCACTTCTACCCCTTTTTCATTATCTCCCCTCTTCGTCCCCTACTCAGTGCCCGTGGTCAAGCCCTTGATCCACTCGTCGTAGTGACATCTGGAGCGAAGCGTCTTGCACATACGTAAGCGCCTCGGGCTGCGCCAGACCAGAACCAATAGACACAGGTACATCAAGGGAGATATGTCATTATCTTATCCTTTGTATCTCCGTATACGTCCACACCCCTCCCCTCCGCCCCTGGGCTTCACCCCGCAAAGTCGGCGGTATTAATTGTTCACCTACACCCACCCCTAATTCCCCCCCCCCCAATAGTCAATCCTCTGTGCAAGTATATTTCAAACCAGCCAACCAGAACATATGCAATTCTAAACTAATGTAGCTATCCAATCAAATTGACCACTGATCACGTGACTAAAATCCACGAAAGCGCGCTTAACTAGTTTTAGCGCACTTCGGCTCAAGCGTTAGGTGGAGAAGGTTGTTCGATTCTAGCCTCCACTTATTCAGTTCGTTCCATAGGATATACCGCCTGCATGTGTATAGATAGATATTTTGCCAGTATAAGTATTTTCATGAACACAGCTACGTTTGCCTAATGTTGGATAATCTAGCAGTACCATGTGTTGAGTGTTAACTGAAGCCTGTGCAAATTCATATATGTATCTTGCCATTGAGTGAAGAATTGAAATGATAATAAACACCTGAACTTAACCAACGATTTATTTGCCTACTTAGAACTATCTGTTGTATCCGTCATAATATCTAACGAGCCAAGAGGGACATAATAATTATTCCAGGGCGATTCCAGTCACGGTAACTCATACCCCACGACGACCTGCCACTACTACCCCACTCACCTACGACTCCGCACCCCTCTCATCGTCCAACTTCTGCCAGGCTGACGTCCTAATCCTAAACACATCCTGACACATGGATTGGTTTACATTGTTCAATAGAGAAACATGGACTGGTTTACTTTGTTCAATAGAGAAACATGGACTGGTTTACATTGTTCAATAGAGAAACGTGGTCTGGTTTGCATTGTTCAATAGAGAAACATGGACTGGTTTACATTGTTCAATAGAGAAATATGGACTGATTTACATTGTTCAATAGAGAAACATGGACTGGTTTACATTGTTCAATAGAGAAACATGGACTGGTTTACATTGTTCAATAGAGAAACGTGGTCTGGTTTACATTGTTCAATAGAGAAATATGGACTGGTTTACATTGTTCAATAGAGAAACATGGATTGGTTTACATTGTTCAATAGAGAAACATGGACTGGTTTACATTGTTCAATAGAGAAACGTGGTCTGGTTTACATTGTTCAATAGAGAAACATGGACTGGTTTACATTGTTCAATAGAGAAACATGGACTGGTTTACATTGTTCAATAGAGAAACATGGTCTGGTTTATATTGTTCAAGAGAGATACATTGACTGGTTTACATTGTTCAATAGAAAAACATGGTCTGGTTTATATTGTTCAAGAGAGATACATGGACTGGTTTACATTGTTCAATAGAGATACATGGACTGGTTTACATTGTTCACAAGAGGAACATGGACTTGTTTTCATTGATTACCAGAAAATCAAGGAATGGTTTTCATTGCCCATTAGAATATCAATGACTGGTTTTCATTTCCTTCCAGAGTTGGATTTGTAAAATGTAATAGTCTAACGCTCTCAAATTTCATTAGTAATGTTCATTTCTTAAGAATATATAACTGTTTGTCACAGCCATCACCGCACAAAAAGGGATGCACTCGACCCTGGCGCCCCTCCCTATGTTTCCACACATATCTTCTCAAATATCAGAAGAGCTCCCAATTTGTGCTTCCGCGTGATATTTTCTTTGCTGCGGCCCCTGGTTACAACCGAAAAAGAAGAGTTTTCAATAGCTTTGTATACCTCGACGCAACTTGGCGCATATTGATATATACATCAGGCTAAACCTTGGTGGTCACCCTCATTTCGCTCATTATAGCTTGCTTATAGTCTCCTAGTGTAATATGTTCCTTCTATAAAGGGAATATTATTGAGATGATGCGTCCCTCTTATCCGTGAGTCAAGTGTTTTCTTTAATTTTGATAGGTTTTTATACTATGTAGGTATCTTCGACTAGTTTAGCCACCACTACATTGCCAAAATCCACCCGAAAAATAATCGTTTATATGGATTAGTAGCTGCAAATGATAAATGACACAAAGAAAAATCTACTAAATGAAAACAATAAATATCCATTACCTGGATCTAAATTCATACATCTGTCTTTATCTAGACAGACTTGTCCTTTCCCGTAGATAGACTGCATTTCTAGTTTGGCATTTTTCAGCTTAAAATATATTAAAAACAAATTTTGTAAAGTGGCATTAAGTAAAAACTGTTTGTATTGCATTTTTTAAATTAAAATAAAAACGTCTGTAAGTGATTAACAGAGGCAGACAAAGGTACGTGCATGTTATTGTTATATAATTAGTTATTAGTTATGGTGGCCAGACTCCATCTTCAGCCCCTACAACATCGTAGACAAAGTCACCTTGTCACCATGGTGTACAAGATCATGAACCGCCAAATGGACATGTCGACACAGTCAGGAAGCATCCAGCAATTGCCCCGCTCCACCAGAGGTACGCCAGCCTAACGCGCTGCCGCACGGCCACAGTGCCTCATATAGAAGTAGAGAGACGGAACGAACAAGATAGAATTAGAGAAGGCGGAAAAAGATGCGTTAAATAGACACATGAATTCAAAGGTAGGATAAAGAAGAAGAGAGAGAGAGAGATACAAAGAGAGACAGAAAGACAAAAAAAGGAACGAAAGAGAGAATGGAGATACCAAACTAAAGAGTAGTATTCGGAAAATTGCCTGGACTCACTTTTAGAACTTTCTGTTTATCTGGCTGGGCAGACGACCCGATGTCTCTGATAAACTTAAACTGTCTTCTAATATTTTCTGACATTCCAGTGACATTAAACCTCCAGGATTCATTCTGCTTCTTCAGGTCAAAGTCTGCCTTGGCTAATTGTCTTTGCAGCTAAAACAAATAAATATACATGACAAAAAGGGGGCTTTGAGAATAAAATATTATAGACTTGCAAAGAAAGATAAGCGCATTTTTAATAGGATTTCCCTTTGAACTTTTTATTGATATAGTTCAAAATAAATATACCAATATATCAATAGAAAAGGCTTACACTAAACTAGTTTGTAAGGAAACATTTCAAATGTGTAAAATATCAATTGTAAGATTAGATACAACTTAGTTCATAAAGATTAAGACTCACTATATGCTACCAAAGACTATAATAAGATGGACCGCTTGCCATTTATATTTCTGCAATTTGATGACTGGAATGACTTATTTTCGGAATTCCGGATTCCCTTTTGTACTACACACTTCCGGTTTATTTAATCGATATGATTTTCTCAATGAAAAATTACAATTTAAAATCTAAAGTTGTATACAACGGAAACATTTAGGCAAACGTAGGAGCGTAGAAGTAATTTAAGACAGAGGTAATGGATACGCAAGGAAAAAGAACATAATTATAAGCTCTAAAAATAGACCAAGCATTCCATCTTATTATTGTCTTTGAGGCTAAAAATTACTTCCAATAATTTTCAGAACTGTACATCCGTTATTGTTGTTTTTGATAATGTCAACTTGTTATAGTTATAGTATTGTTTATTTGTTTGAATATTTGTTAGTATTTTGTTGTTGTTTTCTTTTGTTTTTTATATGTTTTATTTGTAAAAAAAGAATAGTTTATGGCTAGCAAGCGTTGTCTGATAAATTGAATCGCATTATAAGTCTTATAAGTCGTAATGAATAGTTTCACATTAATTTTAAATAGAAAGTTACGTTTCCGTTTCGGACCATGGTATGGGCTTATGGGTCAAGTAATGCGGCATTCACATGTTTCTTTAACCACGGCACACAAGGTGGATAGTGTGTGGCCAGCACAACGCCGAAACTTAACTCCTTTTATTAAAATTTCCTATTTATGTAAGATACCCATTAGAGGCAGGACGACTCAGGGACACCCTGTAGACCAAGAAAAAAAATCCAGGACTCAAACCCGGGTATGGCAGTCCAAGCGCACGGCCAATAGCCCACAGTAGCCTATATGTATAAATATAACAAAATTCGGGTGTCAATCGTATAATATGTAGGCTACATTTGTGTTCGCATGTTATTTTTGTGTAAAAACAAATTTTGTAAAGTGGCATTAAGTAAAAACTGTTTGTATTGCATTTTATTAATTAAAATAAAAACATTTGTAAGTGATGAACAGAGGCAGACAAAGGTACGTGCATGTTATTTTTACAAAATTTTTGTAAAATAAAAATAGTGCACTTAAAACCAAATTAATGACTTCATTATTTCTAATTGAAAAATAACATAAACGTATTGTTAATGTGTTAGAGGTGGGAAAGTGGCGGATGAACATTTGGTAGAATAAGTTGATATTAAGACAGAGTATCTGTGCCAAGATTCAGCGGGTAGGATTTTGTGAAGTGTGCCTATTTGGAAGACTTTTGCTGACACCAAAGCGAAGTACGTAAAAGATTATTATTCAAAAAATAAAAACTTCAAAATGTTTGTTTACAGAGATATTTTTGTTGTAATCTGTTAAATTTGATTCGTAGTTGAACTCCGCTAAAGCCACTTGATTTTTTATTATCTCTGCTTCCTGGTTGTAGGAATCTAGAAACTTCTCTGCTTCTTGGGCGTCAGTCGAAGCTGCGCCGGCTCTGCTGACGTTGCATGTCTCCAGTGGACTCGTGTAGCCGCTGTCCGGTTCCGTTTTGAACACGGGGCAATGAGGATCCCATCCGTAGTCGTCGCCGTTTTCTCGGATCAGGAAGTCCAGGAGAGGCTTAAAGTATTCCAAGAGTGGACCGGCGTCCATCTTTCTCTGACCGGTGATTTTTTCCATGGCGTCTGGCCAAGGTTTGGACTGCCCCATTTTGAGCATGTCTCTGAAAAGTATAAACATATGATTATATAGTGGTTCAGCTCGATGTCTATAGTTCGTGATACATTTTCTATCCAACACAAACATTGACTCAAATTCACATCACGAACATTGACTCAAATGCACATAACAAACCTTTACTCAAATGCACATAACAAACCTTTACTCAAATGCACTTCCTAATCATTGCGCAGGTCGTTAAAAATTTCCGAGAAAGAGTTCCTTTTAAATTAAGAATAGGAAAAATGCCCCAAAAGATAATAAGTAAAAGACAATCTATATATTATATAATCATGAACATGAGAATAATTGTATGTCACCGCGAATTATTAAATAGGCTATAATGTGCACATTATTGTTCTTTACGGTATTTATTTCAATACTTTCAGCAGACTAAAGTTGTTAGCACATTGTCCTAATTTCAGAGAAATAATTGACCTTACTCTATCATCTTACGAAGCGTTGGATCTGTCCAAATCCTTCAAATGTTTGCCATAAGCTTAAATATATTTATGAAGTTTGTATTCCCTAAAAAAAATAACCAAATCGCTACTCACCCAATACGTTTTCCCGCCGCCGTGCTATTATAAATATCACATCTGTGAAGTGGACCTTTGTTACCAGCGGCCTCGCAGGCTGCCTTGTGAAATTGGAACTGGATGATGAAGCTTATGAAGTACCTGCAGATGTTTCACAGTTAGAACTGTTTTTTGTTTTGTTTTGTTTTTATTAAGGATATGCTTTATTTAGAGTCTTTTTAAAGTTTATATATTAGACGAGGTGTCGCCTACCTACAGCACTTGTGCCAGAATTGGCACGCCGAGGAATTTTTAATGGCACGTGAAGTAAGCCCTAAATAGTCTATTCAAGTCCCTTTTACAAGAAATTTAGTGACATAGCAGTATGACTATTACGCTGTTGGCACGCTGAAGGAATTAGAAATCATACTTTGGCACACTGTTATCAGAAAGTAGCCGACCACCTGCATGATTATCCTATTCCCTAAGAAAAAATTGTCTTAAAACTAATTAAAGAAACAAGCAACAATAATTGCAGACGAAAAAAAAAGATTTTACAACCCGAAACAGTTTTAGTAGTCTACTACACATCATTTTATATTAGTCTAATGGCTGAGAGATCAATCACAGTATAACACGTCTATTGTGAAAAGTAAAAATCGTTTAGCATTCTGCTAGCCACATTATCGCGATGAATGTCATAACCAAGGCAACAGTGTCTCTCTGGTTCGCTAACCTTTTGGAAAAAAAAGCCTACACATTTCCCAATACATTTTGGTGTGGAATATCAGACGCGTCTTCACATTACCTGATGTAAGGAGTGCCAGAAGGAATGTGGTATTTGGCACCCGGATCGAAATCGTGTGAGGACCTCTCCACAGGCGGGTAGACACCTTGCAATCGACATCTACACCAGAAAAAACAAGTTGAAAGATATAATTAAGCCAAAAACATAAAATAACATGCTATGTCTTATTGTAATTAAAAAATGTTTTTTGGTCAGGAGAAATGAACTCTGACCTAAGTTTCCACCAATCACTGGTATAGTTTTCTGGTTTCGTCTGCCCGCTGAACACTGACCATCTCCATTGGTCAATCAGATAGCCAAAAGGAAGAAAGGCGACTTTCTCCAACGCCATCTTGAGCAAAAAGTTGATGTCTGTTTCTGTAAGACAGATATAAAATTGGCGGGAAATACAAACTGTATAAATATATGTAGTAGCAGAGAAATTATAAGTTTTTAAAGAAAAGACGATAACTAAACCTTATGCGATTTCTGAAAGACTGGACAATTACGAAATTAGAATGAAATTAATATTTCTATAAAGGGGAATAATAACTAAAACTGATAATGAAATTAATATTTCTATAAAGAGAGATAATTACTAAATTAGATCATGAAATTTATATTTCTACAAAGGGTGATAATTACTAAATTAGATAATGGAATAAATATTAAAATAAAGGTGATAATCTCTACATTAAATTAGATCAATTAATAGGTTTGTTGTCAGTGGCGTAGCTAGGGATTTGTGGGCCAGAGAGGCTTGGCCTCATTCGACATTATGACATGATATAATGTACTTAATAAATATATAAGTCTAAATTCAAATTGGTACAGTACATCAGTAAAATTAACAAAAAAATAATCATTATGAATCTTTTAATGAACAATATTGTTGTTTATTGGCGAGATAATGCACTGCTGTTTAGTATTTTTGACTCCACTGACATTAAAGCCATGCTGCTAAGTCTATCTTGCGTCATTGTGCTCCTGGGATAGTTTTTGATTAACTTGAGTTTTTAGAATAATCTCTCACATGATGCAATGGAAGTGGTCTGAGTTAGCAGTATTCAGAGGAGGTTGCAAGGTTTGAGCACACATCAATATCATATGAAGCCAGCTTCCTGTATATGTCAATTGGTGATTGTGATACTGGTTTGTTGATGAAAAGTGCTCGTGCATCAATGACACCATTGAACAGGCAATTGGCCTGTATTTCTTTTGTGGTCACGTAAGCTTGAGTTGGTTTTTGCGAAGTACTTGACAGATGCTGCTACATGCTTCATAATTTATATCCAATACTGCTGATTTTTCAGAATTTGCACATGAAGCATATGTGACAGCTCATCTGATTCTGCCTTAAGCCTTTCTTCTTCTAACTTCCACTTCAAAAAAGCTTGTCTTTGTTGGACTCATTCTTCATGTTCTTTTAGTCTCTCAGGTTTCTTCCATTTGGTGAAACCAACTCAAGGTTTGCTCAGTGCACTCGATGTCCTTTCTGATGCCTCAGAAAACAGTACAGAAGCAAACAAAACAGACATTCCTTTTATTTATGTCTATGGACAGATGGGTTATAGCATGGACATAAAATAAAAGATACCTATAAAATGCCGTCAAGATAACGTGTTTTACAAAAACCGGAGTCATGTATTGACAGTTTTTAGTAAACTTTTTACCAAGTTTTACTTGCGTGTTGATATACGTAATTTTGAAATCCTTAATCTGTGTGGAATAAATGCAACATGGTCACTAACTTATATAGCAACGTGAATAGCAAGATTACATGGCAGCGGGGTAATATTTAATATTTAATGTAAAAAAAATATTTCGGACACTCCTTTGGGGGCCCCCCTCAAGTAGGGGACCGAGGGGGGGGGATTTTCGAATTTGGACCCCCCTCCCTCCCCTAGTTACACCAGTGTTTGTTGTTTGTTCTTGTTTTTTTTTTTTTTTTTGGGTTAGTTCTGCAAGTAAAGCAACGAAAATGCTGCCAATATCATTATTTCAATATCTACCTCAGATAACATTTAACAGGCTTTGGAAATTTACTGTCTTACTTTTGGGGTTGGGTCGGTTAATGCTACATTTATTTGTTTTGTCTTTTTTCATCATCAATTTAGCTCTGTCACCTGGGCTAAGGTAATATCCGTATTCTTAGTTTTATGTTAAGCGCGCTCTGAGCTTACATTATGTTTGTTGGCAGCGCTATACAAATATTATTATTATTATATTTGTATGAGAAAAGATTAAATGTAGCGTAAAAATGTGAATTCCCCTACCAGGATCACTGGGCAGATCTTTAAGTAAACCAATTTTATGAAGATGCTCCGGTGTTTGGACTGACAGTGCCATGACGTCACCAATAGCTTCGTGAAAACCTAAACATTGAAAAAAAAACAATGGAATCTGTAAACACCAAAAAATAAAAAAACAAACAACAGCTGTTTTCTCGTAAAAAAAAAGTGTTTGTCATAAAGGCAATTTTTTACAATTAGTTTTTGCACGACAACCCCACCACCAATATTTTATGTCATAGAATTCAACAACATCTACATCATGTCCAACAACATCTACATCATGGCTAACACAAAACATATTATTCTCAAATACGGGTAAGACTACTATTTCAGTATAGCCTACCCAAAAAAACACCTGAATATTCTAATACCATCATGGCCTACTGGAATTAAGATGGAGACACACACCTGACATGTTGTTAAAACAGATATTCGAAGGCAATTGTCAAATTGTCTGTGGAGTGAATAGACTTAGTCAATCCATCAAAGAACCGAAAAAACTGCCAACGTGTTGTAGGAAAGTGACACGGTTAGCAGAACGGCAACTAACCACTATAGCATTTCCAGGTTTACCCAAAAGGACTGGGTACAAAAACTAAGACAACATACTATTATATACTGAAGGCTGTGCATAGAAACCGGTAACGAATGCTCTTGTGTGATGTCTCCTGAAAACACTGAACATGATACCCAAGACTGGTCCCCCATTTATGAAACGGCTTGCAACAGGTTCTGACTCCCACCAGCACACATTTGTATGGAGAAGAGACAGACCTGGAAACCTGCAGTTTACCATGGGTAGGCTATAGATCTAGGCCATTTTGCTTGAACCCATCCATTGACCAATATTGAGTACGAAGAAGAACTTTAATTTCACGTTTCAAATTCAGTTCTCTACCACAATATTTTATCAGAAGCCAACAGCGATGAGACGGCGGACACTACCACGGTTTTTTTCCTACTCAGAAAAAAAATTTCATTGAGCTTGATGTTTATCATATTCTAAAGATCAGAGGTATGAAATATTAACCCTTACAGTCCCGGGCGCGTATATAGCGGAACTGAAGGCAGCATAGATAGAAGTAGGTCGGTACAGGAAGGGTTAAATATAAATCATACTGAATCAGGGAACTACACTATTTCCACCGATAATTTTGGACAAAGTATTTGCTTAATCTGGAAAGAAACCGAGTAGAAGCGGCTATACTTTGCAAATCTTATTCTCTGTATAGACTTCCCCTTTACTCACTCCCTCCCGACCCCAAACGTCACAATACGCCCTTTCTTACAACAAGAGTAGTACTTACGCCATTGGCAAAACTGATCAATTCCGGAGTATGTATTTAAAGGTTTGATAAGAATTGAACTTTACAAATTATATTTGTTCTTATTTGTAACTATTTGTTTGCGTTTTATTTACTGGGTCAATACTTCTGAAAACAGGGATATTAAGACGAGTCCCTATACTAAACATCGATCTGCAACTGCCTTTATTCAAATACACATTAAAATAATTATATAAGCACTATATCCTTCGGTCCAAAATAAATAAGTAAATTATCTAGCATTATACCATAACATCTTTCGATGTATCCTAATAGTTAAAAGCTACTTACCTTTATTAGCACCACCTCTGAAGAGAAGAGGTTGGTCTTTATATTGCATGTAGTATTCGATATGTCCCATCTCATGATGTACAGTCACCAGGGATTCTTGGGTAAGGACGGTGCACATTTTAATTCTGAAATCTTTGCCATTGTAAAAGTCATAAGCCGTGCCGTGACAAATCATATCGGTATCGTTACGTTTTTCGATGACCGAGTGATTCCAGAACTCCGGAACCATTCTGATGAGTCCCAAGGAACCGAAAAACCTATCGGCAGTTTCAAAGATCCTTTTCGCTGTGTAATTCTGTATGAAATAAAAATAATGTTTTAATAATAAACTCTAATACAATATTTAAGTACATACCTATCATAATACATGCCTACATATCTCCCTATTTGCTAATATAATACAGGCCTACATATATTTATATCTACTAACTTAATACATGCCTACATATCTCCCTATCTGCTAATATAATACAGGCCTACATATATTTATATCTACTAACTTAATACATGCCTACATATCTCCCTATCTGCTAATATAATACATGCCTACATATATCCATATCTACTAACTTAATACATGCTTACATATCTCCCTATCTGCTAATATAATACATGCCTACATATATCCATATCTACTAACTTAATACATGCCTACATATCTCCCTATCTGCTAATATAATACAGGCCTACATATATTTATATCTACTAACTTAATACATGCCTACATATCTCCCTATCTGCTAATATAATACAGGCCTACATATATTTATATCTACTAACTTAATACATGCCTACATATCTCCCTATCTGCTAATATAATACATGCCTACATATATCCATATCTACTAACTTAATACATGCCTACATATCTCCCTATCTGCTAATATAATACAGGCCTACATATATTTATATCTACTAACTTAATACATGCCTACATATCTCCCTATCTGCTAATATAATACAGGCCTACATATATTTATATCTACTAACTTAATACATGCCTACATATCTCCCTATCTGCTAATATAATACAGGCCTACATATATTTATATCTACTAACTTAATACATGCCTACATATCTCCCTATCTGCTAATATAATACAGGCCTACATATATTTATATCTACTAACTTAATACATGCCTACATATCTCCCTATCTGCTAATATAATACAGGCCTACATATATTTATATCTACTAACTTAATACATGCCTACATATCTCCCTATCTGCTAATATAATACAGGCCTACATATATTTATATCTACTAACTTAATACATGCCTACATATCTCCCTATCTGCTAATATAATACATGCCTACATATATCCATATCTACTAACTTAATACATGCCTAAATATATCCCTATCTACTAACTTAATACATGCCTACATATATCCCTATCTACTAACTTAATACATGCCTACATATCGCCCTATCTTCTAACTGAATACATGCTTACATGTCTCCCTACCTACTAACTTATTACATGCCTACAAAAACTATCTGTTTACTAATATAAGCTTTATTTGAAACTTACATGTATTCTTCATATTATTTATGCATTTTCTAGCTTTTTCTCTATCTTGTTTCCTTTTATCTAATTAAAGCTTGTTTTTGTCTTTCTGTGCGCATGTCAGTCCGTCTGTCCGTCTACTTTATCTATTTAGCTTGTCTGTATTTCTCTGTCAGTATATTGTTTCTTACTTGTCTCTTCAATTCCTCTGAAACATCCACCGTTGGTTTATCTTTATATGGAACCACATCTCTGATGATGTTAGTCCAGTGTTGAGCCCACATATTACCTGAAGAATGATTACAAAAACAACTAAAAATGATTTTGAGCAACAAGAATCAGTATAACATGAACTAACGTGGAGCAATTTGGATAACGATCTGACAATTTTACATTTATGTAAGTGCTAGTAGGCTAATATCATTAAATACAATCATTATGCTTTTAATAAAGATTTCGTTCAAAAGTTTATTGTAAAAAAATCGTATTATTCTGCAGGAACGGATAACAAATAATATATGCAAAGGTTTCAAAAGCTTAACCCATATCTTGCTGGCGTCTTTTTTTGAGGACACTTCGTAAAATTCGATTTAAGACATAAAATTAAGTTAATAGTTTGCAATTTTTCATTGAATGTTAAGAACATATACTGATCTATCTAATTATTATCTTCATTTGTCTGTTTGCATTTGTGAGTTTAATAAAATTACGGGAAAAAGTCAAATCTGAAAAAGAAACTTTTTTTATGAAAATGATAAAAATTTACTTAAGCTTTAACATAACTTTGTTTAGTAATGTTCCTAGATGGCATAAACATAAACAATTTTCACAAAATAACTATCATTTGTTTATTACATCATGACTTTCTATTACATATGAAAAAATCACGAAAAAATAAAACCTCAGCAAGATATGGGTTAAATATACCTACAATATGTGCTGGAATGTTTCATTTCAAAAGTTTCAAATTATCTAAAATAAGTGCTGGTATGTGTCATTGCAAAAAGTTTCAAATTATCTAAAATATGTGCTGGTATGTGTCGTTTCAAAAGCATAAAATTACCTAAAATGTGTGCTGGTATGTGTCCTGAAGAAGGGAATTGTACGTCTTTGTATTTCTGCTGTAGTTTACGTCGGACGTAAGCGTGAAGCTGTTCATAGAGTGGACGTATCTGTGAGTACAGGCTGGCTATGTCTTCCTGAAAGGTTGGACTGTCGTACCAAGATCTCCAGTACTCACCCACGTCTTGGAAACCTACAACAGGAAGTTTGAGAGGAAAAAACAATAATTTACTAGCATCGTATGTTTTACAGTGAGGGTAAGATGGAACTAGCGTCTTGTGTACCGAAGTTCCCAGGTTAGAATCCTAATTAAATTGTCTATAAAAGGTGTTACTGGGTTTATCCCTTAGTCTAATGGGTACCTGATATTAGTTTGGAATTAAAAAAAAGGCGACTGGGCATTGTGCTGGCCTCACAACCCTTAGTATACCTGGTCCATCGAAATTTGTAAACGCTGCTTGTTATAGATACATGTGTTTGACGGGGGCTGATTTTTTTTTTCTATTTTACACTTGGCCTTTAATTATACACTAGAATGTCTTTTAAGAAAAGGAAACTGTTGAGATTTTAAAATCTAAATTTAAATCTTTATAATAATTGTAGGTTATAGAAAACGGGACAAAACTTAACGAAGCATCCATATATAAAATTAATCAGCCTTATTAATCAATGTAGGGCCTAATGTTAAAAAACACTGCCAACTCTGTCTTAGGTCTACGATGGTCTGTTTCTCCCAAATTCCTGTCTGGACAGGATCAAATAAGAAAGCTTTACGTTACATTATTTTATTTCCTTCTTTTGTCCACAGATTATGTTGCGTTAATACGACTACAATGAAGTTTTTCTTAGAAACAACTAGACTCCAGATCTATTCAATACTACACAGTTTATATATAATTCTTACAAGAGATTCGAACAGCTTCATTATACAGTTGAACATATTCAGTGAACATGTCTTTCATTTTCGGACCAGTGGCATCCCTCCATTTTTTCCAGGCCTCTAGAAGCTCGTCGTAGTTGTCAGAATTGGCCATCAGGTCAGTGAGACCTAAAGATAGAGAAACATGGACTTGTTTACATTGTTCAATAGAGAAACATGGACTGGTTTACATTGTTCAATAGAGAAACATGGACTGGTTTACATTGTTCAATAAAGAAACATGGACTGGTTTATATTGTTCAATAGAGAAACATGGACTGGTTTACATTGTTCAATAGAGAAACATGGACTGGTTTATATTGTTCAATAGAGAAACATGGACTGGTTTATATTGTTCAATAGAGAAACATGGACTGGTTTACATTGTTCAATATAGGAACATGGACTGGTTTTCATTGTTCAATAGAGAAACATGGACTGGTTTACGTTGTTCAATAGAGAAACACGGACTGGTTTACATTTTTCAATAGAGAAACATGGACTGGTTTACATTGTTCAATAGAGAAACATGGACTGGTTTACATTGTTCAATAGAGAAACATGGACTGGTTTACATTGTTCAATAGAGAAACATGGACCGCTTTACATTCTTCAATAGAGAAACATGGACTGGTTTACATTGTTCAATAGAGAAACATGGACTGGTTTACATTGTTCACAAGAGAAACATGGAATGGTTTACATTGTTCAATAGAGAAACATAGACTGGTTTACATTGTTCAATAGAGAAACATGGACTGGTTTACATTGTTCACAAGAGAAACTTGGACTGAAAATCAGGGATTGGTTGACTAAACCTAGAAGGTTGCGTCATATGATAAACAAAACAAATATAAACAGTGACATATTTTCCCAATGGTCAGAGGGACATAATTATTTAGATCAGCGAAACTATTAGACCAAAATAAACTTAATGACTCTACGACTATTATGCTGGCCACACAATCCCCCTGGTACGCCTATGCCACGGAAATTTGTTAACGCTGCTTTCACGACTCTGCGGGCCAAATTTGACCGACGAAGTTAGTTTACTTGACCTTATGTTGTTAATTAAAAAGCATTTACTGGGGTAAACAATTAATCTACATCTCTTCTACTAAAAAAAAAACAATAACATAGAATTTGGACAAAGATATACCCCAGAGTCGGCAACCTTTTGATAACACTGTGCCAAGGTATGAAGAGACTTGAATTGACTCTTCCGCGCGCCATTGAAAATCCTTCGGCCTGCACGGTCTGGCACACGTGCCGTCGGTTGCCGATATAATATCTATTCTATGGATTGTTTCGTATTTGCACATGGAATAAGAAAGCGGTACAAATTGACTAAAATGAAACAAATATGCCATACCTGGTTCTAGATTCATGCATCCGTCTTTCTTCAGACAGACTTCGCCTTTCCCGTAGATAGACTTCATCTCTAGTTCAATGTTTGTCAGCTGTTACATAGTGAAAATATAAACATAATAATATAAACATAATATAAATAATATATAAATATGATTGCAAGAAACTCAAGAAAATGTGTTATTTTGCGATTCTACTTCGGACATGTGTCTTCGCTAGCTAAGTGGTTAACGTATCGGACTGCCATGCGGGCGACTCGGGTTCGATTCGCCACTTAGTCTATACCATTTTTTATACAATTTTTATTTGTCAATTACTTTCCTACAAGCTTCAGTAAAAAATAATGATTGTTTTAATTATTAGATTTATAGCTTTCTGTTAATTGTAATTTATAAAATTGTAATCTTTAGCTTATAAACCTACAGGCCTGTTTTATTTTCACGCGGGCAACGCCGAGCAATTGAGCTTATATATATTTCTTAAGGTGGTTACAAGTTTTTAAGTGACAAATAGACGTTCATAATTCGGCATGATGGTTAATTAACAAGTATGCATGAAATTAAAGAGTTTTTTTTTTAGATTACTTCAAGTACGTAACAAAAATGATGAAATTTTAAAAAAATATCATTTTGGATTCGTGAGAAAAGTTTATAAAACTAATGAAAACATTGACTCTTTTAACTTCTTTTTTACTCGAATATCATCGATACTGGAATATCCTTTCATTTCAAATTAGATTGAATGTCATTTGCATGGTCAAAACACACTCTAATTACGGTCCCAGATATGTCGAAAAGCAGAGTAAGAAATGAGAGATTGAAATAATGACATGCATACTAAAATAGGTAAGAATAACTGAAAGAGAATAATTAGAGATAATTACAAATTGAGAATTGGAGACGTTTAGAACAAATGTATGCAGCAGATAAAAAAAAGTGACAGAGAGAGAGAGAGAGACGGACAAAGAGAAACAGAAATATTTAGAAAATTGCAGAGACTCACCCTTTGAACTTTCTGTTTATCTGGCTGGGCAGAAGACCCGATGTCTCTAAGAAACATAAACTGTCTTCTGACATTTGCTGGCATTCCAGTGACATTAAACCTCCAGGATTCATTCTGCTTCTTCAGGTCAAAGTCTGACTTGGCTAATTGACTTTGCACCTGATATAAATAAATACATTTATTTCAGGACTTATTTATCTATGGTAGGATAATTTCGGGACATTTGTTTCCTTTTAATACTTTGCCAACATTTTTTTGTCCTAAAAATGTCTTTTATTGTAATAATAACGTTGACATATATATATTTAACTATCACTCTTATGTGTAAATCTGTTAATCTATATAATTGTTAATTTATTTGTCCATCTATCTATTTATCTCTCAATCTATCGGTCTGTTTGTCTATCTAGCTGTTTTTCTATGTGCATAGTTGCCTATTTGTCTATCTGTCTATCTATCTCTCTATCCATCTGTCTATATTTCTGTCTATCTGTCTATTTATATGTTTATCTATCTGTCCATCTATCTGTATATCTATATTATGTACATTTTAAATCTATCTATCTATCTGTCAATTTATATGTCTATCTATCTGTCTATCTATCTGTCTATCTATCAGTCTATCTATCTGTCTATCTATCTGTCAATATCTATCTGCAATTTTTTTCTGTTTATCTGTCTATCTATCTGTCTATTTATCTGTCTAAATATCTGTCTAAATATCTGTCTAAATATCTGTCTAAATATCTGTCTATCTGTATATGTATCTGTCTATTTATCTGTCTATCTATTTGTCTATATCTATCAGCAATTTTATTTCTTATATGTCTCTCTGTCTCTTCATTTTGTCTAACTTTCTTGCTATCTATCTATATATATATATATATATATGTCTCTCCGTCTATCTATCCATCTATCTATCTACCTGACAATCACTCTATCTTTCAATCAATCTATATAACCACCCATCTATCTTTTTATCTCTCTCTCTATATATATATATATTATTATATATATCCATCTTTCTATCTGTCTTTTTATCTATTTAGAGAACAAGGGTTTATACTCAACTTAACATATTTGAAAATATTTCAATTGTAGCATTAGGCAACCACAGTAGCGGGGCCAAGGGGGGGGGGGGGAGCAGGGGCAGCTACTCCTACGACCATTTTCGAAAAAAAGGGCCTTTTCGGGAAAAAATAATTTAATAATTTTAACACGCCATTTAGCACAAGTTATACTGTTTCTAATACTTTTTTTTTTTACATTGCATTTCAACAATTTAATTTGTTACAATATGATTAATGAACCTTGTTAGATCTAGTTAATTTTAGTTCAATTTAATTTGATACGACGTGAAGGTGCAGCGGTCGGAAACCGTTTACTAATGGTGTGCCAATCTAGGATTTCTAAATCATTCAGCGTGCCAACAGCCTAAAAGTCAACCTCCTCTATTATAAGACAAGGAGGCCTAAGTAAATTAAATCCTAAGCTAGACAAAGACCAAAAGCAAAGGGAACTCTATAAAGAAAATCGTTAAAGCGTTTTATATTTAATTTTAAAAAATAATGTGTATGTGATTGTCATCCTTTTTATTAGCATTTATACCAAATACAAAATTATCATCATCATTGGCTCCATAGTCTCGAAAGACGATTAGATTTGCGCTCCTGTGATTTGGCCAGCCCTGCAAAATTGACTGTGTCTGTGGAGACCTATCCTTGAGAGAGAGGCTCTGTCGCATCTCTGGCACATTTACATTTATGGTAACTATTTTGTAAAGGTTATCATTTGTTTGTCAAGATCGACTGATTATATTGATTATAATATTTTTTTTATCAGTTTAACTTAGATATTTTTTAAATATTTAATCGGAATTTGCGCTTAAACGAGGTTAAGAGGAATTGATACAAAGTAATCATACAAACTGGGTAGTTAATGTATTGTTCAGAAAATTTGCATATATTTTATTAGTCATATAATATTTATACAATTTCCAACTACTTTTCGACAGTTTGATCATTATAAAGTTATAATTTGATCATTTAGTCTTTTACAAAATAAAAATTAAAAAAACATAATATTAAAATATTAGCGGAAATAAAATTAGTTAATTCTCTCCCTTTAATTAAAATAAAGATTCTAAATTTGATTCAATAGTGATGCGAAACAAGTAATGTTTTTGTAATAGAGGTATAAAATTAATTTTCGTTAAATAGTTGTAAGTAAACATTTCCTGCATTAATTATTTGTCCATTCAACCTTGAGGAGTTTATCTCTTAAGCAATTTGGCACATTTCGATGCCCATTTCATTAAAGGTTTAAAATTCAACTGGCTACGTTTTCAAATCGCCAATATCCCTATACTTAATTTTTTTTAAAGTATCTACATCTAAGAAGGTCGTAGTAAGATTAAGCTAGTTATGCGTGAAAAGGTATGAAAAAATCAATTTGAAAGTCTTGAAACTCCGCTTTGAGTGCTTCGATGTGCTTCTGAAAAAGCCCAACAATCTATCTTAATACATGCCTTTGTAAAGGGAAGTACATATAGTTAAATGTGAAATTGATTTCACTCAATATAAATATTACTAAAATTAGTTTTTGTTTTCATCAATAATAAAACACCTCTTGGAGATATCTCGCGTGCCATTGAAAATCGCTCTTGTGTGCCAAGTTTGGCACGCGTGCCTTAGGTTGCCTACCTTTTTTCTAGTGGATACTATGTCATAAGCAGGAACTTAGAGTGGACAGCAACGGCCAACCGTTTGTGCCTAACTTTTACGGTGATGTATCAGTGGTGCGTGGACACAGCAGAGTTAGTTCTCCGAGCCCCAAAAGAGTACGCTTGCTCGTATTCTCAAAATAAGGTGGGGTTCAAGTCTGGTGTACTCACCAAAAAGCACTAATGTGATTTAAAGCGCGCTGGCTTTCATCTTCTCGGCCGTATACGTGTAGTGATTGAAAACTTGGTTACATAAACTTCGCAAAAAGAAAAAAATATACCCACAGAATTTAAAAGAAAGAAGAGAAATAACTTTTTTAAAGAAATTCAGTTTGTTAAGGATATAACCGTCGAGCGTGGTGTTTTAATAGCTGAGAGGAAAAAATTAGAAAAGTATAGAGCGTTCATAAAACGTATCATATTTTGTAATTGACACAAAGATACAGTAAATAAAATTATTGAAACTCTATTTTTTTAATCTCTTTAAAAATGTCTATATTTGCGATTTATCTCGTCTTTCAAAATAAAAACTAAGAAGAATTCAATCCTATAGAAGCATTCGCATTGATTCTATAAATATTTTTCGACACTAGATCCTCATCCCGAAAAAGAGCAGTAGATGCAATCAATTTTGCAGAAATTCCCATCACTAATAGTTGCTAGTAAAAATCGTGAATGGTTAAAAAAAAATACTGCACTATTATACAATGTTTGTATCCCGTGGCACAGGATTTTGTTCTCATAACACTTGATACGAACAAATTTTTATTTATTCTATTAATCTGGAAAAAAAATTTTAAGTGGTGCCTTTTTCCTAAAAGTTCGCTTCCCTTAGCGTCAAAACATGGCTACGCCACTGGACAAACATAGGCCAAATATTGATTCACTGTTGCCAATAACTTCCGAAATGGACATTCAGATATTGGATAAACATACATATATTGCTTTTTTAAAAAATATAACGTTTTTTTAATTAGTTTCATGTTAAAATATCTTCACGATCGAACTAGCTAGTTTTCTTATCTTCTAAAAGAATGTCTACTAATTAAGGTCTGGAAATTTTGTTATTAAAAAGAATGTCTACATTAACCACAAATACATACAATAAAAAAAGGTTCAGTTTTAGTTGGAGTTTGTTATTTTGTTTGTGTTGTTTTGGTTTTTGCTTTCTTTTTACATAAAGAAAAGATAACATTATTGTTGTTTACTTACAGAAATATTCTTGTTGAATTCGGTTAAATTTGACGCGTAGTTGAACTCCGCTTCCGCCGATAAAGTTTTTAATCTCTCTGCTTCCTGACTGTAAGATTCTAGGAACTTCTCCGCTTCTCCAAGGTCAGACGAGACGGCTGCGTCGGGTCTGCTGACGTTACAGGTCTCCAGTGGACTTATGTAGCCGCTGTCCGGTTCCGTTTTCAACTTATGGATTCGATAGATTAGATAGAATATATAGATTAGATAGACTAGATAAATTGAATTAAACTTACTGGATAGATTGAATAGTTTGGATAGATAAGATTAGATTAGATAGATTAATAAGATAGATTAGATAGATTAGATAGATTAGATAGATTGGACAGATTATATAGATTAGATAGATAAGATAAGACAAAATAGATGGAATACACATATTAGATAAATTAGCTATATTAGATTAGATTAGATTATATAGATTATATAGATTATATAGATTAGATAGATTAGATAGATTAGATAGATTAGATAGATTAGATAGATTAGATAGATTAGATAGATTAGATAGATTAGATAGATTAGATAGATTAGATAGATTAGATAGATTAAATAGATTAGATAGATTAGATTAGATAGATTAGATAGATTACATATTTTAGATAGATTAATAGATTAGATAGATTAGATAGATTAGATAGATTAGATAGATTAGATAGATTAAATAAGACATAATAGATGGAATACATAGATTAGCTAAATTAGCTAGATTAGATAGATTAGATTGATTAGATAGATTAGATAGATTAGATAGATTAGATAGATTAGATAGAATAGATAGATTAGATAGATTAGATAGATTTGATAGATTAGATAGATTAGATAGATTAGATAGATTAGATAGATTAGATAGATTAGATAGATTAGATAGATTAGATAGATTAAATAGATTAGATAGATTAGATATATTAGATATATTAGATAGATTAGGTAGATTAGATAGATTAAATAGATTAGATAGATTAGATATATTAGATAGATTAGATAGATTAGGTAGATTAGATAGATTAGATAGATTAGATAGATTAGAAAGAGTAACTAGATTAGTAAGATTAGATAGATTAGATAGATTACATATTTTAGATAGATTAATAGATTAGATAGATTAGATAGATTAGATAGATTAGATAGATTAGATAGATTAGATAGATTAAATAAGACATAATAGATGGAATACATAGATTAGCTAAATTAGATAGATTAGATAGATTTGATAGATTAGATAGATTAGATAGATTAGATAGATTAGATAGATTAGATAGATTAGATAGATTAGATAGATTAGATAGATTAGATAGATTAGATAGATTAGATAGATTAGATAGATTAGATAGATTAAATAGATTAGATAGATTAGATATATTAGATAGATTATGTAGATTAGATAGATTAGATAGATTAGAAAGATTAACTAGATTAGTAAGATTAGATAGATTAGATAGATTAAATAGATTAGATAGATTAGATATATTAGATAGATTAGATAGATTAGATAGATTAGATAGATTAGATAGATTAGATAGATTAGATAGATTAGATAGATTAGATAGATTAGATAGATTAGATAGATTAGATAGATTAGATAGATTAGATAGATTAGATAGATTAGATAGATTAGATAGATTAGATAGATTAGATATATATATTAGATAGATTAGATAGACTAGATAGACTAGAAAAATTAGATAGACTAGATATATTAGATATATTAGATATATTAGATAGATTAGATAGATTAGATAGATTAGATAGATTAGATAGATTAGATAGATTAGATAGATTAGATAGATTAGATAGATTAGATAGATTAGATAGATTAGATAGATTAGATAGATTAGATAGATTAGATAGATTAGATAGATTAGAAAGATTAACTAGATTAGTAAGATTAGATAGATTAGATAGATTAAATAGATTAGATAGATTAGATAGATTAGATAGATTAGATAGTTTAGATAGATTAGATAGATTAGATAGATTAGATAGATTAGATAGATTAGATAGATTAGATAGATTAGATAGATTAGATAGATTAGATAGATTAGATAGATTAGATAGATTAGATAGATTAGATAGATTAGATAGATTAGATAGATTAGATAGATTAGATAGAATAGATGAATCTAATTACATAAGTCTCATTGCGAGGGCTACTCGTAACCACTGTCGGGATAACATCTACAGCTCCACCGCTTGCAATGATCAAAGCACACGCCAAAATAACACGCGAGAAGAGTGGAATACCTCTTAGAGGCATTTTTATTGCTGTAGAGTAGAGTAAGTAATACAATCCATTGATATATTCATGCAATTAAATATAGTCAGATTAGAATGCTTAGATTTTAGAATATAACGCATTCTAATTAAAATAGAAATGTCATTTACCACAGAATCAGATAGTGAAGAGAAATCCAAAATAAAGATGATTTGATGTAGGTTGTGAAAAAATGTACTACTAGATCTTTGGGCACACCAGGAGCCACCCCGCGACACGCCGATAGGGCGTTCCGCATAACAATGGATACGGTACCTGCAGTCACATGTACCGCTCTACTTCTCCCCACGGATGATTAATTGGTGGCTCGCTCGTATTCCTGCATTGTCGCCTGGTAGCGCAAAACGCCAGACTTTGGGCCGTGGACACTCAGGCACCGGGCTTCGTCAGATGGACAGTCGCGCACATTGCTTCCTCCCCGCCGAGCACCGGGGACTCTCGGCAGTGCAGTGAAATCTCGGACGCGCAACAGGGGCTTACCCCCATGCGTTAGCCCATCGGTGAAAACTTAATGTTTCAGACATTTGACTTTTTGTACAAACTATTTTATGTCAATCAATCTATATATGACTAACTGAATATCTGTATATATCTATCTTACTCTTGTTTGTATGTCATAACATATTGAAAAGTAGTTAATGCACTTTAAATTGTGGACTTTTTCCTCGGTTCTAACGGGAGTCTCCACAGTACAATGCAGAACAAGAAGCTTCATAAACACTCAAGGTAACTTTGAACAAAGTAAATTATAAGAGGAACTGCGACTGGCGCACCGAAGGTCCTGGATTCGAATCCTGGTGAAGGCTAGACATTTTTCCGGGGTCGGGAGGGTGTCCCTGAGTCTACCCTGCTCTGATGGGTAACTGACTTTAGTTGGGGTAAAGTCAAGGCGGCTTGGCATTGTGCTGGCCACACAATTACCTTGTATGCCGTGGCCACAGAAACTGGTGAACGCTGCTTCACCGGCCCTATGATCGATTTGGTCCAAAGGTTACTTT
This sequence comes from Anisus vortex, assembly GCA_949126835.1. NCBI lineage: Eukaryota > Metazoa > Mollusca > Gastropoda > Planorbidae > Anisus > Anisus vortex. The sequence continues at coordinate 9,441,691 of OX421508.1, forward strand.
ACTTGACTTATCATATTTTTCCTATCCATCTATCTTTTTGAAATTAAATACATGTATCTTTCTAATGTTTATTTTGTTTCTTTCAATTATGACTTTTCATTTCTAATTATTTTTAATTTATCGGTATTTTTCTCTAATAATCTATCTACATGTCTACAAGATTTGACCCTCCTCCCCCCCCCCCCCCACCCACACCCAACCTTTAAAACATTGACATCAAATCACAGATCCCAGATATCACTACTCTTAGGCTTCTAAACTTCTATTGATTGCAACATCAAACTCCTAAAAAGATGAAGCGCTAGCAAAGTTGCGGGTAATAAAAAGTGAAGCTATAAAAAAATTATCGATTTCCACTATCCCAATCTAGCTCGCACCACTGCTTGTAAAAATCTACAATCTACAATCTAATTAACTTACCTTTGGTTTGTAACTACAGCAATTGCAGTAATCTCCTAAGCACGACACACACAAAACTATAACTCAAGTTTGAAGTAATAAGTAACGCTAAACCTTAACGGAATGCTATTATTCTTTCGAGGCTCTTTGATTAAGACAATGCATTCCCGAATCCCTTATCAGCGTTATCTGTATAGAGTTGTTTACCTACTTAAGTGTAAGACATACTACAAGTCAAAACAAGTAAATATGATGGAGAGATAGGCCGCCTTATTGTATGTGTTCATCTGCGATGGTTTATCTCAGTTGACGGCAGTGCGTTGACTAATTCAAAAAAGGTAATAAGGAATAGATAATATGCTACCAGCCCTTCCCTCCATTTCTTATCCATTGTTGATTTTTTTTAACTTAACTATTTACGAGTACGACAGCAGGTGTTTTGTGTCTGTAGTATATTTTTATTTTTCAATATTGTTTTGGTAGTTCTTTTGCGCGGTTTAAGAATGTCGTAAACAGATAGTGGAGTCAGAAAACGTTACTGACTGAGGCGCGCGATATTGTGTGTAGATACTGAGAGAGGGCGCATTCTGCTCAACATATTGTGTAGATACTGAGAGAGGGCGCATTCTGCTCAACATATTGTGTAGATACTGAGAGAGGGCGCATGCTGCTCAACATATTGTGTGTAGATACTGAGAGAGGGTGCATGCTGCTCAACATATTGTGTAGATACTGAGAGAGGTGCATGCTGCTCAACATATTGTGTAGATACTGAGAGAGGTGCATGCTGCTCAACATATTGTGTAGATACTGAGAGAGGGTGCATGCTGCTCAACATATTGTGTAGATATTGAGAGAGGGCGCATGCTGCTCAACATATTGTGTAGATACTGAGAGAGGGCGCATGCTGCTCAACATATTGTGTAGATTCTGAGAGAGGGCGCATGCTGCTCAACATATTGTGTGTAGATACTGAGAGAGGTGCATGCTGCTCAACATATTTGACTGTACGCCCTAATTGGGGATGGTGGCCGAGCGGCAGTGCGTTCGTCTAGCCTACCAAAGGTCCTGGGTTCGATTCCTGGTGAAGGCTAGCATTTTTTTTCCGGGTTTGGAGGGTGTTCGACAGTGTTCGTGAATCTACCCAGCTCGAATCGGTACCTGACTTTGGTTGGGGTAAAGTAAAAGCGGATGTGCATTGTTCTGGCCACACAATCGCCAAGTATGCCGTGGACACAGAAACTGATGAACTCTACCCTGTGATCAATTTGTTCAAATGGTACTTTACGTAACTGAAAGTCCATCAACTAGAGGAGTATTAGGGCTCATTAGTCAGGCCCTAACATTACTAACATAGGTGTAGTAGACTAAAACCCCCTGTTCTAGGCATGAGCGTATCCAGGTTCAATGGGTACCCCAGGTTTTATGGATATCCCAGATTTCATGGATACCCCAGGTTCAATGGATATCCAAGGCTTTATGGATACTTGATAAGCTTTGTCAACGACATTTTTATCCCTACTTAGAGACTTAAGCGGTTTTAGCCTTGAATGCCTTCCTGGTAACCAAACACTGGGTATAAATCCAGTAGTAATGTACCTAAATCCAGTAGTAATGTACCTAAATCCAGTAGTAATGTACCTTTAAAAAAAAAACTTGTAAAGTGTATGATTACAAAATCAAGACTTTCGGATTTCTTTAAAAAAAATCTACGATATTTTGATATATCCGTCGTGATAAAATCATGCACTTAAGTGATACTTGTTGTAGGATATTAAATACATTACTTTTTAGTGTTAGTGGCAAAACAAAAGCACACGTGCTTTCTAAATTTATTACAACTAGCTTGGGTCGTTAGCAAGTAAAAAACAAACACAATTTATTTTATATTAATGTCGAAATAGTTTGATAGGAATAATTATAGCCTACGTTTACCTGAAATTAGATACAAGGATATATTTGTAAAAAATCAGGAAGATATTGCAATAATAAAATTTATTTTTAAGACGAAATCACGTTTTTCTCGAGTACTAATCGGGTTTGGAATGGGCTGCATGAATTTGTCAACCAAAACAAAAGCAGTAACATAACTTCATTCAAAAGACTTTATAATATCCACATGAAAGACTAAAACCAAAACCACGAATAAAAGCAGGAGTTAACAATATTGTGTATAGATTGGCTTCTGTAGGCTAACACAATATGAGAGAAGTAATTATTATTGATTTGTTTTGGCAAAAACGTGGCGACATATGTTGAACACAAAAAGATTCCTTTTTATTGTGTATGTGGGTGTGGATGTAATCAACAAAAAATATAATCTATCAGAATATAGGAAGCTGTTGTGTACATTGTCAGTGGCGAACGAAAACTGTTTGTTTTTGTTGTTTCATGTTGCTCAAACATATTTTTATTCTGTTTTGGTATAACATGTATAACTTTTAAAATAATAAAGCTATCAGCAAAATCATGCAAGGAAAGATAGATAATATAAATTCAAAGCAAAAAAAGAATTGAATTTTCTTCTTTTTAATAAAAAAAAGTTATAAGAACTTTAAAACAATTGTTTATCGGCCATTTATATGGTTGCTATGTGAAAATTTTATTTAAAACTTTTTTTTCCACCCCTAGTATACATAAAACAAACCCTTGAATCTGATAGGGTATTGTCAAAATTGTCAGGTAAGCCAAAAATAATTTTTGACCGGATGTCCAACCTTAATTTGGGAAATATACGTAACGTTTAACGTTTATTTATTCAGATAATGGCCTAAACCTAACTGGCTTTTAAGTTAGAACTTAAATAACGTATACTGGCGGTAATTGCATAATAAGAGTAATGGTGTGGTTGTAATAGAGATCGGGTCGCAGAGGACAATCTACGTTTACAAATATTTTTTTTCCCGCCAGCCATAAGACTGAAATTCACTGGACCAAGACTCTATCACTGCCCCTTCTGTGCCGACTTTCAAATCATCACTTAAGGGTCGGACTTGATACAATGAAGGATATTACTAGACAACGAAAGTCCGTCGTCAGTTTATAACACTTGCTTGTATGCTATAAACTATAAAATAATATAAGTAGTAATGAACAATTTAGATCCCAGAGCATTCGCAATCAAATTCACCCTATGAAGCAGAGTTCACCAGTTTCTGTGGCCACGGCATACTAGGTGATTGTGTTGCCAGCACTATGCACAGCCGCCTTTACTTTACCCCAACTAATGTCAGGTACCCATCAGAGCTGGGTAGACTCAGGGACACCCTCCAGACCCGGGAAAAAATCCTAGCCTGCACCAAGATTCGAACCCGGGACCTTGGGCTCGCCAGTCGAACGCGTTTACTAAGCTTAGTTTCCGTGTCCGCGTCACGCGAGGTCATTGTGTGGCAAGCATAATGCTCATCAGCCTTAACTTATCAGTCACCTACGCCAGGTACTGTTCAGAGCTAAGTAAACTCAGGACATCTTTAAAACACCCTTGGTACACCCTTGGTACAACAGCCGGGCGTGCAACCGCCACGCCCACAGTGCAACTTCTCTGGATTTTATAGTCAATGTACATCGTGGGAAATGTTTTTCCTTTCGCCTGGCTTAAGTGTCTCTGGCTGGTACGCCACGTGAATGTGAAGTGAAAGGAGACGTGACTTTTCGCCAGTTACATTTATACAGCAATGAAAGGGACCGACGGAACCGCCTTGCTTTATGTAAGTTTATAAAGCAAAGAAGTGATGCCGTACACCTATCTATATATAAAGTAGTGATGCCGTACACCTATCTATATATAAAGTAGTGATGCCGTACACCTATCTATATATAAAGAAGTGATGCCGTACACCTATCTATATATAAAGAAGTGATGCCGTACACCTATCTATATATAAAGTAGTGATGCCGTACACCTATCTATATATAAAGAAGTGATGCCGTACACCTAGCTATATATAAAGAAGTGATGCCGTACACCTATCTATATATAAAGAAGTGATGCCGTACACCTATCTATATATAAAGAAGTGATGCCGTACACCTATCTTTATATAAAGAAGTGATGCCGTACACCTATCTATATATAAAGAAGTGATGCCGTACACCTATCTATATATAAAGAAGTGATGCCGTACACCTATCTATATATAAAGAAGTGATGCCGTACACCTATCTATATATAAAGTAGTGATGCCGTACACCTATCTATATATAAAGAAGTGATGCCGTATATCTATCTATATATAAAGTAGTGATGCCGTACACCTATCTATATATAAAGTAGACTGTGTGTATGGATTCCGATCCCCATTGGATAATTTGAAGACACGTGACTATATTGTCTCATATTTTGCTTTTGTGATATCGATTTCCTGTGTCCTCTCTAGTTGAGTGGTAAGCGTATCCGACTGCTATGCGGGCGACCTGGGTTCGATTCCCCACTGATAACTTCATTTTCTTTATCTACTTTTAAAAAGTTTCCATCAATATCACTTTTTTTCCTAAAGATTGTAAATAATTTCATGACTTAAAGCTTTCCTTAAATGTTTTCAAAAAGTAAAATCTAAGAATTATATTTTAGATGCATGCGGGAGACGGGTGTTCGATTCTCAGCCAGGGATAGTCGAAACTTTTTGTTACATGAAAAGGCATGACCTTTTTTTTATCCCTATGACAATATTTCTTTTAAATTCATTTCCTAAATATTTTCAGTAAATAATTATTAATTTTTTTTATGTTTTAAATTAGTATAACTTTCTGTATATTGTAGTTCATAAAATTTTTGTCAGTAGCTATAGGACTAAGACTTTTTCCCCGAGCTACGCCGGGCAATTAGGCTTGTCTATAATATATTGGATGGGGTCGAAAGCCCTATGACTGTTAACATCCTGTTTTTTTTAACCTCGTTCTAGTTAGTTATAACTACGCTAATATATGCCCCCAACCGAAAGAGTTTGTTTCCCATGATAACAAATGCTAAATATAACTTTCATGCGTACCGACCCTACGCTGATTTGTGATTTGAGGTTATGAGAAAAGACTAAGGACAAAAGAAAAACGGCCAAAGTTCATGACAGAATAAGGTCTCTATATTCTTGCTATATTCTTGCTATATTCTTGCTATATTCTTGCTATATTCTTGCTATATTCTTGCTATATTCTTGCTATATTCTTGCTATATTCTTGCTATATTCTTGCTATATTCTTGCTATATTCTTGCTATATTCTTGCTATATTCTTGCTATATTCTTGCTATATTCTTGCTATATTCTTGCTATATTCTTGCTATATTCTTGCTATATTCTTGCTATATTCTTGCTATATTCTTGCTATATTCTTGCTATATTCTTGCTATATTCTTGCTATATTCTTGCTATATTCTTGCTATATTCTTGCTCTATATGATTTGTTTCATCGTTTTATTATGTATCAGTATGTAAACAGTATTAAAGCAGTATGGGATACGGCGGTCTAGCGGCAGAGAGCTTGGTTGTCGTAAAGAGGGAGATGGTCTCGATACGAAGTGAAGGCTGTAGTGTTTGTTCCAGGGTCTGGAGGGTGTACCATAGTCTATCCAGCTCTGGCAGTAGTTGTGGAGAAGTAAGGCGGCCGGGCGGGGGCACAGTGGCCGTGCGGCAGTGCGTTCGGCTGGCGTACCGAAGGTCCTGGGTTCGAATCCTGGTGCATGATAGGATTTTTCCCGGTTCTGGAGGGTGTCCCTGAGTCTACCCAGCTCAGATGGGTACCTGAACTTTGTTGGGGTAAAGTAAAGGCGGCTGTGCATACAGCTGGCCACACAATCACCTAGTATGCCGTGGCCACAGAAACTGGTGAGCGCTGCTTCACCGGCCCTATGGATCAATTTGATCCTACGGGTACTTTACTCTTGACTTAAGGCCGTGGCCATAGAAACTTGTTAACGCTGCATTATGGTCCATATGGATAAAATTGGTCCAAAGTGGTACATTTCTTTATTAAACAATATGCTAATATACTTACAAATTATTAGATAAGAACTCGGCAAAACTACAGAAGAGAATGCTCAAAAAAGTCTGAATGGACTAGGTAGTGTAGTCAGCGCTCCGTCACAACTATCTCCATAAATAGTCCTACTGACCGCTACTTACGACCACAAAGTATACCTACTGAAAGCTGACCAATTGTATTTTTTTCGAACAAACGTCCCTAATTACGCTCACTTCGCAAGCTTTCCAGCCTCCCCCTCCTCTTATCACATCAACAAAATATAAGCTTTAGGGCAATTTATGAAATACACATACCCTTACACACATGCAGCTCACATGCTCATAGCTCGAATACACTACACACAAATATGATTCATAACGTTTTGAGAACAATTACGACACTGTCTAACAAACATCTTGACGTACCCCTAAATGACTTTTCTTTCTAGTATGTCATAATCGGCTTCCCCATTTCAACTGTGATTTACACAAATGCACTGCCTTGTCCTACGCCGCTGGTCACGGGTCTGTTTAGTAGATGAAATAAATATTCCTTATACTCGACTCCGACAGTTATAGGTGCGACACATAGGGGGGGGGACGTGTGTTGAGGGGGGGGGGGGCGTGTGTTGGGGGGGGGGAGAGAGAGAGAGCGAACGTCAATAACAATGACGTGTTCTATTTTCTTTATATATATATATATATATATATATATATAAACATAGATGGGGAAATAACACCAGGGCTGTGACACCTGTTCACATCTGCTGACATCGTTATTTAGTGGTTACATACATCACACACACACACAAACACACATACACACACCTAGTCAAAATATACAGTATGCCTACTCGTATCTACTTAAAAAGGGATAAACCTAAGATTTGTTAATTAATAAGGCTTTACGAACTGTGTTATTGGGGCGAGAGGGGGGGGGGGATAAGTATAGAGATTTGAATGCACAAAGCGTTACGACCTGTGTTAAGAGGAACCAAGTATAGCAGGTTTGAATGCGCAAAGCATTACGCATAGTGTTAAATGTCACTGTTTATGCACATTGCAAAGAAGATTGTCTTTCTGGCCCTCATATGGGACCGGTTGGGGGGGGGGGGGGGTAAGAAAGCATCTCATGTCAAGTAAATAAGAAAACAAAAAGACTATTTTAAGCAGGGTTTCATAGACTTATAATTATATGGAGATTGATTGGTCAGCACAATGCTAGACCCCATTCAGTCCTTTTCCCCAAAACCATCTAAAAATATTTTTGCACCTCGTTTTAAAAAGTACAGATGCCATTATTTAAAATGTAAAGCACTGTAGGGACCCATCACGCGTGTCTAATATTTATAATCTTTTCTTACTCTAAACTTGGCCAAGCTTACTAAATAAAGTACACTACGGTACCAGCAAAAAAAAAATAATAATAATAAATAAACATTTTGTGTGTATGATTTTGCTTCAATCCCATTGAACTATAAACACGTACTTACACACAATATGAAGGACAAAAATCCAAAATATGTAGTCTAACCTATATACTTTATTGCTGCATTCCATTTCCAAACATCCAATCTGATAGCTGTCATGGCCTGACCTTTTCAATAGGTCAGGGAATAATGCATCCACGAACTTCCGGCAACACATCTTAAAGCATGTCTTCAGCTTGTTTTAAATATAGTCTAGCCTTTGCTCGAGTTTGTCCATTTTTTTTACCACCAAGACGTCCAGTTCCGGTCTAAAATATTAGTTATGAGGAATCCGTTTATAACATCGAAAGTGAACATTCGATAATTAATAGTCGACGTGTTAGTCACGTTACGTTAAATTAAAATGTGTTAGTTTATAATTAGCCTACACTAAACTACACGTCAATAGGTCAGGGGGCAATACATCAACGAACATCCGGTTTATTTCCGGCAACACTCTTTAAATGAATGGGGAAAAAATCTTACATTAAAAATAAGTTCTTCTCCACTTCACACTCAATTGTTTTCGGCAACATCTTTTGGAACTAAAATAAAATGTAATCCCTAGATCTACATCTTTTCTTAATCGTAGTGCAAAAAGGCATGTTTTGTTAGTAAATGAACGAATAGGACCGGAAGTTTGGTGTACGTCAACCTTTTAGGTTCAACATGTATGCATAATCATCAAGACTTGTTAATTGATCCAAAAAAAACAAATTGCCGGAATTAACTTTATATCTTTGCTCGAATCTTTGTGAATGAGGGAAAACATTGTCATTCGCTTTTACACAAAGGCGTAACTTAAGTTAAATGAAATTTAAATATTAAATTTAGCCCGTTCGGAGAAGCGGGCACATAATGCTAGTATTATATATACATAAAGAAAGACATAGGCTAAACAAAATCAAGGACGACATAGATATGTATGGCGAAACCTAGGAGAAATAACCTTGTAATAGAAATAAACCGCAAGCTTTTTTTCTTTTGTATATTAATGTCACAAAGCTCATTATTAGATACACACGGTTGCTTTTTACCGAACAATAAGACTACATAAATTTTCTTTGTTCAGTTTGCAATCATAGTTTATATGAGCTCAGGTCACGTATAGGCCTACGGTAACCTGTTCTTAAGAAGCTACTACACCAATACCTAAAAACTAAAGGGTGGCTACGTTCCTAAAACTCCCACTAGATCTAACTAAAAAAAACACATTTTAAAAAACACTAGAAATGTAGGAAATGTAGATGTGAACTAACAAATAATTATTACCTATATCTTTATACCCTGTTTGAATCGAATGGAGCACAGCAAGCAGATATTATGTGCAGATCTTTTCAATTCGAACACAGCTACGATTCGATGTTGTTCCTGTGGATGGGTGCTTCACTTCCCAGTGCATGTGATAGAGACCTGAGTCCACACAGACTATGACAATCAATAACTCTTAATAACTCACTCCCTATTAGCCTCCATTGCTGGCTTAATGTCTCGACAACACAGTTGCCTGGGACGCCATATTTTGATGGAGATTTGGGGGAGGGGGGAAGTAGTAAGGATCTGCCGAATAGAGATCTAGGGGTAAAAAAGTAAAGTACCCATTGGATCAAATTGATCATAGGGCCGGTGTAGCGGCGGTCACCAGTTTCTGTGACCACCGCATACTAGGGGACTGCAAGCACAATGCAACAACCGCCTTTACTTTACATCAACTAATGTCAGGTACCCATCAGAGCTGGATAGACTCGGGAATAACCTCCAGTCCCAGGAACAATATCCTAGCCTTCACCAGGATTCGAACTCAGAACCTTGGGTACGCCAGTCGAACTCGCTGTCGCTCAGCTACTGAGTCCCTATCTGCCAAATAAAGAGTTAAAAAAATAGCGTACTATTTTGTTTGTTTTATTTAGACTTTAAAATTTGATAGATTGATGGGTGAAGCATTGAGTCAAATGCACGAAGCTATACGAACTGTGTTAAGAAGGCTAAGTACGATTGTCAAAGCTCTTGTACATTTCACAGGACATTTAGTTCATTTTAAACTCCCGTCAAAAACTCACTAAACTATCTGACACAGTGGTTGACATCTTGCGTCGGAATACCATCCCCGGGTGGGGTGGGTAAGGGAGCGTCACCTATTAAGCTCTAACGTAACACACGGGTGGCTGGGGCATTGTGCTGGCCAATCAATCAACTTGTATACCGTGGCGATGGTAATCTATTATAATGATTTAGGTAACGTCACTATCACTATGCGGAATCAACAGTATGCCGAATGGGACGCTGTAATACTGTAATACGTTGATGTTTTTTCTATAACTAAAAAAATAATTATCATCATATGTGGACCATGAGTGTCATGGTTGTGGGCCTCATTTTTTTTTCTTAGCACTTTAGATAATTGCTTTCTTAGTGGTACTTAAGATACAGCCTGGGATTATTAATATTGTGTGTTAGCGTGTGAAGAACTGGACTTTTAAATTACAAATATATATATATTAAAGAATTCTACGGTCTAGTTTCTTGTTTGTAGCTTAAGTGTTTCTATGGTCTTAAAGAACTTTACAATGATCCAAAGAGCTATCCTTGGTTATCAGAGTGGCTTTATATTGCTGAGTTTGTGGATGCGTTTAGAGTAGTGGTGCAGATAACGAGATAAAGTAGTAAAGTATCCCGTCGGACTAAACTGATCCATAGGACCGGTGAAGCAGCGTTCACCAGTTTCTGTGGGCACGGTATACTAGGTGATTGTGTGGCCAGCACTATGCACAGCCGCCTTTACTTTACCTCAACTAAGGTCAGGTACCCATCAGAGCTGGGTAGACTCAGGGACACCCTTCAGACCAGGTTTCGAATTCAGGACCTTCGGTACGCCAGTCGAACGCGCTGCCGATCAGCCCCCGTGGCCCACTGGTTGAGATATTCTTGTCTTGTTAGTCACAGTCGTTCCTTCTAGAAAGAAGATGATTACGTCAATAGACCAAACCCTCCTGCAGGGCGGCAGGGATTGGTCGGCGGCAGGCTAAGAATCCGGGTCATCTAGTTCAGGGGTCGGCAAACTAAGGCACGCGTGCTAAACTTGGTTCATCTTACACTTGTGAACAGATTTAATGGCACATGAAAGCTGTTTTTAGTATACAAAAAGGTCACCTACATTTGACCGCTCATTAATTCATACAGACAAAATACATTTAAAAATAGTATTTATGTTCATCTTAAGGAAATATAAATAAGCTTACGGTATAAGTAATTCTAAAACAAATTTATTTGTATTATTAATTTAATAAATATAAGACACTTATTTAAAAATGGGGCACGGTGCCGAGCGGCAGCGCGTTCGACTGGCATACCGCCGGGGAATTTAACTTGTAATAAATAAGATTATTTAAGGATATGTTAAACCGGGTCGGCAATCTACGACACACAGATACTTTTCAATGTCACTTGGACGACACTCAAAAAATCAATTCCATTCTCTTATACAAGAAAATGAGTGCTGGAGCAGGATGACTTTTAGGCTGTTGGCACATTATTATATGGGTCAAGGTGGCCCAGCGACAGCGCGTTCGGCTGGCGAACCGAACTTCCTGGGCTCGAATCCCTGGATTGGAGGGTGTCCCCTGAGTCTACCCAGTTCTGATGTGTACCTGACATTAGTTGGGGTAAAGTAAAGGCGGCTGTGTATTGTGCTGGCAACACAATCACCTAATAAGACTTATGCCGTGGCCACAGAAACTGGTGAATGCTGCTTCACCGGCCCTATGATCAATTTGGTCCGAAGGGACAATTTACTTTACTTATTTAAAAGCACTATTTTGTAATTTCCGTAATTAATAATGTTTAAAATATCAACTCCTTAATTAAATGGACAAACAATTAAAATTAATGCAGCAAATGTTTATTTGCAACTGTTTAACGTAAATTATTTTAATCCTTTAATAATTAAATCTTGCAATGCATACCATAATATTGGGTTTATATAAAGAAATAATTATTAGTCAGTAATATTTGTTATACCACAATACATAACTTTTTTGGCATCACTATTAAATCAAATGTGGAAACGGTTTTAATTAAAGGAAGATAATTAACCCGTTATATTTGATCTATTTTTTCTAATGTCTCTTTTTTCTCTTTCTTTATAAAAGAATAAATGGCTTACAATTTATACATTTGAAATTATCAAACTGTAAAAAGTAATTGAAAATTATTTACATATTATCAGACTAAAGAATTTTTATGTAAACTTTTAAGCATTACATTAACTACCCAGTTTGTATGATTACTCCGTATCTATTCCGCTTAACGATAACAGTGTAATCGAATTAGACACTTGAATTGTTTAGTTATAAAATATTGTATTTGATATAAATTGAAATAAAAAGGATGGTAATCACAAACACGTCAATTTTGTATTAAATATAAAATGCTTTAACGATTTTCTTAATAAATAATCCCCTTTGCTTTTGGCCGTGGTCTTGCTTAAACTAATTGTCCTATAAAAATTTGTTTAACTATAATAAGCAGGTTGACTTTTATGCTGTTGGTACGTTGAAAGATTTAGAAATCCTAGTTTGGCACACTGTTAGCAAAAGGTTGCCGACCCTTGATCTAGTTAAACAACTGGACCAGCCGACTTTACATGTTGGGATGTTCATGATGCAGTCTCTATTTTTCTCTACAAACTCCTCTCATTTGCTTCTTCTTTGATCTGGGACTTGGGAACTCTATAAAACCGCTGACCCTATTATCTCAAGACAATCCTATACAATAATCTATGTCAGGGGTCGGCAACCTACGACACGCGTGCCAGACTTGGCACGCAGAGCGATTTTCAATGACACGCGGAAGATCTTCCAAAAGGCAATTCAGGTGCTTTCTGCAAGAAAAGAGCCGGAAACTTTTTAGGCTGTTGGCACACTAAGTGATTTAGGAATCCTACTTCGGCACACTATTATGAAAAGGTTGCCGACACCCTGTGTAACCCAAATCACTAGTCTCTTAAAATTCGTTCGATCCTCAAGGATATTACCATTGGCGTAACATATCAGGGGTGGTTCAAGTCATCTTACCCCCAAGACACTGTCCGTGTCGCTAGGACATCGTAAGTACACACACTACACTGCCCCCACCTTTTGCGGAATTCTCCTGCAGGATCATTAAGGAGGCAGCATCATTACATCGCATTCCTGCACTTATGCCCGGTTGTGCAAATACCAGACTTGATCTATTATACGCCTGGTCGACCAGAAACCTGGCTTAGCGAGACTAGTATTTTTATCGCCCCTCTTTCCTCTCGCGCAGAGGTTCGCTGGGCTCAGGGTCAGTGCGGCACTGATCCTCTCGAAAACGTAACGGAGGACATCCTCCCCCAGACGTTTGCCCATTTACTATTATTTACTAATGTTAGAATATTCTAATTGTCTTTGATTATGCCTTTATGGTACTGATGTAGGCTACTTTGTGGCAAATAAAATATTGTTCATTTTTCATTGGTGTACTCTTGATGGGAGCGTATTGGTGGTTAACACACTTTATCAGCTTAGATGCCTGTGTGTACAGAAGTAAGGGGGGGATAAGCGACAACACCGAAGAACATTATGATATAGAGACCTGGCTTCAATTTGACTGGCTTGAACTAGGGGCTGGAAGATGGAGTGTTAGCAATATGGTCTCAATTACTCTCAATAGCCACTGGCTCAATGTGTATGTTGTGAATCTTGGACGCAGGAGCTAACCTTCAGCAGTAGGCCCTAATCTGAGAAGGGTAGTAATGATTTAATTAAAAAGACGAAAGAAAATGAATAAGGATTGCGATGCACAAGCATAATATTGGTATTGATAAGGCTTTCCTTATCTTATATGTTACAGACGCTCCTTCTAAAAAGAAAATTAATGCGTCCTACGTTTATCCGTAGTTTAGAGTCTAGTCTTGCATTTTGATTACGGTAGTGTTTTGAATGATGTTAAATTATTGGTTTTTCTGGTTTGTTCAGGCAACCCATTCCATTCCCGGTTTCAACTCGGGAAGAAAGAGTACTTATAATATAGACCTAAATATTTGTTCTAGCATGTGGGATAGGAAAAGTGTTTTTGCCTTTATGTTTATCTGAGCATTGTAATAAATTGTTATTGTTCTATAGCCTATATAATGCTTTATGTATTATTACTACTTTGCCCTTCTGTCCTCTAGTGTTTCTATGTTAGTGATTTAACTATTGGCGTCACTATTGTCAGTTGTTAGATATTCGCTAGTAATGAAAATTGCAGCACGTTTCTGCATTTGTTCTAATTTTATGTTTTCTTTAGTTGATGGGTCCCATACAGAAGATGCATATCAACGTTCCTTCCACTAGGCCCCAAAACTCCAGCAGGGCGGCAGGGATAGAACCCGCAACGTGTTGTTTGACAGCCCGGTGAACTAACCACAGGACCAGTTATATATTACAGACGCTCCTTCTATAAAGAAGATTATTGCGTCCTAGGCTCATCCGTGGACCGAGGCTAGTCTTGCATTTATATTAATGTTTTAAATGATGTTAAGTTACTGGTTTTCCTGGTTTGTTCAGGCAACCCATTCCATGCCCGAATGCCACTCGGGAAGAATAGTACTTATATTTATATGCATTTGTTTTCGCATAAGGGACAAGAAGTGTTTTTGTCTTTATGTTTATCTGAGCTTTGCAACAGGTTGCCATTTCTAAATTAGAGTTTAATGCATTATGTATTATTACTACTTTACTCTTTGCCCTTCTGTCCTATATTGTTTCTAGGTTTAATGATTTGACTAATGGTGTTACTCTTGTTAATTGAGAATATTCACTGGTTATGAACCTTGCAGCTCTTTTTTAAATTTGTTTTCATTTTTTTTTTTTTTTTTTTCTTTAGTTGATGGGGCCCCATACAGACGCTGCATATTCTAGTATAGGCCTTACTAATGTGAGATAACATTTTAGTTTTATGTCCTTATTACATTTGTAAAATTCCATTTTAAGAAGGCTAATGTTGTTGTTTTATTACTTCATGTGGATTCCAAGATAATTTATCATTTATTATTACACCTAAGTACTGTGCATAGCAATTGAGGTCAGGGAGATTAAATGATTAACTGCATATTTTTACACTAAGCAGCCATCTACTTAAAGTTTGTATGAAATGACTGTTTACATGCTGCCTTCTATTGGGAAAAGGGTCATTGACATTGTGTAAAGCTATTTCTAACTAACACAACATGACTTTTAGCTTCACAAAAGTTCACAAAATACAAAAACGAAAAAAAAAGAGATAAACAACCAAGTGTAAATATAATGTTTATCAAACACTTGAAGTATAGAATAACAAACAACAGTTGAAGCAGTTATCACATAAATAAAAAATGTTCCCATCCATTATTCTATCATATTGTGGATTCTTTATCTTCTGTGGTTCTTCACTACCTAGGTACAAAGTCAATGACTTATATAGTAAGTCACTAACCTATATAATAAGTCACTGGCCTATACTATCCAACCATTTCACCAACAATTTCAAGAATCAACAAATTCAAATGAATTCCCTCATCAGTACATATCCAAGAATGATATAGGGTTAATGTTTATTCAAGAAAAAATTATTTTTGTTAATTAATGAGCTTCTGTGAAAGCTTAGACAGAGCATCAATAATTAATGAGATAAAAGCATCATTAAGTTGAAGACATTAAATTAAACAAACTAATATGTTTAAGCAGTTACAATAAATAGCTACAGAGTTACAGAAAATTGCAACAAATTCTTTAACTTAGGCAATATAAAATTGTAAAAAAATTATCTCATACAGTCACTGCATGGATAACTATTACTGCCCCTGACATAAGTTCAACTGATTGCATAATATATATAACCACCTTAATGTTTTTTTTGTCAAGTAAAAACTACACAAACATCACTTCTAAGAAAATTGAGTTTATATAACGGGTACAGGCATTTTTGGTAACATTCAGGTTTTCCATTGAGCAATTTTTTTTTTATGAAACAGAAAAACATGCAGTATTATGCTTGAAGTATAATGAACATAACAAAAGATAATTTATAGTGTTGAATTTTAAAAATACTACAAGTAAAGTATTGACCCTTTCAGACCACGTAGTTCCGTGGGGCTTGATAATCTAAAGCAACATTCAAAAAAGTTTCATGGCCACATGGAGATTGTGTGTCCAGCACAATGTCAATCCGACTTTACCTCAACCTGTGTCAGAGGTGGGTAGACTCAGGGACATCAATCAATGTCTGTGGGGAAATAACCTAGCCTTTGTACAATCCAATACCTTGGAATAAACCCAAATTGTGCTGTCTCTAGACCCTTAGTATTATATTATATCAACATATAATGCAACACGTAATGAGAATTGATACATACACAGTGTCCTATAAGAATAGTTTTTTTTTTTAAATTGGTAATTTAGAGTGTATAAATAAGAAAAGGGTTCTCCATTATTGAGATCATTCTGTTGAAAAAAGAGACAAAGAATATTTCTCCCAAGTATGCTGCCAACACATAGAATAGTTTAGCAAGATCATTGCACAGCTGTATTGCAATTTCCCAATCTTATTTACTTAACTTACCACACACAAACAATGTGTATACTTAAGCTTTAGAACTTTGCGTCTTACTACACAGCTCTGGCTCAAGGGCCGGAATTGAGCCCAACTTCTCTGTAAGTGAAAAAAGGAGCCAAGATTACTATCTTCAGCTTGGAGAACAAACTCTGCTGTTATCTCGTATCAAGGTCAAGGAATGTCATGTTTGTGATAACTACGCAAAACACAACTGGATATGCCAAGGACTAACTCATAATTGTAATCATTTTACTTTTTCACTCCAGTTAACATTTGCATGCATTTCCAATCCATAAAGAGATAAACAAAGCATTTATTTTTTTTTAAAGTTACACAAGACATCCTTGATATGTTATTGTGCATTATTTTGAGCATGCAGAATTCTCTGAGAAAACATCTTGGAAATAGATGTATAAATAATATTTATAACTTGTGCATAATTTGTGTAGCTCTTTTAGGGTTTGGGGTCGAGAAAAGTTATATATTAGGGCCTGAAAGAGGCGGGAGTCGACCATGTCCACATGTAGGGATAGAGAGCAGATAGTGACAGTCCACATGTAGGGATAGAGAGCAGATAGTGACAGTCCACATGTAGGGATAGAGAGCAGATGGTGACCTAAGTCCACATGTAGGGATAGAGAGCAGATAGTGACCTAAGTCCACATGTAGGGATAGAGAGCAGATAGTGACCTAAGTCCACATGTAGGGATAGAGAGCAGATAGTGACCTAAGTCCACATGTAGGGATAGAGAGCAGATAGTGACCTAAGTCCACATGTAGGGATAGAGAGCAGATAGTGACCTAAGTCCACATGTAGGGATAGTGACCTAAGTCCACATGTAGGGATAGAGAGCAGATAGTAACAGTACTTTCAACAAATATCACCTAGCTATTCATAATAAATCAAACCACTACCAGATATAGTCAAGCTGTTTACTGTAGTCTTGGAAGCTGCCCATTGTGCTTTATTATGTAACCTTGCAAGATGCTTAATAATTTACACAGTAAAATGACCTTTGTAATCAGACTTTTCGCTAATTTAAACATGACATTAAACATTGCAAAGCTCAAAACATAAGTATTTTATGTTTATTTGCCTTTAGTTAATACATAAAATATAAAATTGAAGTTGTTTAAAAATATTCAGACCTGGGAATTTACTTTGCAAATTTTTTTCAGCCATAAATGCATTAAGGTTACAGCTTTCTTTTGGTATATGAACTTTTAAAACAAATTTAGTATGTAAATGAAAAAAACAAAATATTTTCTTTAACGCCAGTCAGAAGAAAGACTGTTCAGTTAGCTTAAACACTAACTGCATACACTTTGAGTCATTTTCTACATTTAAGCTTTCCCATAAAAAGGAGTTAGAATCAAAGTGCACACATACATTTCTTCTACTTGAGTAGTGTCACAGAGTTCAAAGGTTACTGTTGCTGAGTTTCGGGGGGGGGGGTCTGGAAACTCATCGATTACTGAGTTTAAAGTGGGTCAATGTAGTCCTTATGCATCTGTGGTATGTTTAACCACTTTTTAAACTGACTTCTTAAAGCCCTTGACTGGCATCTAAGCAAAATATTTCAATACAGCCACCCAACTGCAAGATATTTCAATACAGCCACCCAACTGCAAGATATTTCAATACAGCCACCCAACTGCAAGATATTTCAATACAGCCACCCAACTGCAAGATATTTCAATACAGCCACCCAACTGCAAGATATTTCAATACAGCCACCCAACTGCAAGATATTTCAATACAGCCACCCAACTGCAAGATATTTCAATACAGCCACCCAACTGCAAGATATTTCAATACAGCCACCCAACTGCAAGATATTTCAATACAGCCACCCAACTGCAAGATATTTCAATACAGCCACCCAACTGCAAGATATTTCAATACAGCCACCCAACTGCAAGATATTTCAATACAGCCACCCAACTGCAAGATATTTCAATACAGCCACCCAACTGCAAGATATTTCAATACAGCCACCCAACTGCAAGATATTTCAATACAGCCACCCAACTGCAAGATATTTCAACACAGCCACCCAACTGCAAGATATTTCAATACAGCCACCCAACTGCAAGATATTTCAATACAGCCACCCAGCTGCAAAATCTTTCAATACAGCCACCCAGCTGCAAGATATTTCAATACAGCCACCCAGCTGCAAGATATTTCAATACAGCCACCCAACTGCAAGATATTTCAATACAGCCACCCAACTGCAAGATATTTCAATACAGCCACCCAACTGCAAGATATTTCAATACAGCCACCCAACTGCAAGATATTTCAATACAGCCACCCAACTGCAAGATATTTCAATACAGCCACCCAACTGCAAGATATTTCAATACAGCCACCCAACTGCAAGATATTTCAATACAGCCACCCAACTGCAAGATATTTCAATACAGCCACCCAACTGCAAGATATTTCAATACAGCCACCCAACTGCAAGATATTTCAATACAGCCACCCAACTGCAAGATATTTCAATACAGCCACCCAACTGCAAGATATTTCAATACAGCCACCCAACTGCAAGATATTTCAATACAGCCACCCAACTGCAAGATATTTCAATACAGCCACCCAACTGCAAGATATTTCAATACAGCCACCCAACTGCAAGATATTTCAATACAGCCACCCAACTGCAAGATATTTCAATACAGCCACCCAACTGCAAGATATTTCAATACAGCCACCCAACTGCAAGATATTTCAATACAGCCACCCAACTGCAAGATATTTCAATACAGCCACCCAACTGCAAGATATATCAATACAACCACCCAACTGCAAAATATATCAATACAACCACCCAACTGCAAGATATGCCCCCAAGTACATGAAACAGAAGATCTACAAGAATACAGCTTGAAAAAAAAACTATAAATATTGACTGGCATTGAGCTATCAGCTATGCCGACTGGTATAACAGCAATTATGTTCACTACAAGCTGGTAAACTTAAAAAAGGGAATTCTGCTTTACAAATATAAATAAAACTAACCACTAAACAAGTGTTTATCACAGTACAAAAATTAAAAATATGATCTATTGCATTGAGTTTTTCATTCAATTAACTATGCAAATGGCAAACAAGGAATCACATACTGAGTATACAAAAATGGGTCATTTTTTCATTAATCATTTTAAATGTAAACAATTCAACTTTAAAAATTGTATAACCAGCATACAACTTTCAAAACTATCCACATAGAAAATGAATATCAAAATAAAAAGCAAAATGTTCACTACAGTGTTTTAATAAGAATTACACAAAGAGAGATAACTTTAAAAATAGGCAAGTACAAGGGAGAGCATTAACCCTGAATGCTGCTTTTTTTTTTAAACAACATTTTGGGCCCTACATTAAAGGCCTGAGCATAAAGTTAAATTATTTGGTCAGTCAACCTTTCTTATATGTGGTTTAATATAGAGAACAAAATAAACTTTACATATTGCAAAAAGTACATTATAAGAGTCAAATTAACATTTATGTTGAATGAATGAAACACTGATGGATTATGGCACTTTTTGGGGGTAACAAACAGCAGTACAAATACAACAATAAAATATAAATAAATTAACGATATACAAACATATATACACACACAAAATTATTTCATAAAAAAAAATATATTTTGTTGATATGTATTAGTAATTAGATATCTATGGGGCACAGTGGACGAGCAGCAGCACGTTCGACTGGCGATCCAAAGGTTCTGGGTTCAAATCCTGGTGGAGGCTTAGATTTTGTTCCCGGGACTTGAGGGTGTCCCTGAGTTTACCCAGCTCTGATGGGTACCTAACACTAGTTGGGGTAAAGTAAAGGTAGCTGGGCATTGTGCTGGCCACACATCCCCTAGTATGCCGTGGAACGCTGCTTCACCAGCCCTATAATCAGTTTGGTCCGAAGGGTAATTTACTATTAGATATCTACCATAAAAAAGCCATTTTGATCAATTGTTGGTAGTAGAGACATTTCAAACAATATGTTCAAGGTAGTGATAACATTTATTTTAAAATATTTCAGTGAGATTTTTTTTTTTTTAAGATATGTATTTACAATTTCACACCAACAAAATAATAAGGGTTATTGCAAAAAAACAACAACAACATTATGTAAATAAATAAGCAAGTGACTTGAACTTTGATCACAAATTTAAACAATGGTTTTCTTGTACTTATAGTTTTCATTGCTTTACATATCACACTGGACAATGTCATTGACTTATGCATAGATGTATGACTTTACATATCACACTAGACAATGTCATTGACTTATGCATAGATGTATGACTTTACAAATCACACTGGACAATGTCATTCACTTATGCATAGATGTATGACTTTACATATCACACTGGACAATGTCATTCACTTATGCATAGATGTATGACTTTACATATCACACTGGACAATGTCATTAACTCATGCATAGATGTATGACTTTGCATATCACACTGGACAATGTCATTTACTTATGCATAGATGTATGGCTTTACATATCACACTGGACAATGTCATTCACTTATGCCTAGATGTATGGCTTTACATATCACACTGGACAATGTCATTCACTTATGCCTAGACGTATGGCTTTACAGTTCACACTGGACAATGTCATTCACTTATGCATAGATGTATGGTTCTACATATCACACTGGACAATGTCAGTCACTATGCATAGATGTATGGTTTTACATATCACACTGCACAATGTCATTCACTTATGCAAAGACGTATGGCTTGACAGTTCACACTGGACAATGTCATTCACTTATGCCTAGACGTATGGCTTTACAGTTCACACTGGACAATGTCATTCACTTATGCCTAGATGTATGGCTTTACAGTTCATACTGGACAATGTCATTCACTTATGTCTAGACGAATGGCTTTACATATCACAATGGACAATGTCATTCACTTATGCCTCTATGTATGGCTTTACATATAACACTGGACAATGTCATTCACTTATGCCTATATGTATGGCTTTACATATCAAACTGGACGATGTCATTCACTTATGCCTAGATGTATGGCTTTACATATCACACTGGACAATGTCATTCACTTATGCCTAGATGTATGGCTTTACATATCACACTGGACAATGTCATTCACTTATGCCTAGATGTATGGCTTTACATATCACACTGGACAATGTCATTCACTTATGCATAGATGTATGACTTTGCATATCACACTGGACAATGTCATTTACTTATGCATAGATGTATGGCTTTACATATCACACTGGACAATGTCATTCACTTATGCCTAGATGTATGGCTTTACATATCACACTGGACAATGTCATTCACTTATGCCTAGACGTATGGCTTTACAGTTCACACTGGACAATGTCATTCACTTATGCATAGATGTATGGTTCTACATATCACACTGGACAATGTCAGTCACTATGCATAGATGTATGGTTTTACATATCACACTGGACAATGTCATTCACTTATGCATAGATGTATGGTTTTACATATCACACTGCACAATGTCATTCACTTATGCATAGATGTATGGCTTTACATATCACACTGGACAATGTCATTCACTTATGCAAAGATGTATGGCTTGACAGTTCACACTGGACAATGTCATTCACTTATGCATAGATGTATGGTTCTACATATCACACTGGACAATGTCATTCACTTATGCCTAGACGTATGGCTTGACAGTTCACACTGGACAATGTCATTCACTTATGCCTAGACGTATGGCTTTACAGTTCACACTGGACAATGTCATTCACTTATGCCTAGATGTATGGCTTTACAGTTCATACTGGACAATGTCATTCACTTATGCCTAGACGTATGGCTTTACATATCACAATGGACAATGTCATTCACTTATGCCTATATGTATGGCTTTACATATAACACTGGACAATGTCATTCACTTATGCCTATATGTATGGCTTTACATATCACACTGGACAATGTCATTCACTTATGCCTAAATGTATGGCTTTACATATCACACTGGACAATGTCATTCACTTATGCCTAGATGTATGGCTTTACATATCACACTGGACAATGTCATTCACTTATGCCTAGATGTAGGGCTTTACATATCACACTGGACAATGTCATTCACTTATGCCTAGACGTATGGCTTTACATATCACACTGGACAATGTCATTCACTTATTCCTAGATGTATGAACAGAACACACATTGGTCTAGAATTGCTTTGATGAGTCAAATCTTCATTAAAACATGTGTAAAAAGTTGATCTATAAATTATATAAACATTTTTCTGCATCAATACAATTTATTACATTAATCATATCCAAAACTCAGTAGTTTTTTAAAGGCCAGCTTTTGATAAAACAAGAAAATGTTAACATTTAAAAAAAAAATTAATTGCATGTATTAAGAATGTCAAGGAATAAATACTAAGATGAGACAACTCTTTTATCAATCAGGAAGCAGTATATATGAACTTTTACCAATAAACTTTGAGTCCTTTCATAAATAATTTCCTGTATTAACCCTTTCTGTACCGACCTACTTTTTTGTTTTGTATTCCTTCAGTACCTGCCATTATTTTACTAATTACTTTATTTTAGAAAAGGGTTCCAAAATTATTTTTTTTTTCTTTTCTGTTGGTAAAAAGTGATAATAATATGCAGAGAGTAAATTGCTTGAAACATAATAACTTACCTTATTAGAATAATCAAATTCTCAAAATAATTGGATTTATTCGTAATATTAATTCATAAAAAAACTTTTCACCGAAACATAGATCCATTGTAGCGGAAGATAAATAACTATCTACCATTACAACCGCACTTTCAATTTTAAACAAAAAATCTAAGTAATTGGTTAATTTTCGTAACTTAAAACGCAAAAAGAAATTCAACTATTCAGCTATTGAATAAATATTCTGCCCGAGACTATGGTGAAAGGTCAAATCCTTTTTTTGTGCTTTAAAAAGACACCCTTCCTGGGACTCAGAGAGTTTAGTATTTTGATGACAATATACATGCTCGAGATGGAGGAAAAGAAGTAGTTTGATGGAATAATACGCGCCCAGGACTGTAAGGGTTAAATGTCAAACGGACAAATTGAAATGCATGCAAATGTATTCTTCTGAATGAGTTTATGATATGGGAAGAATTATTGTGAATATTTACATAGGTACACATTAACTTTACTCTCTATAATAGGATAAATATTACATTTTAAAAAATGGTAAAAACATGCAATGTCATTTTATATATAATGTAAAAATTACTAAAAAGGCGGTCTTTTGTTTACAAGTCATTTGATCTGGAAATATTACATTATAAAAAAAAATTTAAGACAATGTCAATTTTTATATTATGTAAAAAGGCTGTTCTTTTTTTTTTAAGACGTCATGTGATCTGGAAATATCACATTTAAAAAAAAGGACAAAAACATTTATTTATTATACACAATGACAATTAGTATATTATGTAAAAAGGATGTCATTTATTTAAGATGTCATGTGATCTGTACCATCAACATAAACAATATGTTTTAAAAAATGGGACTAGTGTTAGCATAGTTCATGACTAAATTTTCTTTTCAATTGCAATTATTTACAGCTGCTGAGCTGAAGTAGAAGTTTGCAGTAAAATTATCTTTGTTGAATAAGTTAGTGAATTATCTGCCCATTTTGGCATTATTACAAAACAAGAGATGGAGCTTGGAACTGTTGTTCAGGGAGTTACTGTGAAAAGGAGATTTCAATTCTCTAGTCACTGTCAAAGGATAACATTGGTTTTATTGTCTAAAATGTTTGTGCTAATTTTAAAAAAAATTAAGATTCGTGATAACGAAAAAAAAAAAAAGTACTCAAGGGAGATCTATAAGGCTGGTAAAGTCTAAATTGCCAGTTCAAAGCAAGGGATGGAGTGACCAGCACAATGACCCATCCGCTGCAGAGCTGGATCCAATCAGAACTAACTTTAAAGATTAATCATTTTAAAATGTTTTTGTTCAGAAATCAAACAGAACCAATAGATAACAAAAGATTAATAAGAAAAGAAAACTTGCTAAACCGACCAAAATTTTTTTTCGACGAACTACATAAGAGGCTGACTGGCTGATTTCCTTTTCCTCCATCTTTCTAGCTTCTATATGACTTTCATGATTTTTTCTTAACTTATTTATTCCTACTGGCACTGGTAATCCAAATTTAGAGAATGTGTACAGAATGTTGGTTTTCTTTCTTCCATTCTGAAGGTGAGACTTGGTCCAGAAAATGTTGGAGCCAACAACCTGTGAGTCAGGGACCACATCAACTTCCACCACAAAAAGATCTGTCGAGCTGCCTTCCTGGCTGTCCACAGGCACAAATCTTGGTGCACGGACAGTTTCTCTGACAGTTTCCCTGCATTTAGAAGTGAAAGAACTCTGCAGAACATAGGATAGAATTTTCGCCAACTTTTTTTCTTTCAGCTGCACACCGACTATCTCCGCCTCTAGCCCGGCTGCATTTTTGTCAGACCTCACACCAAAGTAAACCGTCCCGTTTTGTCTGTCATTGAGGCAGGCCGCTGCAAATTTCACAATTTCAAATGCAACATATGAGTAGATGCTCGATCCCTCAATGATTTCTGGAACAAGAAAGTTCCTAATGGGCTTTAGCTTACCATGCTTACTGCTGCACGGCAGCTTGAGACAATGGCCCTGTAAATATGCATCTGATGGCTCTACCAGGCTTTGAAATGAGCATAATTTCATATGAGGCAATTCAAAATCTGAATTCACCTTGAATTTCATGCACGGCTTCTTGTTTTTGTCACCATTGCAACAAAGGGTATTTGCAGAGCTATCAAATTTGTCTTTGGTGTCTTTGCTAGTGGAATGGAACAACTGTCTTGATAGCACTTTTTGATTTGCTATTTCAAGAGAGTCTCTTTTTCTTAAGGGTGTGCCACTCTTTTGTCGTAGCAGCGTCCTTCCATTTATCTGACTTTGTGCAGCAGTAGGTTTAGTCGGTAGTGACCACTGACGATCGACCCCAGTGTCAGTTTTTCTTCGTGGCAGATAAGGCACAGAACGAGCCCTAGAAACTTTCACTTTTGAGTGCAATCCATTTTCTTTGGCTTTATGTTCTCCATGACTTGGTGTAGTACATTTTGCAAATTCTTCTCCACACTTATCTGTAAATATATATGCAAATAATCACAATGTAATATAAATGGAAACATTTTCAGATCATTCAAAATACAGGTCATTAATCATCTCCACATCCCGACTAATTCTCTCAGTTTTTTTTCTTTTATCGACTTTAATGATAGTCTGTTCTACTCCTCACTTAAATACTCTGTCTCATTCAGATTGCTATAATGAAATATGTTCAGTGAGTTGCTATCAAGTTAACGTTGAGTTAAGCATCCATGAAACTTTAAATACTAAGTCACTTTGTCTCTGCCCCGGATTACCTTCGCTCCTGTCTTGAGCTCTACACCCAATCCTGTCCACTTCGCTCAGCTTCTGATGTGCTGACTCTTCGGATCCCTCATGCAAAGCTAGTGTCCAATGACCAACATGCATTCTTCTACGCGGGCCCGTCCCCCTGGAATCACCTTCTACTACAGCTTTGCCAGAGCCCTAACTTCGGCACCTTCAGGAGCCAGCTGAAGTTTCACCTATTCCAGTAGCAGTATTCACCTGTACATATATATACATTTTTGTCTGATCTTTGTTGTTTGTACTCTGTCTGTAACTGTTGTCAGCGCATAGAACTGTCATCAAGGGGATATGCGCTATACAAGCACTATTATTATTATTAGTATTATTACCCCAGCTTGTTTAGGTGGGTTTTAATTTATTGAAATGTGTCAGTCAAATGAGAGTTCTTTATGTAACATGACTAACCAGAGTCAGGTAAAGGTTCATTGCTAAGTGAGTCAGAAGTTTGAAGAGAATATTCCATGGAATCTGTTCCCAAGTTCACAAACAATCTAAATAGAGGAAACAAGACTTATATTTCTCTGTTTATCATTATTCTATTAATACTCAAGGACAGTGACTGTGTCACACTGTCCGAGAGTCTAATCTGCCCCTGATTGAGATTTCTCCATTTGAACCAGGTATGATGTGGCAAAGGCAAAGCAAAGCAAAGCATATGTTTAGCAAGGCAAGGAACAAGAAGGTCATCTTAGCTCTAACTCTTAAATGAGACTGACCCCATGCTAGCCACTTATAGGGCACTTGCATTTTAGGTCCACAAGCTCCCTCTGTTGCCCTAACTAGACTAATATTTATGCCACCTATAGAGCCATTGGGGTTTACCTAGTATTTCTGCACTGTAATCTGGAGGTGCACAGGCTGAGTGGATTGTGTCTCCCTGGGATGCCCCTTTGATAGGCTCTTTTTTTTAAACTTAAAAATACAGACGTTTTGAAGACTAATTTTAGAAATTCAAGACCATATCATATTCTGACATATGATATTTACACAGCTTACTTAAGATGAAATTGCTTTAAAATACCTTCAACAATGAAGTAAAAGATGTTTTTAACAATAAATGTACACTATAATAAAAGCCTATGTTGAATCTTTTATAAGAACTGTAAACCTTTATAATTGATTACTTGGCTTTCTGGACAAAGACTACTCCAACGAACTCTTCCTTGACAAAACTGACCAGTTTCTGGTTCTTCCATTCACAGTAATCTTTGAAAACTCCATTGTTCTCTAAGCAGTTTCTGATATCCTGCAGTGAGGTTTGACATTTCTTCTGGCTGTAAAAGCATTTCCTTAAAACTTTGCTTGCTGCACCATCCAGAATGCTTGGGTCCACTGTGGAATAAAAAAAAAATTGACATCACCATCCAAGAACTTTTCAAATGTTTACTTTGTAGGGATTTTACATATGTTGAACTAAAACAGTAATAAAAGGAATACATTTGCAGTGGCGCAGCCAGGATTGTGATGTGGGGGTGTGGGGTGGCAGGGGTTAATAGAACAAATAAGAAAAAGGTTTGGGGGGGGGGGGGAGCAAAAGTCAAAGTGTGTGTGTGGGGGGGGGGGGGGAATAGTGAAAGGTGATGGAAATAGAGGAAAGTAAAACAAAACAGAATTGAGAAAAGCTTTTTTAAACTGGTGCACTCTGTCACCCTGAACTTATTTTTTTTATTTCATTTAATTTAATGTATCTACCAAAATGTAAAAAAATTTTTTAGTGTGAGGTTAAGTTTACAAAATAACACAGCACTGACACAGGAGACCGCTAGTTAATACAATCATTACAGCTTGCTCTAAAACATTTCTATAAAAAGCCAAATTTTTTATAACTTTTTTGGCATAAATAGCCATAACTTTATATTTATATTATAATAAATACTTACCATATTGATTAGTGCAATTAAATAGCCCGGTAGTGCATTTATAGGTATAATAATAGGAGTATGTGGCACTGTTGTTATTTTGAAACTTAATTCTTTAGAATAATAATGCCTTTTTGATAATGCTGGCCTAACTGCTAGTGTACCAAAGGTCCTGGGTTCAAATCCTGGGAAAGGCTAAAATTGTTCCCCTAGGGTCTGAAAGAGTATACCCAACTCTGATAGGGTACCTGATATTAGTTGGAGCAAAGTCAAGGTGGCTGGACATTGTGCACTATGCCGTGGACTTAGAAACCTGCGAATGGGCCTGACAGAAATACTTTTTCACTCATACAAATTTTGTCAGTAAATGAGAATGAAAAACAATTAAATTAATCTAATTTTTTACGTTTCAACTATTGATAAAGAGAGACAAATATTAGTTTACTAATAGTTTAGGGATAAATTGTGCCATTGTTCAGAATTAACCTGCTATTTCCCCCTACCATGCACTATTAGTATTAGTATTAGTTTTGAACAAATGGAAAAAAAGGAAGGGGGGAGAAGTCACATATTGGACTGAAAATCTAGCAAATAAAATAATAATTTTTTTTTTAGCATACAAAATCATTTTACATACAAAAGTCCTACCTAAGATATCTAAAATTTTGGCTACATGGAATAAACAATTTAAAATTAGAGAACTCTTCAGCTCAAATGATTGGAAGTAATGTATTTACCTGCAGCTGTCAATGAAGGATCTGATGTAGTTTCTGTATTGTTTATTGCTTCTGCCAACCAGGGACTTAATGTTTCAAGAGCACATAGCAACTCACTAAAATAAAATGTTTCAAATATTTAATAATAATAACTATATTTGTACAGCGCTGCCAAGAAACATAATGTAAGCTCAGAGCGCATGTAACATTCTTAACTTATACATTACAGACGCTCCTTCTATAAAACAAGATTTTTGCGTCCTACGCACATGCGTGGTTTGAGTCTAGTCCTGCATTTCTATTAGTGCTTTAAATGATGTTAAGTTAAATTGGTTTTTCTGGTTTGTTCAGGCAACACATTCAATGCCGGGATGCCACTCAGGAAGAAAGGTTTTTTATTTATTTCATAAGCATTTCTGCAACTAAACAAAAAAATATTTTTATGCTATATTGACTAAACTAGCATATCAAAGCTAGATATAATGATAAGATTAAAGCAGATAAACAAAAAAGACTTAAAAATGCAGTTTTTGTTTTTTTAATTTGCTCCATAAAAAATATTTAAGATCATAAACATAAATTAGCTAACACGGTTCTTACTCTTTAAGTCATTTCATAATTGCAAAAAATATTCAAGCGCCATTCACAAACTTGAAAAAAGTCACAAACCGTTATATAGTGTAAAATTGTTAACTTTAAGTTATATCACTTCAGTGAAAGTGTAACCAGGGTCCATGGTGATGCACCATTCATCTTTTATGATGGAATGATACTGACTTTATAAGTTCAGTAATTCAAATTAAACATTTTCTTAAAATTTGCTCAGTGCTCATAGAAATACAATTTTGGTAAATGTTTGTCAGCCCCCCCCCCCCCCCCCCCAACTGGCTAGGCTCCTGTATAGACACATATATAGTAGCTTTGTTAGATATAAATGTAAGTTTTGCACCAAAATCTGGTCAATGGTTTTTAAAATGCTCTTTTCTTCCAGTAAGAATACTCTTGTAAAAAATTACAAACACCCAGATGTTTCATTACCTGAAACAATTGAATTGAGCAGGTTTTGTTTTCAGCTTCTGCAATAGTGCTTCCATCTTATTCCGATTGCAGGTTAGATTTCTGATGTGGTCATATTCATGTTCAGTCAGGATATGTTTCTGCTGACAAAAAAAAAATTACAATTGTTCATTTAATTTATTCTCAAAAGTTTTATTTTCTTTTGCCATTTTCATGTTTACTGTGAAAAGTAACTATAATACAGGTAAACTTGTATTTATTTTGAAATCTACCCCATACGACTAACAGTAATCAGTGCAGAGTGGTAGTGAAGAGAAATTGAGTTAAGTGCTAAGAGAATATACACACATACATGGGCTTGAATTATAATTAAAGCATGTTAAAGGTGCCTCTGAGTCTACCCAACTCCTGAAGGGTAGGTATCCTACATGTCTCTTAAAAAAACTAATGAGCCTTCTGGCTCTTTCATCCGTGGTGTGAGGTGAAAAGGGGTGGATCAAGAAGGGGCACACCAAGACCCTGTCAGAGACTAGCCACCCCGTCTCCGCAGTCACATGCACTAAACTAGTTCTCCCCACCTGCAAAATTCCCTCAGATCATTAACGTTGAGGCTCGCTCGTATTTCCTGCACTGTCGCCTGGTGCAACAAATTCCAGACAATAGATCTGGACATCTAGGCACCGGGCTTGGCAGGACTGGCTGTTGTACACATTTCTTCCTCCCCCCACTGACTCTCTGTGGCTCTCGCCTGCGCAATGAAATCTCGAGCGTGCAACATGGGCTGTCCACTACCCGTTAGTCCACTGGTATACTCTTAATGGGACCGTATCAGTGGTTTACATCTTATCATGTAGAGTTTCTGATCTCCCAGCTGGTGGATAGGGGAATACCCACTAAATATGGTAGGTACTGGGGAAATCAAATACCCTTCTGCCTTGCAGGAAGTGGAGGAATCCACAAAGACCAGGTAATCTAACCTGAAAACATATGCAGTTATCCAGAAAGCTGAGATGGGTATCCCCCAGATGGTTATGTGCAGGGCTAACAGCCCAGCCATGTAAAAATAAAACCGTTACGAAAGCAAAACCAATATCAAGAATTGGGACTGACTCTAATGGAAAATGACCTAAGCCTGGACATGGATTTTGAGTTATGGATTGCAACATGGAATGTTTTATGCATATATGGAGCAGGAGCTCTAGCTAACCTAAAAGAATATATAAAAAAATAAAAATCAACATTGCAGCCTTACAGGAAATACAATGTAAAACCTCAGACATTGTAAGAACCAAAGACTACACCATATTCTACAGAGGCAGAATATCCTTGGAATAGGATTTGCTGTCAAGAAGGAAGCATGCCGGGGAAGTCATTGGTTTCAAGCCAGAAAACGAAAGAATATGCTCATTTACGCTTTCAATCTGATTTTATAACAGATGATGATCTGTGGTTTACATACTTCGCCAGCGTTGAGGCCCATATGTACAGAAGTGCTGAAGGGTACCAGACAAAAGTAAAGGCAGCTGGACCTAATGATGGCCAAACATGCTATTATGCTGTGGCCACACAAACTGTCCTATGGACAACCATGATCTGAAAGGGATTCTTTACTTGCTAACCTGGTATAAAAGAGGTATCAGATACTCAGACTTTTGTTCCAACAAGTCTGGCCAATTTTTTCTAAGTTTCTCCCAATGTTGAGCATTCATTTTCATCAAGCACAAAGGTTGATTTCCAAAGACACAGTGTGGTTTCAAGACATTGGGGAAAAGTCTAAGGGAAAAAAAATGACATTTTTTATTATTTTGTTGGACTTTCAAAATTATTACTTTTAATTACCTTAAATCAACTAACTAATCATATAAATGTATAAGTAGAGCCTATTTAAATTACTAAATAAACTAATATGATCCACAGGGATCAATTATGAAGCAGCATTTCTAAGTTTCTGTGGTAAAGGCATATATTATGCTAATCAGGGGAAGTCCCCCATGCGTTAGCCCATCGGTGGGAGAGTATCCGTGGTTTACACACTTAGCCAGCTTTGAGGCCCACGGGTACAGAAACAGGTGATGCGGCCAGATTTATTCAGCAATAAAATACGTGCTTGCAAAGCTTTGTAGCCTCTGGAGCTGGTTTTTTTAATTGCCCCCCCCCCTCCCCCCAAACAACTGTAACAGTAATCCAGCCTTGACTGAATGAGATAAAGACCAATGGCATTGGCTGTTCTCTTCTTACATCGAGGACATATGCTTACTTACCAAGAGCAAGTAAATCAATTGTTGGCTTTGAACATTTTTACCAAGTTTTGGGTCTTTGCCCCTGACTCTGAAGCTATTGTTTATTTATCCTGCTATAGTAGGTTACGGCAAGTTACAAGTATGGCTAAAATGTTGAACTTTGTGTGTGTGAACTCTTTTGGTTTGGTTGGCATTTGTTGCTTCAATTTTTCTTTTTTTTTAATGAAATTAAAGCTAGGAATTAGGTACCTAATCTTCATTTCATTTGAAATTTTAGACCTATGCAACAAATTCAGATTAGAGTTCGCTTAAAAAATACATTTTTAAAAAAAGTAAAAAGGGTAGGCCTAATAAAATCTGTTAACTCTTTCACTCCCATGAGACGGTACAATTTTTCGTTTCTGTCCCTTGAGCCGATTCTAGCGGCTCATGATTAATTGATAATTTTGCGAAAAGCCTATACGGTGTTAAAATTTTATTTTATTTCGCCATTTTCATTAAGACATTTTCTTTGTTATTATTGCAATGTATTTACATTTGTTGCGTTAATTTTTTACGATATTTGGGTTCAATTATTTCTGTTATGGGGCCAACTTAGATTATTACCGCTAATAAAGCTCTATAACGAATTTATTCATTACGAAAGATGATGACCTATTTTATTAACTTCTAACAATGAAAACTTCACAGAACAAGAGATCGATTATAATTTGGAATAAAGCGAAATAAATGATGTAATGGGAGCATCCATAAAGGGGGCGTGGCCCACTTCGAAAGGTTGCAAATTTGGACTACAATTTATTTTTCAAATATGATAAATATATTTTAAAATACATTTATCATATACTACATTCAATTTCATTTCCATTGATGCATTACACTTCATATACATTTTTAATATTAGACCAGTTTATGAGGATATGAGTAGATGTTTCTTTATTTCAACTTTGCTACATTTTTTGTGACGGCATATCTTTGGATAAATATTGTGTAACTTTGTTATAATTTATTGATCCATTTTGTTCAAATTTGAAAGTGTTATTATTTATTAGATTTGCTATCGGGGTTTAAGATATTGCATTAATTGGTTGACAAGTTTTATAAATAAAAAAACTTTTATTGGAAAGAAAAAAAATAATTTTTTATACATTATTTTTTCTTAGTGGTTGACCATTATAAAAATTTTTATATCGCTCAATAAACATATATTTTAAAGTACTTTGATTCTAAACTACATTCATTTTGCTTTCTTTTGATGTATAACACTAAGGTCTATCTCTTATATTTGTCCCAAGATTTACATTTAAAAATTAAGGTCCTATTTTTTCTTGTATCTGTAAAAAAGGCTTGGTAAAACCATGAAAAAAGCCCTGGGAGCCAAAGAGTTAATGACAGTGTTATAAATTATAGTCTATAACTATAAATTATAGAATTAGTATTATAGAATATAGTAGGCTATATAGAATATAAACATAGCCTACTGTAACTATAGCCCATAGTAGGCCCTACTATAATAGTGTCTAGGCTAGTGACCAGCTAGTCTATAGTTAGGTCAATGCCCTATGCGGCGCCTATGCCCTATGCGGCGCCTATGCCTATATATGACATAGGCTATGTCATGCCTATACTATACATATACATACCTATACTATAGTCTATATGCTAGCCATAGGGCATGTGCTAGCCATTCATGGATCATGGAGCAGAATTATAGAATAGCTGTGAATTACAGTGAATAGTTTTTATTATAAATAGGCCTACTTAATTTGAAAAAAAAAGGCCTTTTAAATCTTTTAAAAATAACCTATTACAACAGTGTGTCAGTGTGTGTCGGCGTAGGTTTAACTGGCAGTGAAGGATAACGATCTAATTTGTTTAAAAATTATAATACAAATATAATATTACGACTACTTCAACTAGGCTATTTAGTATTTAAAAATTAAAATGATCACATGATAAAAATGTAACAAGAGAGTCCATTTTAAAAAATAAAAGGAAAGGTTTTTACCTTCATCAATGCCTTCAACTTCACTTCAATCATATTCATATTCAATGAGAATCAATGCCTTCATCCATCAAACCGGTTACTGTTTTTATTCGCGTTTAGCTAATATTTGTAGATCCAACTGATATCGAGTTTAGTCAATTGAGACTTTTTTCTTAGAATCTAGTCTAGCAAGGACCGAGCCGATGGGATAATATTGGGCCACATTAGGCCTATATATATAATATTTGATTTGGCAAAAACGGATATAAATATAATTGTAGCCTTCTAATCATAATGTAAATATAATTTTTTTTTCTAACAAGTGAAAAAAACCCAGCATTAAAATTAAAAAACAAAGTTAACTTTTTTTCACTGAGCTATATATTTTATGTATTTTTTCAGTAATTTTTTTGTGTCGTTCATAAAAAAATGTTATTATAGGCTACTGATAACTGATAGATATATCTTTATACATTAAAATACATTCTTTTAAGGACTTGTTTTAATATGTCATTATTTACTATTTGAATCAGTCGTTATATAAAAAAACCGAAGTTATTAAAATTTAATAGTCCTAAATGCATTAAAATACATTGTTTTAAACTCTATTATTATATAGTTATATAGTATAGCTTACTATACTATTTGTTTCATTTATTAATTTTTTTTAAATATTGTTTTCCTCAATTAAAGTCTGGGCAAAGTGCCCAAAGATTGGAAATTAGCCAATGTAACCCCCTTTTCAAAAAAAGGAGATAAATCTGATCCCGGAAATTATAGACCTGTTTCTTATACGTTTTACAGACGTTCCTTCTAGATAGAAGATTATTACGTCCACTAGGCCCAAAACTCCTGCAGGGCGACAGGGATCCGTCGGTGGCAGGGATAGAACCCGCGACCTGTCAGTTAGTTTTTGATTGACAGGCCGGTGAACTAACTGCTGGACCAGCCGGCTTCACAAGATAGACCTGTTTCCCTAACAAGCATAACATGTAAATTACGGTACTTGAACATATAATATATAGTAGTATAGTAAATCATCTAGAATCTAGACACATAAACTTAATGCACTGTGCCCACACCAACATGGCTTCCGGAAAAATAGATCATGTGATATACAATTAATAGGCTTAATAGATGACTTGTCCCCAGCGGGCACAGCTCGGTGTTATCACGTACTTATTTGATTTAAATTAGGGCGATACGGTGATTGGTCAGAAAATTACGGCGAATCGTTTTGCGTTCCACGTGTGAAACGGTACCAGTGAAATTACGATCTGTTCTAACAAGGGGCTGTCCATAAAGTATGTCACGCTCCAGAGGGGGGGAGGGGGTGTAAGAAAGTGTGACAGTTTGTGACAGGGGGGGAGGGGGGGTCAGGCCATGTGTGACGTCACACATTTATTTTTATTTTATTTCTAATTTATTTTCTTTTTTTAGTAGAATTTAATCGCTTTAAAAAT
The DNA here is from genome assembly GCA_949126835.1 of Anisus vortex. Lineage (NCBI taxonomy): Eukaryota > Metazoa > Mollusca > Gastropoda > Planorbidae > Anisus > Anisus vortex. The sequence goes on from OX421508.1 coordinate 9,476,896, forward strand.
AATTATAGCAAATTTTGTGAAACATTTGAATGAGTTTTATGTCAAAAAAGCATGAAATGCGTATCGCCTGAATATGTTGTTCACGATTCCTCTCGCTAGGAGTGCTAGTATGCTGTTGCGAAGCCTTATTTTATGTACCGGTATAGCCTTGCTATCGTCATGCCGGAAGTATTATTATTTCTATGTTGTCCACTGCATAATTATGTCACTGAGCGAAGCTCATCATTCAACGTTTTACCTTCGAGATTCTCTCCTCCTCCGATCCCAATCAACCAAACAACTGACGGAATCAAAGCGTCAGAAAGAGCAGATGCAGATTCACATAAATTCTGTCATTGTTTGTGACACAAAATCTCAAATTTGATGACATTATGTTGAGATCAACAGGAGTTTAAGCACAACCAACATATGATATTTATTGTCCATCTTTGTAGACCAGCTTACTTGATAAAATTGGCAATGTATGTCTCTTATACTTTGCCTCACAAACAATGTTAAAGACATGTGCAGGACAACACAGAGCTCGGGCTCGGGAGAATGTGCCAACCCAAACTGTTCCAGAATCAGCTCAGATAAAGCGCATCCGTCCTTTGAGAATCGCTGCTAGAAGGCATAGAGAACTCATAGCAGTTATTGCCAGAAGAAAAAAATGCACATTCAGAGGATGTTGAGTGACTAGATGAGGATGAAGTTGATCTGTCTGCAATTATCTTTCAAGGAAACGATGATGGTGAAAAATTGATGCCAGTCGTAACTATGGATGAACACTTCACTTCACCATGGATGGATGATGTCCAGTGATATTTTTTAATTAAACATAATTCACAGTTCCATAATAAACAAATTCAATATAGCACATAATTTGTCAATCCAGTCTTTTTTAGTCAATTTTTTTTGTTTCCTTTTTATTATTTAATCACTGGGTGAGGTCAAGTTTCGCTAATATCTACTTCTTATCCTGTGTAAAAAAGATTACATAATCGGAAGATTATCTAAAAAGCAGCATATAAATGATGTGTATTATATAATTGTCTAGTCTAATTTTTGCAGTTTCTGTTTTCAAATTCAATATAGATTGAGTTACTGCTTCAATGAATAACTGTGACAACTGTTGACAATTAACTATTCTACTATTTAAGTCATTTTAATAATGTGATAGTTCTTTTAAGTGGAAATTGTTATTATATTTTAATACTGTTTAATAGTGAAGTGTGTTTTAGATCACGTTTTAAATAGGTGTTAATTTTTTTTTTTATTCGAAAGTGTGACGTACTTTAGGGGGGGGGGGTCCGAGATTTGTGACATTTTGTGACAGGGAGGGAGGAGGGGGTTAAAACTGGTCAAAAATAGCGTGACGTACTTTATGGACGGCCCCCAAACAATAACGCAATATTTAAAAAAAAACTGAATTATTTCATTGATAAATTACTCAATAAAGATACATTCTGTACATATTAAGTAAAAATAACGCGATTTTAGAAGCTTGTTAAATTAGATTTATTAAATCACGGGTCCGTTTCTACCATAATTAGACAAGAATCTATTTATAGATATTATTTATTTCTGCTTTTTTATTATCCTTTCTTATGCTGAAACAAAATTAATTATGTTTATTTTATTATTTTGTTAAAAGTTAGCTATTTGACTATATCATTAGATATAGTTATTTTTATTAATAATATATATTTAATAAAATAAATTAAAAAGTTAATAATTTAATAATAATTATAACATGTTTTTAATTTTTTTTTTCACGCATATGCCGAAACTAATTTTTAATTTATTTCAAATTCAAAGAAGTCACACTTTTATACCGCCTGAACTTTTAAAAACGTTCCAAATCTATAGAGTCTACCTGTGCATCTTAACGCTGTTTTATTGGTGTTATAGTTTAGATTTTGATATATTATGTTGGTAATCATGATATGCATGAAAATATAACGTAAGTATACGATCGTAGGAAATTATTTTACCTGCGTTAGCCCACTTGTTTTTTTTGGTTTTGTAGGAATGGTTATTATAATTATAATTGCATGCTGATGCCCAATTCAAATGTGACGAATAAATGTCAAATTCCTATCCTATTAACAATTAATTTAACGGTTTATTATCATAGACTATTATTTGCAAAATATTATACTAATTAAAGACTATTGTTATAATTGTACAATGAAATTGTATAGCACAGTAGGCTATACAGTATACATCTAGAATCTAGACTATTCTAATTCTAGGACTAGCAGGATGCTGAGGATGGGTCTTCTCTTGTCTTTGAGTCTTTGACTTTGAACTTTGAGTTGAACAGTTGAAAAAGTCAAAGTAGTTACAGATTGACTGAGATTGTTAAGTAATTCATTCAACATTAATTATTATAATTATTAATATACTCAGTAATACTTCACACATAAAACATTAGCTAGAAACTTCAATATTCAATTGGACTAGCAGCTGATTTCTTTAGAAAAAAAGTAGTATGAGTATGATGGCCTATGACTAATATGTAGGTACGTGACAATTACCGTTTTTGAGGCTTTCGATTTGTGTATTAAAAAGTGTGACCTGGTTTTATACAACGCGTTGTGGGTACGTCATTTTAATTAATGTTAAACGAATTTTTTTTAATATTTACATTTAAAGTTAAGTGAGATAACGTAGTTTACATTATTCACATATTTCACAACACTTCTGCTAAATTTCTTTTTTTAACCTTACAACTTTATCGATTCATAAACTAAGCAGAAAAAACTATTTCAAAATGAAAAAAAAATAAAAATCGTGTAAGTAAAGGAACATCACGAAATCACAAAAATCAATTAGATAAAATATGTTAGTTTTTATGTAAAAAATTTGATGAGATTCTGTAGGGCTCTTCTTATGTTAGGTTCCCTGTCTTTGATCCGGTCTATTATGAAGCCCAGTAATGATCAGTAATGGCTGCCAAATATCTCGGCATCTAATGTCACGTGCTTATTTACCCGTTTCTGATTAGTTAATAACAATTGTTTACTTTAGTAACCCTATATATTTCTAATTGTCATTAATTTTATAAAATACTTTTAAATAGGGCTAGACTATATTCTTTTATTTTATATTTCTTTGCAATTAAACTGAATAAATAGGCCTAAATATTTGTGTATAAAGTCCATAGGCCTATAGTAGGCTACTATAGTATTTTAAATATTTAGGCTAATCATTTGTTTGGTAGCTCTTGAAAAGGGCTTAGCCTGAGCGGCTGTCTCTTGAACTCTTGTCACAGCTCTTACTCTTAGGTCTTAGTAATATTAGGCCTACTAATATTAGTCTAAAAGTCTAAATTATATATTCTTTTAGGCTTAGGGCTTAGGGCGGCACTTAGGACTAGTCCTTATTAGACCTACTAGTACTAGGCTGCTATAAAAGTCATAGTAATAATAAGTGTAGGGCGCCCTAGCCTAGGGCCTAGGCTTAGGGCGGCTTAGGCCTACATAATGTCACAATGAATATTGAATCATATTCATATTTTATTTAGTATAGGCCTACTATATAATCTGAACTGAATATATATACTCCATAAATATAACCTTTAATCTACCTACTGCTATAATTATACACTTCATCAATCAACATTAGTCATTTAATGTTACTCAATATTAGCATTAGGCATTAGGATAATATTATAATTAGCTTATACTTAACTATACTAGGTAGCTAGGCCTATACCTATAGGCTACTACTATATAGCCTATATTCAATAATTTCATATGTCATGATAAATAGCCATAGTCTCATAAGGTAGAGTACTCTTACACTTTGATAGGTCTAGCTAGGGCTTATCACTTATAAATTGTAGGTTTTCCTGTTTTTTTTGCATTTTGAAAAAAAAAAAGAATGTTATGAAAAAAATGCATTTATGATATTTTATAACTTGAAATCGCTGCGGCTGTTATAAAGTGACTTTCGGACCAAATTGATCATGGGACCAGTGAAGCAGCTTTGACCAGTTTCTGTAGCCAGGCCATAGACCTGCTAGGGGATTGTTTGGCTAGCACAATGCCCAGCCTCCTTTACTTTACCCAAACTAAAGTCAGGTTCCCTCCCATCAGAGCTGGATATATCGACTCAGGAACACCATCCAGACACATGAACAAATAATTTTTAATTATGAGGAAGCACTATAAATTCTGATCTTTGGACAACATTGTGTGGATGTAAAATGTTATTAAACTTCTATCAACTGTTAAAAAAACTAAATAAGAAGAAGCATGCCTACTTTGACTGAAGTAATGAATAGTGAGATTATTTAATTATTTTATTAGGCTTACTAAATAAACGTCAAATCAACATTTACAATTGGCACCTAAATAGAATCATAAGAATTAATCCAACACATTGAGGAACATTTTGTGTTGCCCTCATGCACATGAAACATTGGATGAATTTTTAATTGAATATCACACAATTTTCATAATCTATATATATATAGATATAAATATAATAGCTAAGAGGACATATCAATCCGTTTGTCTGGCATTGACGAAAAGAGAACACAATTTGGTTGAAAGAATTACCCCCTCAACCTATTATAATTATAACCAACAAAATGTAAAACAAAAAAAAAAAACAGCTTTGAGTTTGAATTATACATTTGAATATTTATTCTTAAATAATACTCACCGGTAATGTCAAAATATAATGATAATGCATATATACCAATAATTAAACAAAAATAATTGTGAAATAAGTCTTACCTGCTTTAAAAAGCCCCTGTTACATTATATTCATTTACTTATGTTGCTTTATCCTTTTTTTTTAAGTAGTTTTATACCTGTAATTAATTTTTAACTACACTAGTTTTAATTAATTCTATCTTGAGCTTTTAATCAAATGTCAAATATTATATCTTTATTGACATTTTTTAATTTTTTTTAATGATACAAAAACAACACAGATTATCCTTTTAACAATTGGCTTTATGCTCTTTGCATAGTTATAAAACAATGCCACTGGTTTGATATTCTTGTCAGGTTTTTGAATATTTACAAAAACGCATGTTGATCTTTTTTTATTATTTAAGTTGTCATTTCTAGTAAAATTATTTTTTTTTTATATATTATTTTAAAATGTAAATGCTATAGTTCAATAGATCTCCTCTTTAGCTTTCTTTTGGTATCAAGTTTGTGAAGATTGGTTAAAATTTGTAGAAGTTATAGCAATAAAAAAAATTAAAAAATCAAAACTAGGTCACAGTTTTCCTTAACAAGCCTTTGTAAAAAATGGGGTACATTTTTCAGTGTAAAAAAAATCAGAACTTTTTTATTTTCCGTCAGAAAAAAATAATTTTGGTATCATTGTAAAGGTCTTTTAAAGCAGCTTCTAATGGTGTGATCATTTTAAAAATTACATTAATTTAATTTTTTTTGTCACGTCCCTATAATATGATGCCTATGGTTACTTTATGAAAGTTTATGTTACTATACTATACTATGTATGAGCAAGGGCAGGCTATGGCCCAATGGCTTTATTATACTTTATATTTTAAAATATATAAGAATATAGTCCTACTAGAAACCTTTAAAAAAAAGCGATGACTTTTAGATTTCTACATGCTAACATGCCCATGTAAAAAAAAGTACACTGTTGATATTGATAAATAGTTAGTGTTATTGTAGTAGGCCTATTACAAATTAGTAGGCCTTTCATAATTATAAACTACAATTTACTTCCATATACCTAATAATTTATAGAGTCCTACCGGCCTAAAGTATTAAAGAGAGCTAGGCCTAATTAAAGTTGCTTTTAAAGAAAATATTTAAAAGCTTATAGAGAACCAAGATAATTTGCAATGACTTGCCAGAGTAATTTAGTTTAAAATGCTAATTTATCTTATGCACAGGACTAAAGCTCAATGGCATTAATTATTAACACAAATCTATTTGAATTATCTTATTTACTATCCACAAATTCTGAAAGAAGGTATTAACAGAAAAAGGTAATTTTTCTCTAAGGCAATGTACATGATTGACCAACCAAAACACAACAGAAAGTAAGAGATGAAAAATGTATGTTATTGGTAAAGCAATTTTTCACTTAGTAAAAAGCTAATAGTACGATGTGTGCTTATTGGTTGCTTCTATAGAATTGGTACAAAGTCTATTTTATTGTGGAAAAGAAACTTATAACGGTTTGCCAAATTGAAATCTATTTAATGTCATTGTTTGTTTTTTTTATTTTATTTTTCAGAGTTAAAGCTTCTAACTTTCTTTTAGACGTTAAGGAGATGCTGACTGAGGCTTTACACGCCAATGACAAAGCACATTAATATGGTAATATATTTTTGTATATATCGAATGTATGATAAAATGAATACATATTAAATCATAGGAATTGAAAACATATTACATATAATTTTATAAAAAAAAAATTTTGAATTCTTATAATCACTAATCAAAAGCTTTCATATCTTTGTAGCAGATTATAGACAGCTGATTTTTTTTTAGATAAAAGTGAAATGATTCCATGGAAAAGTGGCCTGTTGGCTCATTATTGAGATGAAAATCACTCTGGCTAATTTCTTAAAAGCATGATACATATAACATGAATTGAGTGTAATAATAAGTAAACTAAGTAAATATGGATTTTGCTTTATCAACTTTCCAATTTATATGAATTTCTTTAAATTGTTTTAGGTATCCGAATCGCACTACTCTATGGAGTAAATCTGAACAATATGATCAGTGATTTCATGAACAGGTAAAACTTGTTTCATTTTGTAAATTTTCTTTTGTTTATTAAGTATTAATTCAAGTTATTTATTATCTGTAATGTGATATTACATTTTTAAAGATCATAAACAATTTCTTTTCTTTATTAGGCCTATGGCTATTGCTCTATTGAGTCAAATTTTGGAAGGATCTCACAGACATGCCTACCGTTCCGCTTTTGGCGTATTTGTTCCGCTTTTTGATTAAAAAACACACTTTGTTACGCCGTTACGCTTTTTACTAGTTTTGTTACGCCAAATTGGAAAGTTTGGGTTTTTCATGGGTTGAAATATAGTCCGTGTCTAGGTTGATAAAACAAAGGCACAAAAAAGTCGCAATGCTATAATTATCATTACTTGGGTTTTCTGGGTTTATTAAAAGAGATATTGTGGGCTTTTCTAACGTTTTTTGCGGTATTACTCGTGTTTGGCAATTAATATTCTTTTCCTTTACTGTATTGCTAAGATTGTGAAAATGTCTAAACGTCCTGGCTCAGAAAGTTTAAATATGACTTGTTCAAATTGTAAAAAAACTAATTCAGTGTTATTGGAAGGAATATTCAGAGGAGTTTATTCAGCAAATGTGAATTTAATGTTCTTTGTAGGCCTACTAGATCTAGATCCATTGCGAATTGTCTGTGAAACGTAAGCCTACCTACATTTTTATTTTAAATCTAATAATAGGCCTAGTCTAGATTTTTTTTTTTTTTTTGTTTTTTTTTTTGTTATAAAAGATTGTCAGATAAAGAGTGTTCCGCTTTTTTTATGAAAAATCCTCTTTTTCATCAAGATTGTTCCTCTTTTTAGTCCTTAGGGGTAGGCATGTCTGATCTCATGGGCAAAAAATAAGTTTTTGCTGAAATGTCAGAATTGTTCTATTATAACAGGTAAATTCTTTTTTTCTTTACCATTATTGTGAGATCAAAATGGTACTGTTACTTTATTTATATTTATTTTAATTGCAAATACTCTTTAATGTTTCATGTTGTTTTAACATTTAACAAGTGAGCTTTAATTTTTTTATATAATTAGTATAAACAATTATTTCAATGTTCAGTCAACATTTATGTTCAAAACTATTAGTGTGTTAGATCTTTGTAAACTTTTATGTAAATTTATGGGTGTAAATATAATCTATTTATGGGTTAAATATAATCTATTTATGGGTGTAAATATAATTTATTTATGGGTGTAAATATAATCTATGTATGGGTGTAAATATAATCTATTTATGGGTGTAAATATAATCTATGTATGGGTGTAAATATAATCTATTTATGGGTGTAAATATAATCTATTTATGGGTGTAAATATAATCTATTTATGGGTGTAAATATAATCTATTTATGGGTGTAAATATAATCTTTTTATGGGTGTAAGTATAATCTATTTATGGGTGTAAATATAATCTATTTATGGGTGTAAATATAATCTTTTTATGGGTGTAAATATAATCTTTTTATGGGTGTAAATATAATCTATTTATGGGTGTAAGTATAATCTATTTATGGGTGTAAATATAATCTATTTATGGGTGTAAATATAATCTATTTATGGGTGTAAGTATAATCTATTTATGGGTGTAAATATAATCTATGGATAACCTATTGGAAATATGAGGCATATGTTGTTGTTTTTTCAAATGTAAACTTCATGCTTTTCTAGTTTCTAATAGTTTACCTACTTATATTATTAGCATTAATTGTTGCAATATATATATATTTTACTATTTCAATTATTTCCTATCAAGATTGTGTACTGCATGTGGCCTAACGCAACAGTTTCTGAAGTCCTAGAGACCATTCAACGATGATTAAAGTGCTCCAAACAGAAAATGTAAACAGCTAATCAAGCTATTGCAAAATGTTTTCAGTGTTTATAGAAGAAAAATAAAATTACATAGAAGAAAAATAAAATTACTTTACATTATTTGAATTTGTGATTGTTGAAATATCTATTGTAGTCATTACTTTAATTGTTTTGTTTTGTCAAATTTTGATTGTAATGCCTGATTTAATTATTGTAGACATTAACAAAAGCTTTGTCACAAATTAACTTTGAATATACTGTTATCATTTAAGCAATAACATAACCATTTTTAAGAATAACAAAATGATACATTTTTCATGTATTTTCAAAATTCAATAATCTTTTAAGCTAATACTAATATATTTACATTGTCTATTGTAATCTTACTATATACTTCAAGAAGTAAATATAATTGCATCATTTCAGATATTTTACACAGAAACTCCATGAACTTTAATTAATGTTTTATAATAATTAGAAATCATACACTAATTCTAATAATAATAATAATTTCTTTTTCAGAATACTGCAATGGAATTTGGACAATTAGTCATCTGCTTTATACAGCCAAAGAACATGCAGATGATTAATTGTCCGAATTCCATTGCAGTATTTTGATAGAAACAAAAATAAAAAACAAGGAGTATTTTGGGGGAGAATTCACGTGAATATTGGTGACTTTGCCACGTGTTTTCACCGTGATTTCACGGTGTTTCCGCGTAGTTTCACCGACCTTTCCACGTGATTTTTCACGGTGATTTCACCGTGAAAAATTCACGTGAATTAAGTTTGCGAATCCAACCTTAAAAATACGTGATTTCACCAAAAATCTGGTCGGGTTTCCACGTTTTTTCCACGTTGATAAGACGTGTTGTGCCCGCTGGGTCTAAGGGATTAGATAATAACAACCAAATTGATGCAATATTACTAGATTTTTCAAAAGCATTTGATAGCCTAAAGTTCATCATTCTAGTCTTCTTAAAAAACGTAAATACTTTGGCATCTCTGGTCCCTTACATCAGTGGATTCAGGACTTTCTTATAGGCAGAGAACAAACAGGGATAATAAATGGCTCTAAGTCATCACCAATAACAGTAAACTCAGGAGTTCCACAAGGAACTGTTCTAGGGCCCCTACTATTTCTAATTTACATTATTGAGCTGCCAAATTGCATCAACACAGGAACAAAAGTAAGATTATTTGCAGATGATTGCACAATTTATAGAATAATAAAGACAGGAAAACATAGTGAACTTTTACAAAAAGACCTAGATGAACTACAAAAATGGGAATCAAACTGGAGTATGTCTTTTCACCCAGAAAAATGCCAACTAATAAGGGTATCCAAGAAAAAGAAACAAATAATAGCAAACTACTTCATTCATGGTAAAGAACTAACTCAAACTAACAATGCTAAGTATCTGGGAGTAATAATAAATGATAAGTTATCTTGGAACCCTCATATTGATGAAGTAATTAAAAAATCAAACAAAACATTAGGATTCATAAAAAGGAACTGTTACAAATGTAATAAGAATATAAAACTAAAATGCTATCTCACATTAGTTAGGCCTATACTAGAATATGCAGCATCTGTATGGGACCCATCAACTAAGGAAAACATTAAAAAATTAGAACAAATTCAAAAAAGAGCTGCAAGGTTCATAACTAGTGAATATTCCCAATTAACAAGAGAAACACCATTAGTAAAATCACTAAACCTAGAAACACTAGAGGACAGAAGGGCAAAGAGTAAAGTAGTAATAATACATAATTATCATTTAAAACATCAATAAAAATGCAAGACTAGACTCGGACCACGGATGAGCGTAGGACGCAATAATCTTCTTTATAGAAGGAGCGTCTGTAATGTATAAGATAAGATAAAGCTATTACATTACGTTTTATTGAATAATGTGATGTGTTTTTATTCCATTGTGCCAAAACGTCCAGTGCTAAAATGGCGGCGCCAAACTGCGGAGCGAAAACGTCACATACCGAAGTCAGCTGACATTCCGCCCATCCATTGCCATCACCTTGCTGAGATGCTTCTCTTGTTATCTTGCAGTTCTTCGTTTGAGATAGTTTTTAGCCAGAAGGTCTTGAGAATGCATCGTAGGAGAGTATGGAGAAATGGCCCACCAAATATATAGTCTTTCTTGATAAACTGTGTCAAATTTAGACAAATATGTATGAAATTGTAATTGTAGTCTAGCCAATAATACAAGTTAACATACCTTGTTTATCCCTTAAATATATATATTTTTATATAATGAACAGGAATTGATGTGCATATAAGTGGATGGAAAAGGCCATAGCATGGAGAGAGATGGTCCACTTGGTGGGGAGAAATGGCCCTGAATGCCTAATTTCTGCTTTTTCCTACCATTTAGCTTTTGAAAAATAGGCTATACATACACTGTAATCTTAGCATTAGCATTTGAATATCTTATCCTTGTATTATTTGTAACAAATCAATAAATTAAACTATTTTTGTAGTCACTCATATCACTTTATTGAATTAAATCATAATATAGCAACCATAAAAACACAAAGAAATGCATTTTAATTTAAACCAAATGTATTTTTATTTAAAAAAATATAACATCAATCGATCTGACATTTAGTAATATAAAAAACTATCTATCACAAGAGTTGAATGCTCTGGTATCTGGAGTTGCATTAAAATCTTGACGTTTGACATAAAAATAATAATTTCATAATTAGACATTTATAAATAACATTTTGGTAAAATCTATTTAATATTCATATTTGTTATAATCATATTATTAATATTTTAATAAGCAATATATTGAATATTCTTACTATAAGCTATTATAGGGCTACATTCACTATTATTGGCTATTGAATGTTTGTAATATAATTAAAAGAAACTATCTTTTAAAAAAAGAATATTTTCTAAATTTTAATTAGTACTTTAATTAAAATTATTATCAATAATATCAGTGGTAAATTTAAAATAATTTTACCCCTATCATCTTCAGATTTTGAAGATTTTCTGCGATCATTGAGGGAGGCAGGGTTTTAAGCTAAGAACTTATGCACCGGCGATTTTGCGATAGAATATTATTGCATGATGTTAACCTTTCACTCTTTCCTCTTTATTTGGGCCAGAGACGGCCTTAGTGTGAAGTATTAATTTAATGACAAATATCAAGTGAAAGTGTTTGGTGTGAAAAGGATGCGAATTTGGTGTAGAACGGATGTGACGAGAGTTAGATACATGGAGGGATATTGACAAGAAGTGAGATAGAGAGAGTAATATACAAAAAGCATAGATGTTATTGTAATAGTTGAAGTAAAGTATAAATAAAGACATTAATTTAAGTATGTGTACATATTATTATTATTATATTAAAGAAGTGTTCTATAAGTAAATGAATAGATGTCATTGATTTGAAGATTCACGCTACCAATAATCAATATACAAACGGCAACAAATGAATAATAGATAACGCCTCAAGATATAAATATGAACTATATAAAAGGACCTTAACACTTAGTAGTGCATATTGTCTGTGTGCTTAAGTGTCGTGTGTTTAAATGTTGGCACACATCATACAACTTGTCTGCATCTAATGTTGTATGCCTTTTTATTATTGCTTCAATGATGGTTAGTATTTCTGATACCTTTTCATAAAATATCAGACACCTTCCAATTTTTCCACTCCCAGGTATTCCTCTATGGAAAAATTAGTAGCCTAAATCATCAATGAGCAGAAGTGGTTTGTAAAGAAAAAAAATCAAAATCTATTTTCCCTGTTCAGAAATGGTTATTTTGTTTTCAAATATCTACAACTTTAATTTTCTTAATACTTATTGAAGAAGTTTTGAAATGGACGAAAATTGTAGTGCAGAACATAAGTTAACATTACAATTAGTTGGTAAATCCCTCCTAAATTATTTCATTGGCCCACGCATGACGGACGGGTGACTCCACCCATTTTGGACAAACAATATAAACCCGGACACATAAGTTTAAGAACTCTTCTGACCAACATTTCTGCAACAGACTTCTGAAAATGACTTCCTCTTTTGATAATTTGTTTTACCATTTTACTTCGATTCCTGTACCTTGTTCATTCACATGTTATTCATTTATGTGGACATATTTATTGGACTATTCTTTTACTTTTATGATTCAAGAACTTGACATTCAGCATGTAGGCTTTCATAGTTAATTCTTATTTGTTATATTGGGAAGATTTCCTGCCATTGGCAGACGTTCTTTCATATTTAACTTTGGGGGATAATTATTATTGTCAGGAGTCCATTACCAATGTAAAGTTATGTCTCCTTGATAGCAAGAATTAAAACAAGATATGTGAACCTATATACTATATATAGCTGCACTAGTGAAAGAAACTCGTTTGTACATATAAACTAAACCAACTGCTTACATAAACAGACCATCTTTCTGAGTTATTTTACTGTGTATGTGTGACCTGAATATTAATAGTACTGCATCCACAAAAACAAATATAATGCATCAAGTCCGGCAACAGCCAAGATAAGGTTCTGCTATCATTCATAGCCATTGACAAACAAGCCAGTGTTTGGCAGGCATAGAGTGCCCATAGGGAGAGTACCACATTCTGGAGTTCTTGTGCTCCGAGTGGGCGTGCAATAACTTGTGAACCCTGCTGGCCACAAAATCCCCTGCTAGGCTGCCAACACACCCTCCAGACCCGTAAAACATATCCTAGCCTTCACCAGGATTCGAACCCAGGACCTTCGGTATGCCAGTTGAACGTGCTTCAGGCTTCAGCTCTGCTACAGACATCGTTGCCGGAGCTAACCAATAACCTGCAACATTCAAAATTAAAATTGCAAGACTAGACTCAGAGTCTAACCACGGAGAAGCGTAGGACGCAATATTCTTATGTATAGAAAAAGCGTCTTTAAAATAAAAGATTACTAGGAATCAAATAAAAACACAAAAAAAAACAATAGCTCTACACAATCAGATTTATACAAGTTTATTAAACAATCAATAAATACAACAATAATTAGCAATAGAAGCAGTTTGCATTATCAGAAAAATATCTTTCCAATATCATACGGTTCCCCGACATTTAAACACACAACAGATAACCAAACGACTCTTAAACACGCAGACACTTAAACTAGTTAAACACCCGACACTTAAACGTGTGGACTCCTAATCTGACGACACATAAAAATGCGGACAGTTAATATCACATGGACAGATAAAAACACTTTTTTTCACTATAACATTACATTTCTAGCTGCCATACCCGTCAAAATGATAGGGAAAAGAAAGGGCGGGAGGGAAAGGGAGTTATATTTTTGTCAATGTACCGTACTTTTAAGATATAATCTTCAAAATTATTGACAGAGATAAGAAACAGAAGATCTAAAAGAAAAAAAGGGAACTGAGTGGAACCTTAAAGTTTGTGTCTGCATACATCAATTAAAATAGGACCAAGAAAGTAAAACAAGAGATACAAATTTAATACTGGTTCTTATGACAGAGAAATGAATGAGTGAGACGGTAGGAGTTTTTAATTGTATGTTATATTGTTTCAAAAATTATCATAGCGTTATGTCCGTCAAAATGTTGGAGAAAAGTAGGACTATCAAAAATTGTTAAAGAGAAAGATGGAAAAAAGAAAAAGAAGAAAAGTGAAAGTGAGTTACCGGTATATATTTCGTCTGTATTAAATTATTAAGAGTTTTTATACTGGACAAAAAGAATAAGAAAGCAAAAAGTTATAAATAAGCGTTCACCCTACTACTACTCATTTTTTCGTCATTCAGACGGGTAATGCAGCTAGCATGTAATGTTAATAAGTGTGTTTATCTGTCACTGTGATTATCTGTTCGTATGTTTTAAGCATCTGTGTTAAAGTGTTGCATGTTTATGTCACATGGTTAAATGTCAGTACATCAGCATACACCACATTATATATTATTTTTGGATTTTGTGGTTCTTCAAAAAAAGGTTATAAAATCACAGAGTTTTACAAAAAGTCACTGACCTATATATTATGTTACTGACCTATTTAATAAGAAGACACTCATCAATAGACTTTTCCCTTTTTTTTTTCAAGCAATTGTATTAAATTCTGGTCATGCGCAGTAGCGTTTGGAGGTAAAAACAGAAAAGTTCCTTCTCTAGTATTTAACTGTAGGTCTAGTGGTCTTTAGATGTAACGATGTTTGTTTTTTAATTTTTAGAGAACAAATACAGCATGAAAACTTTTTGTAAATAGGGAACAAACTGTACAAAATTTCAACATTTAGTACCGGTACCTTTTAAAAAAACAAAACACCTTTATTAAAACCCGACCCAGTCTGCACAGCTGTTTTCTTGTGCAGTCAATGTAGTTTTTAGTTGTTCTGTAATGCTTAATGGCGTGTTGTCAATTGTAGCTTGAGGGGATGTAATGTATGCCTGCGGTTGGTTAGCTTAGGGCAAGGGTGTGCAACAGGCGTCCCACGGGCCACATAACGGCCCGCCAAGCCTTTTAGTTTGGCCCCCCGAAGAGCTTCTAACTGTTTTTTTTTTTAATTCGTTGCATTGATAATGCAAATAAATTTTCAGACTGTGAGGCCCATCAAGATGTATAAAATTTCATATGCGGCCCAAAGCAGAAAAATGTTGCACACTCCTGGCTTAGGGCATTGAAGTAGGAAGTGGTCTACAGTTTCTTTATCACCCATCATTGTTCTGGTGTTAATTAAAATCCTAACTATTTTTTTAGAGGTCATCCATATACAACGTATGGGTAGGGACCCCCCCCCCCCCCTTAGCTTGACTGATTGTGTACATATGCAAGAGTTAATAGCCTATGTTACAATTTAAAAAACAACAACAATCCTTCAGTTAGAATGTTGAAATCACACACATTGGATTGGAACACAATTTCTCACAGGCAGACATTGGGTTACAGGTATTATTCAAAAGTTAGCTTTTTGATTAAATTTAAGACAAAGATAAGCCATTTGTTTGGCAATTAGTTTAAATTGCTAATAATAACTTTCATGAACAACTTATTCTGGACTCATGTACAATAATTGTTTATTAATGCAAACCAAATCGTAAATGTTTTATTAATTGGAAGGAATTATTACTTCATTTGGACCAAACTTTCATAAATTACTAACATCAGTACTTATTAATATATATCCATATTTGTTTTATATTTCCATTTCTTAAAATTAGTATAAGTTTGTCTTTTTCCTTTACTATTTTATGGTAACAATTTTTTATACAGTTTTCCAGACAATAAAATGAGTATGTTCTTTTGTATTTCTTCAATAAAATATAACATGAGCAACAACGATATAAAAAAATATCAATACTAAAACAGGTACTTTTGACTTTGGCTAAATACAGATTTTACAAACAGGTTGGATGGGGGGGGGGGGGGGGGGGTACTTTGGCCTACATATTATAAAGATGACCTCTTACAAGTAGGTTATTGTCATTAATTATTACTTTAAAAAAAAAAGAGACTAAATAGTAAATGACAATAGCACACAATTACTTGTTAACCGTAAATAACTTTAGATTTTGCGTGACTAATTCAGTGGCATAAAGGGGATTGTATGGACAGCACAATGACAAGCAGCTTTAATTCCCCCAACCCCCTAATAATTTTGATGTCAGGTACCTGCCAGATTGTTAGAATCCAAGCGCCTGGGAGAAAATGGCACTAGTACCTAGATTTGGAATGATAATCCTTATGCACTGTCATAACAACAAATAACACTTTTGTGTAAAAAAAAACCTTTCCATTAGTATTGTTTAGTATTGAATTTAGGATTCTTTTTCTTTTTTTAAAAGAGTATACTTAACTATATATATAAATATAATATATTTATATATATATAGATAAAAATTGTTCAATGTTTGAGACAGAGAATTTTAAAACGGCAAATATTGCAACCAGCATAACATTAATGGACACTACATTTCACAAATGTATTGCATTTTTCCCATTCTTACCTATTTAGCTATCAAAAATGTATGGAATCAGGTCATGGACCACTTGAGCTTTGCAGCACCGGCCAAAGGCCCAGGAATGTCACATTTTGTGTTACTAAGTCAGTGGCAGTAATACAAGTAATTTTGTTGTGTTAAACAACCCATGACAAGATACAAATCAAATATACTTGATATCAGTGATATGTTACTGCACACTATTTTTGTAAATATATAGGTCTGCATTATGGATAAAAAAAATTCTAATCTTATCCAAATATCAGTTACTTAGAATTAAAAACAGAAAAAAATGAAAGTTTGTATTAATAATAATATGGAAAACAAATTTCTCAAAAACCTGGGTACAACATGTGACATAGTGTATTTAAAAAATATGTAAAGACTGCTAAATCTAGTATCTTTAATGACAATAATACTATCGCTGTCAGACTAATAATATATAGGACATGTGAAGCATCTGTTACATATAAAATACAAGTTTCCTTGGCTATGGAATACTAGCAGATGTTGTGTGGCCATAACAAGGCCCAGCCACCTTTACTTTGCCCCAGCCAATGTCAGATACACAAGGATGACCCAGGGACACCCCCCCTCCCGTGCCAAGCTTTCACCAGGATTCTAATTTTGGACCTTCAGTGCAACAGTTCTGCTAGAACAATGACACTAATAGTTAATAATTATTAGAACAAATACACACATAACAATTTTTTTTTACATTACATCAAATCATGTTTGACTAAATCAGCAGTAAAAAAAATACACGCATAATATTATGTACATTACCTCTTTAGTCATCTTTAATAAAGTACAAAATAAAACAAACTTAGATTTAGATTTTGAAAAAATTATTATTAAATACACATCCTCACAAACCCAGGTTTTTGGGGGTAATGACACTTACATTAAAAACATTACTCCGACTTCATCACATTTATTCAAATCAGTGATAACTTTGTGTGAATACCACAAGAACAGGGTAGAGCCAAAAAAAATGCTGAGAACAATGGCGAAATGTTCTTATTGACCTATTTTTGAAAACAAGTTGTATATTACAATAAGGCAAGAGATCACAATTAATCTTTGGTCAATTAAAATTTGTTACGACTGCGGACAAAAAGTATCCTGTTAATTATTGCAAATAGTTATTTACATGGCACATTTTTTGTAACAGATAACAATACAGAAAATATACAATCAGAAAACAATACATCAGAAAAATATGAATACATTTTAAAACAAGTATACACAAATTGTCTTCACCACTTTAGTTCATGGGAAGACAGTGGAGAATCAGTACTTTAAGATACATGCCCTTATTCTTCCTACAAATTTAACATACAGGTGTAGGTCATGTCAGCTTCATAAAGTTTTAAATACAATCAAATCAATCCTTTAGTTTCTAAAGGTTTTTTTTTTTAAAATAAAAATTGCTGATTTTGCATATTGTTAAAATTTTTTTAAACTGTTATGACTTCCTTGGGTAGTTAAATATACTGAGCCTAAGACATTGATATGACATCTGTGGTAACTGTGGTTTGAATTATAGGCTATTATAAAATAATTTTCTTTACAAATTCACACAGCAAAATAATATGGGCAATTTTGAAATACATTATTTAAATAAATAAGATAGCAAGCGCCATAGGACTCAGGATAAACACCCAGAAAACAAAGGACATAAAAAACAACACAACTAATACCACCACTGTCACTATAGTCGAGAAAGAACTAGAAGATGTCAAGGAATTGACCAACCCAGGCAGTAATATGACCACAAATGGTGACTGTGACCTGGGAATCAACGCCAGAATCAGTAAGGCAAACCAGACTTTTGCACTACTGAAAAAATGGTTTTAAGTTTAAAAACAAAATATATGAAAACTACATTTAAATTTATGGGGCATGGTAGCCGAGCGGCAGCGCGTTCGACTGGCGAGCCAAAGGTCCCGGGTTCGAATCCTGGTGCAGGCTAGGATTTTTTACCGGGTCTGGAGGGTGTCCTTGAGTCTACCCAACTCTGATGGGTACCTGACATTAGTTGGGGTAAAGTAAAGGCGGCTGTGCATAGTGCTGGCCACACAATCACCTAGTATGCCGTGGCCACAGAAACTGGTGAACGCTGCTTCATCGGACCTATGAATCAATTCGGTCCGACAGGCACTTTTTTTTTTACATTTAAATTTAACAAGTCCTTTTAGTGCTTTTTTTTATAGTATAAATGTATGGGCTTAAAAAAACTAAATTGTTCATCAGCAAAGTGACCAACCTATAAAAAATGTGCACTTGCCATTTAGGTTTGGTGTGGTTTGGCCTCATATTAAGACTAATTCATGCGCAGATGCTAGACCACTGTTCCTCATTTACAGAAATAAATATTGTATTAATTGTTGAAAATCGTTATGTTTAAAAGTTTAAGCCTTTCTAAGTTCATTAGCATTAGCATACCAAAATATCTGGTAGTGGGTGTTGGTACCTTTTTAAAATGTATATAATGCATTGTGCTGATAATTAATGATTGGATATGCCATATTTTTGAAATTAAATTAATTAATAAACAGAAAAAATAATACCAACATTTTAAATGTCACAATAATCATTAAAACTAGCTTTATATCCTTTAATTAACTATTAGATTTCCAAATTTCTGAGTCATAACTGTGTGGCAGAAAAAGTCAAATATCTACCAAAAATTGGATATACTGCATTTTGAAAAAAAAGTTTTTCATATTGTTAATATGATTTTAAAGAACAAACTAAAAATTATGTCTATAAAAGTAAAATTGTACAAGAACTCCAAACAATCTGTTTAAAATATATATATTTATATAAAAAATATCAGTTTGTATGTCATGATTTGTTCAGTCAACATCAACATTAAAAAAAAAATTGACTAGTTTAGTTCATGATTATGCCAAATATTTATGTTTATTTACAGCTTCAAAACTAAAGTAGAGTGAAAATGAAAATAAAATGGATGTGTCACAACTGTGTTTAAGGAACTACTGTGCTGGAAAGATGTGAATTTTCAAGCCAGTGTCCAAAGATAATAAAACAACCATGTGGGCTTTTTTTCACTGTATAAAATGTTGGAGTTGGTTTTTGTATTTGATCTTTAAACTTTTATAGATTTGTTACAATGAATAAAAAACATCAACACCTATTGTTAGAAATATTCTCACTGCAAACCTTTAAGCAGACAACAAATTTAAGTAGCCAGAATAAATAAGAAA
Organism: Anisus vortex; assembly: GCA_949126835.1. Lineage (NCBI taxonomy): Eukaryota > Metazoa > Mollusca > Gastropoda > Planorbidae > Anisus > Anisus vortex. The sequence continues at coordinate 9,496,667 of OX421508.1, forward strand.
TAGAGTGGCCAGCACAATGCCTAATGGCTGAAGAACAAGGTCCAAATCAGAACTACTGATAACTAATGAATAAAAATTTAATTTGAACCAGAGCTCCTTGTAGCAAAACAATCAGCCACACCTAAATCACTGCAGCTAATTTTTTTATGACCTGATGCTGACATTTTTTAAAGGAGATTAAGTAAGCTAATCTATGATTATGCAGTTACTAAAAAAAAAATAGTGCAGGTTCTACAAATGTATTGTGTACACTACACAAATTTACAATAGTTATAATTGTAAAGAAAATTAATTTGAGAGCTTTGACCCCAATTTTAAAAAGGTATTTAGTTTCAAACTGTACAGCTATATTTTATTAGTAGGGATAACAAGTTTTAAGTAACATTTTACTAGTCATTGTCATACGAACAAAAAACCTATAAATTAACAAAAATGCAGCAAAAAGAAAACCTGCAGAACTAACAAAAATCTCGTTGCAACGATCCACAGCTGATTGGCCGATCTTGGTTTCCTCCTTTTTTCTGGCTTCCATGTGAATTTTGATATTCTTTTTGAACTTATTTAGTTCTACTGGCACTGGTAGTCCGAATTTAGAGAAAGTGTACAAATTGTTTGTTTTTATTCTTCCGTTAAACTTGGTCCAGAAAATGTTAGAATCCACAATCTGTGAGTCTGGAACCACATCAAATTCTACAACAAAGAGATCTGTGGAGCAGCCATCCTGGCTGTCCACAGGCACAAATCTTGGTGCACGGATAGTTTCTTTGACAATGTCCCTGAATTTACATGTAAACGATCTCATCAGAAGAAGATTTAGAAATTTATCTAACTTTTTTTTTGCCAGCTGAACACCAACTATTTCTGCCTCTAAGCTGTGAACATTTTTGGCTGACCTAACACCAAAATAAACCGTCCCGTTTTGCCTGTCATTGAGACAGGCCGCTGTAAATTTCATAACTTCTAAAGCAACATAGTAGTAGATGTTTAAGCCCACAGCAACATTAGGAGTAAGAAAGTTCTTAATAGGTAAAAGTTTACTACGTTTATTGATGCAAGGCAGGCTGAGACGATATCCTAGTATATAGGCATCAGATGGCTCTACTAGGCTTTGAAAATTCAATAATTTCATATAAGGTATTTCAATATCAGAATTGACATGGAATTTCATTTGTCTTTCTACCCGACACTGTGCAGTGGTACGTTCAGTTGACAAATGAAGATTGACCCAAGTATTCCTTTTTCTCTCTGACTGATGATAAGGTGCTAAACAAACCCTAGGAGCTTTCACTTTTGAGGGTAATCCAAATTGATCTGTAAAAAAAACAAATTAATCACAATGTAAATTATGTTCAAACGTTATTTTTTTACATAATTACAATCTCTTTAGACTAATGAAGCAGAATCAAGTTTTCTGTTGCTACAGTATACAAGAAGGTTCAGTGATCAAAACAATGCCTTTACTTTAATAAACTAATGTCAGGAACCCACCATCAGGGCCGGATTTTGCCTTTAGGCTATCAAGGCTTCAGCCTAGGGCCTCAAGATCAAGAGGGGCCTCAAGATCAAGAGGGGCCTACATTCCAATTGTTAGCAAAATTAAAATTATACTATTCTAAAAACAGTGAGCACTAAAACACTGGTCCGAAAAAAAGGAGAAATAAAGTTCTGAAATCATATTTGAAACCTCATTCTAAAGTGCCTAAATATTTATCAGACACTAGGTGGGAAGCACACTCGAAAGCTACAGAAGCTATTATAGAAAATTACAATGATATCACCCATGCACTCATTTAAAAAAAATGTTTTTGGACATCAATGGATATGTATTCAGGGTGAAATGGAGGATTAACTTTTGTGATGCTACCCTACGAACCGGTACAGAAGTCAGTAAAGCTGATTTTGCAATACATGCAAAATAAAGTCCTAGGTCATGTTTTAAATTTTTATCGATTTGTAATTTTGAATGTTTTAACTTATAGCTGTAAAATTTTCAAGCTAAACTTAAATTAAGTAATTACTTAAAAATCTCTTTTTCCGCAGCTTTTGTAAAAAATCAAACCAAATTTCTTCTAAAGATAAAATTGTTTAATAGTCAACTAAATATGATTTAAAACATTAAGAACTTTAAAAGCTTTTGTATTGACTCATTCTGAGTGTGTTTGCTAAATTTCATAACGATCGGTTAATATTTATTCATCCTGGAAATATTTAATAATTTGTTGCAATGCTAAATTGTTAAAAATCGGTAGTGTTTTCATTTCTATCTAAAACTACTTTCTTTACCTTTGCTTGTGTAATTTTGAATAACTTTTGAACTAATTAATCGATTTTAGAAATTTTTCACCTATGGATATATAAATGAATAAGCTTTTACTAACACCTTTAAACTAACAATCTTGTTAGGCCTACTTCAGTACCATTCCATGGGGTTGCATCACATTTGAACTAAAGTTGTAACAAGTGATGATGTACATGTGCTGAATATTTCCACCAGTCACTTTTAAAACCAGGCAGTTATATTTGACTCATACAATCCTCCTAGGGTTTCAAAATTCAACTCAGAATCAAGGTTGAAACCCTTCACCCCTTTCTCTATAAGATCGCTTTTTCAATAAGTTTCTTTTTTATTTCTTTATTGAGTGAGCAATTGGTGATTTTTAGTGCAGAAATGTAACTCTTGTCAAAAACATTGCATCACCTATTCTGCCAAGTACACCCATGGCATTAATGGTAAAATGTGCACTAGCAGGAGAATATTCCAAGAAATTCTCCAGATACTGTACATGAAATAATAAATATTATCAATACTTACCTTATCTTATACATTACAGGGGTCTATAAAGAAGATTATTGGGTCCTACGCTCATCCGTGGTCCAAGTCTAGTCTTGCACTTTTATTAATGTTTTAAACGATGTTAAGTTACTGGTTTGTTCAGGCAACCCATTCCATGCCTGAATGCCACAAATGACCTGATACATGGGTATGAAATACAGTGGAGGTCTCATTCTGAACTTGGCTTAATTAATATACAACTTCCTTCCAACAAATTAAAACCCCATCAATTCACACCCTACACCAAATTCTCACAGTTTTTCTCTCTATTTTCTTCTTCAATGATAGACCCAGCCCATTACCTGACTAATCAGTGTCAGTCATAATTTCTCTTATAAAATAAGATCAGTATGTTTTAATAACAATTGTGATGCAACCCCACAGAATGGTACTGAAGTAGACAAATTAAGATATTTACTTTTAGGTGTTTAATAAAATCTAATTCTTTATCTATACGATGGTGAAAAAATCTCTAAAATCAATTAATTAATTCAAAGCTATTGAAAATGACACAAGTAAAGGTAAGGGAAGTCATTGTGGAGAAAAATGAAAAAGTAAACAATTCCCATTTTTAACAATTCATTAGCATTGCAACAAATAATTAAATATTAACAAGATGAATAAATATAAACCAAAGAAATGTTGCCAATACACTCAAAATGAGTCAATACACAAGCCTTTAAAGTTTTAAATATTTTAAACAATATTTATTTGACTTTTAAACAATTTTAGCTTTAGGGGACATTTTGCTAGATTTTATACAAAAGTTGCATAAAAACACATTTTAATGAAATTTCTAAAAATAATTTGTTTGAAAATTTCACAGCTATAAGTTAAGGCATTCAACATTATAAATCAATAATAATCTCAAAATTGATCTAGGACCCTTTTTTCACATTATTTTAAATTGATTTGAACAAACTGATTTACCGACTTCTGTACAGGTTTGTGGGGCCAGGCCGCATCACAATTTTACAAGTAGATCAAAAAACATGAAAATAAAAAAAATAAAAAATAAAAAGTTATCATTCTTGTCTCTTTGTACTGAACTGTCACACTGTGGCTTGCCATAGTCTTGACAAGATTTAAATAATAACATTGTAACATAGTGTGTAATCAAAGCTCTTTTTGATGCGTATCTTACCTGAGCTGGCTAACGTTGTTTTGCTCAAGGAGTCAAATGTTTGAAGAGAATGCTCCATGGCATTTATTTCTAAGTTGATGAACAAACTGAATAAAGAAATTAAGACTTTTGATTATCGTCTAATCATTGCTATCATTTTAAATAACATCTGTTCATAGTCTACACTAAATAAAAGTATTTGTTTATGGTTATAAGTTGCTTAACGTTTTTCTTTCTTGTCCATTTCTGTTAATTACGGGTATGTTTCAAAATTGACATTAATCGGCTGGCTTGAGGTTATTAAAATAAATTACCCCTTTGATAATATTTTGTTCAAATTGGAATAGAGGGTATGGTTATCAAAGCAGGTGATTGAGTTTAATCTTATGGTTAAAGTTTAATAAAACTGATAGACTGTTGATGGATGAACGAGTGTGTGTCATACAAAGGCACTGTTATACAAATGCATGACTAATTATCCATTTTTAGTACCATGCGAGTTCACACGGTAACTATGCTTCCTAGATGAGTTGTCCTGTTTTTAACTGAAATATGGTGCATTGATCTTTGCTGAGGAGGAACATTGTGAGGTCTTGCTTGTTGGGCTTGTTTATTTGTCTGTTCATTTTTCTTTCAGTTGTTCCCAGTTCCCCAATGATTTAGCTACTCTTTTTTATTTTAAGATTGGCTTACTGTGTTGTAGCTGACAATGAAGGGTCTTTCATATTGGTCCATGTTTGTTTCCTATCATAATCAAGCCAGTCTGTCAGCTTTTTCATTGTCTAGTATACCAATATGTCCTGGTATCCACTGAAGTGTTATGTTGATGTTGTATGTGCATATTAGGTATTCCATTGCACGCTATAGTAAACTGATGTCTTTTAAGCTTGGTGAAGTGTTGTTTGCTACTGTTTGCAGTGTTGCAAATGGGAGTCTGTGAAGATGACTATATCTGTTGAGACAAGCTGTTTGTTGTTATATTTATGTTTCAAGTTTTACTGTCTCTAGTCTGATGTTCATGGCATCTACTTCTGCTTGAAAATTTGTGCCAGTTTCCACATGGTGCCTTTATATCAAGGCACATTCTGTCACGGAACACCAAGCCCAGCATTTATTATGGTTTTGATATGCTGGGCCATCTGTATAGATGTATAGGTGGAGTTTCTGTGTTTAACTTTCAATTGTCTCTAGTATTCTATTCTAAAGTTATGTATTCATTGTATTGGTTAGGCTTGTTTTGTTCATTGAGGTTTTGATTTATGGTTGCCTTTGTCATCCTCTGAGCGTTAACATCTGTACCCATAGGCTTAAAAGCTGGTAAAGGGTGTAAACCACCAATCCCCCTACCCTACATATCCCGTAGTCTGTTAGACCGTTGGGGCGCCACAGATGACATGTAAACCAGCCTCCTCCACGCCTCTCGTCTCGCAGCCGTTCTCATTGCCTCGCACAGTTTTGTACCTGTCCATTCCCTGATATTATCTTCCCAACGTTTCTTTGGTCTTCCTCTCTTTCTGCCTCCTCTGGTGGTACCCTGCAGGATGGTCTTTGCAAGCCTGTTGGTTCTGGTGACGTGGCCATACCATTCCAGTTTTCTTTTCTTGGCTGTGGCCAGCAGGTCTTCATACTTTCCAATTTCCTGTTGTATTCTTTTTCCTATCTGTTCGTTGGAGATATGGTCTTTGTAACAGATACCGAGCAGGGTCCGGAAGCATCTCATTTCCATGGCGTTTATCTTATTTTCCAGCTCCGCTGTTAGTGTCCATGACTCGCAAGCATATAAGAAAATGGAGAGGACCAGTGAGCGCATCAGCCTGATTTTGGTGCTGAGGGCTAGGTTCTTGTCTTTCCATATTGTCTTGAGCCTCTTTAGTGATGCTGTTGTCTGGGCAATCCTGGACATTATTTCTGGTTTGGAGCCCTCTTCGGATACAATAGCTCCTAGGTACTTGAAGCTGCTAACTGTTTCCAAACTCTGCCCACCAATCTTGATCTGCGTGGTGATGCGGCTGGTGTTACTAGTAATTAATTTAGTCCACCAATATGCTCCCAAAAAGAGTAAACCAGTAAATGTCTGAGATTTCATTGTGCAGGCGAGATTTGGTGGGGAGAAAGAAATGTGCAAAACTGCCCATTTTGCAAAGCCCAGAGCCTGACTGACCAGGTGGGGACCAGGACTGCAGGTAGGGAATTGGTGTAGTGCACCAGGACTGCAGGTAGGGAATTGGTGTAGTGCACCAGGACTGCAGGTAGGGAATTGGTGTAGTGCACCAGGACTGCAGGTAGGGAATTGGTGTAGTGCACCAGGACTGCAGGTAGGGAATTGGTGTAGTGCACCAGGACTGCAGGTAGGGAATTGGTGTAGTGCACCAGGACTGCAGGTAGAGAATTGGTGTAGTGCACCAGGACTGCAGGTAGGGAATTGGTGTAGTGCACCGGGACTGCAGGTAGGGAATTGGTGTAGTGCACCAGGACTGCAGGTAGGGAATTGGTGTAGTGCACCAGGACTGCAGGTAGGGAATTGGTGTAGTGCACCAGGACTGCAGGTAGGGAATTGGTGTAGTGCACCAGGACTGCAGGTAGGGAATTGGTGTAGTGCACCAGGACTGCAGGTAGGGAATTGGTGTAGTGCACCAGGACTGCAGGTAGGGAATTGGTGTAGTGCACCAGGACTGCAGGTAGGGAATTGGTGTAGTGCACCAGGACTGCAGGTAGGGAATTGGTGTAGTGCACCAGGACTGCAGGTAGAGAATTGGTGTAGTGCACCAGGACTGCAGGTAGGGAATTGGTGTAGTGCACCAGGACTGCAGGTAGGGAATTGGTGTAGTGCACCAGGACTGCAGGTAGGGAATTGGTGTAGTGCACCAGGACTGCAGGTAGGGAATTGGTGTAGTGCACCAGGACTGCAGGTAGGGAATTGGTGTAGTGCACCAGGACTGCAGGTAGGGAATTGGTGTAGTGCACCAGGACTGCAGGTAGGGAATTGGTGTAGTGCACCAGGACTGCAGGTAGGGAATTGGTGTAGTGCACCAGGACTGCAGGTAGGGAATTGGTGTAGTGCACCAGGACTGCAGGTAGGGAATTGGTGTAGTGCACCTGGACTGCAGGTAGGGAATTGGTGTAGTGCACCTGGACTGCAGGTAGGGAATTAGTGTAGTGCACCAGGACTGCAGGTAGGGAATTAGTGTAGTGCATCTGACTGCGGAGATCATATCCTATGTTACATTTGCTTGTGATTTTATGATATCTGTGAAGTCCAGATTTTCAAATTGTTTAAAAAGGGTCTATTGAATTCCATTTTTCCTTTTTCTGTAGTATTTCTCATGTCTATTGCTAGCAGAAAAAGAAATGTTGAAAGCAGACAACACTGTTGACTCTATCTGAAATACCTCTCATTAGTTGTCCATGATCAAGGATTCAGCATCTAATGTTTTAATAGTTGATACCCAGTACATGCTTTTAACTAAGTTCCGAGTTTGGAGGACTACCATCTTTCCAGTATTAATTACTCTATTCAAAGCTTTCCCTGGCCCTGTTAGGGCAAGTTAGAGCAAACTGTAAGATCCCCTTTCTTTGGAAGCTTTACTAGATGTCTCCTTTTCCAGTCTTTTGGTACATTCTATCTTTTCCCATGTTTCCATTATTTTGTATTATTTTTTTTTTTCTTGTATTGGATCTGTACGTATTTCTTTAGGGCTAGCAGCTTTCCCATACTATAGCATTTTTATTGCAATTTTTATTTCTTATATAATAGGTCTGTTACTTATGCCTTATTTAATGGTTAAATTTTTTTGCCTTATTCAATAGTTAAAATTTTTTTTTACCAAAAAAATAAATATTGTCTGGGTCTATGTCATCACCTGAACATTTGCAACCAGTGATCATACTAATTTAAAAATTAATGTGTCTAATTTTGTATTACTACAGGCTTGGAATAAAGGCAATGGTAAATATTTTTAAACCAATCAAAATTCAATTTAATAAAAATTAGTAGCATATGTTAGTCTTTGCTTAATACACAATTCACTTGAATATAATCTTTCTATTAAATAATCTTGCCAGCATCTGAACTTTCAACAAAAAGAGTTTAAATTGCAACAAAAGTGACTAGAAAGAAAAATTGCAACAAAAGTGACTAGAAAGAAAAATTGCAACAAAAGTGACTAGAAAGAAAAATTGCAACAAAAGTGACTAGAAAGAAAAATTGCAACAAAAGTGACTAGAAAGAAAAATTGCAACAAAAGTGACTAGAAAGAAAAATTGCAACAAAAGTGACTAGAAAGAAAAATTGCAACAAAAGTGACTAGAAAGAAAAATTGCAACAAAAGTGACTAGAAAGAAAAATTGCAACAAAAGTGACTAGAAAGAAAAATTGCAACAAAAGTGACTAGAAAGAAAAATTGCAACAAAAGTGACTAGAAAGAAAAATTGCAACAAAAGTGACTAGAAAGAAAAACAAAGAGAAAAAGCTCTTTATTTTGCGTTTTTAAAATATCCGCATTATCAGACAAGCCGATTTGATGCAGAATTGCAGAATAGTGGGGAAGATGCAAATCAGTGTCTGTACCAGTTGGAAGAGGATCAAACCCCCATCAAATTAGTTTGCAATACCCTGGAAGTTTGATACCTTTGCCAATGCCCACGCTAAGATTCATAAAGAACTGCAATGCATGAGATCTGTCTTATATTTACAACTCAGTTGCAGGTAGTTAAAGAGAAAGGTCTTTTTAAAAGAATCTTTTCTCTCAAAATTCCGTTAGTGCCTCAGGCAAGCTAATCCATAATGAAGGTGACACAGATTTGAACAGGTCCACTCCAAATGACTTCTTTCGTGTGTATCCGCACGAAGAACTCTCAAGATGGACTGTGATGATGAGCACAACACTGACAATGGCACATGCTTTAATAAAAGCTCTAGAGCAGGGGTCGGGAACCTTTTTGTCTGAGAGAGCCATGGACACCACATATTTTGAAAAGTAATTTTGTGAGAGCCATACATTATGTTTAAAACTAAAAATTCAAGTAAATGTGTGCATTTTGTGTAATTTAAACACTAAAAGTACAATAATTATGTCTCTGAATTATTTTTAAGAACATTGTTATGCTGTTGCTAATCAATATTATACGCAATTAATATGTAGATCAAAGGAGTCAAAAGAAACAAAACATTTTTTTTTATAATTGAACATTTGTCTGCGAGCCACATGCAGCCATCAATAGAGCCACATCTGGCTCGCGAGCCATAGGTTTCCGACCCATGCTCCAGAGGCTAGTCAATATTCTTTATCACATGGAGCTGTGGAGATCTTTAAGAATCAGTGCAATATGGTCAGGCTTCTTTAACATAAAAAAAAAATGCCTGCTGCAGTGTTTTGTACTTTCTGGAGTCTTAAGGAAAGCAGTAATCCACTAAATCCAGCTTTGATTGGATTAGAGAGGCTGTTTTGGCATTGGCTGTACTTTATTAACTTAAGGATGTTGCTGACCCAGGGTACTCAGTTGAGATGAACAGGCCCCTAACCAAAGTACTGATATGCAGAACTATTGTCAATTTACTATCAATAAAAAAACATCCAAATTCTCTACCAGTATCGGACAACATCTTAGTTAAATCAATAGATTCAAGACTTTCTGTTAGGTAGAAACAAAAATTTTTATAAGTAATTTAAAGACTTCCGCATGGAACTGTCCTAGGCCCAAAACTATTTCTAATTTATGGAAATGATTTATCCAACAGCATCAATACAGGAACAAATTTAAGGTCATTTGCAGATGACGGTATAATTTATAAGACAGTAAAAGATACTGAAATCTTACTAAAAGACCTATGTGAATTACCGAAATGGCAAACATACTCCTAAAAATGAGTCAAATGAGTATGAAAGAAATTGTGACATAAATACATACGATTTCATTCATGGAAAACATCTAGCACAAACTAAAAATCCAAAGTACTTAGGGGTAATAATAATTTCATTATTATAAATGACAAGCTAGCATGGAATCCACATGTTCATAATTTATTAAAAAATCAAACAAAACTTTAGGCTTTAAAAAATGGAGTTTTTACAAATGTAACAAGAACATAAAACAAAAAATTCTACAAAAAATCCATTAGACATATACTAGAAAATGCATCTTTTGTATGATACTCATTCATAACTACACAGATGGGCAAGAGTTTAAAGCCACAATGAACACTGGACTAAGCACTTACCTGATCATCCCTGAATTCGACTTTATTTAACCTATATTTTTGTATCAAAATCTTGACAGTACCCCATAACATTATATATCATTGAAAAGGGCAGACTCTCGTGAATTTCCTTGTGATCACTATTTATTTATAGAAACCAATCAGAAAATATTTGAGCCTGAAGTTTGGGATTGTGGCAATACAGTGTTATTTGCAAACATCTGTCGTCACATGTAAGTGTGAGTCATGGAGTCACACCCGTGGCTGGTTGTCAAGGGGTACGATAGACGTACAGACCCTTCATCAGTCTTACAAATTTATTTTTGTCCACTCTGCCTTTGGAATCTAGCGCTTGGCGTGGGGGGAAAATACCAGTGTCACAATCAAGCTGCTAGACTAATTGGCTTACAGCACACCGCGAATACACAACAATAGATATTTATGTATATCAACACACAAGTTTGAAGAAATAGTTTTACGTATAACACAAGTCTTTAATACTAGAAAATGTATGTATATATATCTGGATGAACTGGAAGAATTCAATAATAATGTAAACAATTCTATAAGGCGATAATGTCATACACAATGTTAACCATTGGTGAATATACTATGAAAACTTTCACTGCACAGTGAACGATATTAGTAATAATACGTGACTTCTGTATCACGGAGTAAACCACGTTTCTGTTCCACAGAACAAGCTCAACTAACTAAATCTGGGAAGATGGGGTCTTTAAATACACACGGGCAGTGAATTAATAGAACTAAATTAAACATGTGTCTAGAAGATAAATCTCTTTCTAAGGAAAGGGCGTGGGTATTTACCGAAGGGGTAGGGGAACAATTTACGGCTGAGACGTGTAGTATCACTATTAGCCTCCATTTTACAAGCAATAATTATCGGGAATTCCCAATGGGGCTTGTTAATGTATTTTTAAAGTAAATTAAAGCCATGGCATTGTTGTGGGCCAGAGGCGGAGAAATGGGGGGGGGGGCTGAGGCAAGAGAGAATACAAAGAAGACACGACATTGATTTACATGCGAAATCCCTATTCTAGCGACAACAAGTGATTAACTCTAACCTATCTTCCTTCCATTCATATCATTCAACCCTAGACTACGTGCTAAAGGCAGTGCCGTCTCACATCCATTCTCCATGACACCACACGGCCATGTCAACCTTCCTACGCTTGGCTGGGAAATACTATCTCTCCTTTTGTTAGAGCGGCGCTGTATAGTTTCTTTTTTCCTAATTAGCGATTAAAATGGCCGGAACGATCCAACTGGCCGGGTCTTTGTTATAGCGTTGCCGAGTATTTTTAAGGTTAAAACGGCCGAGCCGAGCTACATTGTTACATATACCCACCCAGACCGAGGAATATTGCCTTAAGGGCAAGATTCCACTAGTGTCAAGATATTGCGCGTTTGTATCGTTACATTCTCATTTCCCAAATCCAAGATTAACATGCAAGATTGAATGATAAAAGAAACTGAAATATTGAATTATTTACAAACAAGCAAAGAATCATGAAGGACTCTATTATGCGTCCTGCTTTGGGTGCCTACTAAGGAAATCAGAAATGCAGTTGTGCTGGCCTAAGATATACTCAATATTAAAGGAGTATTGAGATAGGGTAAGGGAATGGCGCATCAATCGTCTATTAAGTTCCTTGGAGGATGAGAGGAATGTCAAAGGACGGTGGTCTGTCTGCAGTGTAAACTGCCGTCCATATAAGTATACTTGAAACTTTTCTATACCCCATACTAATGCAAGACACTCTAGTTCTATGGTGGGGTAGTTCTTCTCTGCTTCTGTCAACTTTCTACTTGCATAAGCTACAGGAAACAGTTGTCCGTCCTTGTCAGGGTCAGCTTGCATTAGCACTGCTCCTAACCCGGAAAGACTGGCGTCAGTCCTAACAACGAAAGTTTGTGTTAAGTCTGGAAGGCGAAGTACAGGTTTGCTGGTAAGTGCCGATTTTAGTTTAATGAACGCGCTTTCGCATTGATCGTTCCATGCAATTTTATCGGGGTGTCCTTTTTTGGTGAGATCGGACAAAGGAGAGGCTATCGCATTGTAGTTCGGCACGAACTTCTGGTAATATCCACAGAGTCCAAGGAACGATCTAACACCTGACTTGGTGGTGGGTCTGGGGGCATCTCTCAACTTTTCTATTTTGTCATCATCGGGCATCAAGTGATGGCATTCTACCAAGTGGCCGAGAAATTTCAACTTATTATATCCTATCAGGCATTTAGAAGGGCGGGCGGTGAGACCTGTCTCTCTCAACCTACCTAGCAACAATTCTAGGATTTCCAGGTGTTCTTCAAATGTCTCAGTGGCTATTAAAATGTCGTCTATAAAGTTAGACAGACTTGGCCTTTGTATGGGCTGCAAAAGTTTTCTCATCATACGTGTAAACACACATGATGAATTGTTTAGGCCAAAAGGCACCGTTTGGAATTCAAAGTGCCCTTGAGGGGTGCTAAAGGCTAGAAAAGGGCGACAACTCTCTTCTACTTCAATCTGGTAGTACCCTTTGCTAAGATCAAATTTCGAAAAGTAACTAGCTTTTCCAAGATGAGCAAAAATAGCATTTGGGTCAGGCATGGGCTCGGCTTGAAATTCGGCTACCGTGTTCAGACGCCGAAAGTCAATACACATCCGGTGAGTTCCGTCTGCCTTTTTTACTAAGACAATGGGTGCATTGTACGGGGATGTGGAGGGTGCTATAATTTTATGTTCCAACAGTGTTTTGATTTCATCTGCCACAATTTCAGCTTTAGCGTGAGGAATGGGATACGGTTTAACGCGGATTGGGGTAGGGTCTGATAACTTCATAGAAAAGGTTTCCAGGTTTGTGCGGCCTGGCTTATCGGTCAGCACATCGGCAAATTTGTTCATTAAACGGCGTACCTGGTCAGTTTGACCAGTGGTAAGCTTGGGGCAGATTGACACGTCCGCTACGGTTTCCTTTGCTTGTAACGGGCAAGCAAGGAGAGTGTTATCTGGGATTGTTTCTTCTGCAATGGCAAGAGCTAACAGTGGAGTATCTGTGGGGGGTCGCTCTAAGTACTTCTTGAGCAGATTGATGTGGTATCCTTTCTCTTTGTTACCCACCATAACTTGATAGTTGGTGGGAGAGATTTGAGAGGTAACCACATATGGTCCCTTCCACATTATCTGCAGTTTGTTTTGCGAGGAGGGCAATAGCAACAAGACCTTATCCCCTGGGGTGAGGGTTCGTTCTTTTACCCGGCGGTTATAATACTTTGCCTGTCTTTGGCGGGCTTTCAACAAATTATCATGAGCTATTTTGCGGACTGCATCGAGACGGTCCTTCAAATGTTGCACATAAGCATGCACTGTTTTTTCTTCATCATGAGGATTTTCTTTCGTCCACGTTTGGCGAAGAATTTCAAGAGGGCCCCGTGGTTGGGTGCCATAAATCACTTCGTAGGGGGAATAACCGAGGCTGGTGTGCGGTGTCGTTCGGTAAGCGTAAAGGGCGGCTGCTAAGTAGGTGTCCCATTCCTGGGGCTCGCTTTCGGCGATCTTCTTTAACATGTCTATCAGAGTTTGATTAAATCTTTCAACTAGACCATTGGCTTGTGGGTGGTAGGGGGACGAACGAAGGTGTCGAGTGTTTATAAGTTCAAACACCTCTTTCATGAGTTTACCAGTGAACTGAGCACCATTATCCGAGAGGATAACTTCAGGGAACCCTATTCTGGTAAAGATAGTAAACAGGGCCTCCGCCACGTGTTTAGTATCTATACTGGGCAACGCTACTGCCTCTGGCCATTTGGTCGCTTGGCACACCACACACAATATATATGCGTTCCTCCTCCGCGTCCGAAGGAGGGGCCCTAAAATATCCACTGACACCCTCTGAAATGGGGTGTCCACCACGGGGGTCTGACCTAACGGTACTGGTGGGATGTGGTGCTTCCGAGCGGTGACTTGGCATTGGTGACATGACGACACAAAGCGCTTTATGTCGCCATCTATGCCCGGCCAAAAGTAGTAGAATTTGACCTTATGTGCAGTGGATGAATGTCCCTGATGGGCTCCCGTTGACGCGTCATGGGCGGTCACCATGACTTGCTTGCGAAAAGGGGTGGGAACAATTACCTGGGTTTTTCCATTTTCATTTTTGGGGTCCTGTCTGTATAAGACTCGGGATTTAAAAAAATAGCGCGGTTTTCCCGGTGTGTGCACATTGTTTTCGGCCTTTTCCAGCATGGACTTCAAAGAGGGGTCTTCCCTCTGGGCTCTAATAAATTCATGATTTGATGGAGTGGATTCTCCCACTGAGACTTCCGTCTCGGTTTGCGCTCGCGTGATCACGGGGGCAATAATCATAGGGGCATGTGGCGTTCCTAAAAATACATACTTGCATCCTAAGATTACATCAAAAGCTAGGTCTTTCATAACAGCAGCAGTTATGCACCCGCGTACATAAGGAGATTCAATTTGTATCCGCGCCACCGGAAGTCTTTGGGTGAGGGCGGAGAGAGAGGGGCCCCGAATGTCAATATATTCCCCAGTGAGGTCACAGGGGTGAATCCTGGCCTCAGTAACAATTGCGTCATAGCCACATCCTGTGTCATATAGGCACGAGGCTGGCTTTCCGTTAACTGTAATAATATCAGTTTCATTTGGGCCATTGTGGTGCCTGGGGTTAGGTCCTCTACACTCTTCGGTGTCTGACTTTATGGGGTCCGAATCCGCAAGATTGGAGTCCACCATAATAGAGGCAAAGGAGTGATCGGGCACAGGGCCGTCTCGTCTCCTATCATTGGGAATATAAGACGTGGGGTTCTGGGGTGGGCCTCCCCAATGCCCGTGGGGGTGAGACGGTCCCCCATTTCTCTGGGCATAGGGTGTGGGATGCTGATGGGCTTTGTTATGGGGTTGCTGGCGTCGGGAGTGGTTATTTTTATCCATTTGAGCGAATGGGCGATCTGAATGCTGCCGCTCCCCGCGGGGACGGTTAAATGCTGGTGCAGTTGTGTTTTCTTCTCTGTGAGCTGAGGCATACCTGTCTGCGAGTTCTACTAATTTGCCAATAGAGTCAACTATGTTCTCATCCAGAAATATTTTCATTTTGAGAGACATATTTTGTCTCAATTGTTCAGCTAACATAAGTTCAGCAAGACCTTGAAATGTTTTTTCACATTTCGCAAGACTGGCCCACTTTATTAAGTAAGACATGAGCCTGTCTGAGTATTGAGCATATGACTCATTTTCTCCTATTCTAGACTCTCTAAACTTTCTATTATATGATTTTGCTGTCAATTCATACTTAGTCAACAGTGCATTTTTCAAGGCGTCATATGTGTCACCTTCCGTCGACGGCAATTTGTCGTAAACGTCATAGGTCTGTCCTCTTAATGATTGCACTAAGTGCCTTAACCATGACTCCTTAGGGGCGTTATGGGTTTCTGCAAGGTCTTCGAAGCGGCTAAGAAAGACGTCAATTGATTCTACTCTAGGATCAAAAGGGTCAGTGGTAAAGTAGTATGTACTACGGTTATTGTCAGATGGTGAATCATTTGATGAAAGGGAAGAAGGAGATAAAGAATTGGACATTCCAGTGCCTGCTAGTTCTGTTTGCCTAAGTTGAACTGCCTTATCTGCCTCAATTTGCGCTAGCTTAACATGTTTTTCTGCTTCTAACTCCAATTCCCTTTTTCTGTTTTCTTTCTCTATTTTTAATAACTCTGCCTCCCTGTACTCTGCCACCTGTTGTTTTATATATTCTAGAATTGCAGTTCCAGTAAGGCCTGCAACTTCAGCTTCCTCCCTAGCAATTTTCTTTATATTTACTATATCGGCCATTTTGTTTTTTAAATTATTGACTAATGGTTGACACTAGCACGTGTAATGGCTATGAGAGAATGTATGTAAGAGGCACTTACCCGACTGCACTTTATTGTCTCTTTATGAATTAACACACTCGCACAGATTATACACACTAAATTGTCAACAGAATGTCAGTTTATTACTGTCCTGTGGACTTCCGCTGTTCTGCGATGTCTAGTGTGGCTCCTAATTTGCGTGTGAATGTGGGTTGGCTGCTCACTACATCTGGTGCTGCTCCCAGGTTTGTCTGCTCTCGGGTTGGCGGCTACCGGTTGTCTACTTTTTGTGGTCTACTGCGGGTTGTCGAATCTCTCTCGGGTTGACGGTTACTGGTTGGCTACTTCGTATGGTCTGCTGCGGGTTGTCGAATTTCTCTGGGTTGACGGCTACTGGTTGTATACTTCGGCTGCTGTCGGTGGAAATGTGAGCCCCCAGTAAGATGACGAATGGTCTGTTGTATCAGTCTGGCGCTTACGGGTAAATATCCCGGACGAGCCCCCAATTATGTGGCAATACAGTGTTATTTGCAAACATCTGTCGTCACATGTAAGTGTGAGTCATGGAGTCACACCCGTGGCTGGTTGTCAAGGGGTACGATAGACGTACAGACCCTTCATCAGTCTTACAAATTTATTTTTGTCCACTCTGCCTTTGGAATCTAGCGCTTGGCGTGGGGGGAAAATACCAGTGTCACAATCAAGCTGCTAGACTAATTGGCTTACAGCACACCGCGAATACACAACAATAGATATTTATGTATATCAACACACAAGTTTGAAGAAATAGTTTTACGTATAACACAAGTCTTTAATACTAGAAAATGTATGTATATATATCTGGATGAACTGGAAGAATTCAATAATAATGTAAACAATTCTATAAGGCGATAATGTCATACACAATGTTAACCATTGGTGAATATACTATGAAAACTTTCACTGCACAGTGAACGATATTAGTAATAATACGTGACTTCTGTATCACGGAGTAAACCACGTTTCTGTTCCACAGAACAAGCTCAACTAACTAAATCTGGGAAGATGGGGTCTTTAAATACACACGGGCAGTGAATTAATAGAACTAAATTAAACATGTGTCTAGAAGATAAATCTCTTTCTAAGGAAAGGGCGTGGGTATTTACCGAAGGGGTAGGGGAACAATTTACGGCTGAGACGTGTAGTATCACTATTAGCCTCCATTTTACAAGCAATAATTATCGGGAATTCCCAATGGGGCTTGTTAATGTATTTTTAAAGTAAATTAAAGCCATGGCATTGTTGTGGGCCAGAGGCGGAGAAATGGGGGGGGGGGGCTGAGGCAAGAGAGAATACAAAGAAGACACGACATTGATTTACATGCGAAATCCCTATTCTAGCGACAACAAGTGATTAACTCTAACCTATCTTCCTTCCATTCATATCATTCAACCCTAGACTACGTGCTAAAGGCAGTGCCGTCTCACATCCATTCTCCATGACACCACACGGCCATGTCAACCTTCCTACGCTTGGCTGGGAAATACTATCTCTCCTTTTGTTAGAGCGGCGCTGTATAGTTTCTTTTTTCCTAATTAGCGATTAAAATGGCCGGAACGATCCAACTGGCCGGGTCTTTGTTATAGCGTTGCCGAGTATTTTTAAGGTTAAAACGGCCGAGCCGAGCTACATTGTTACAGGGATAAACAATTCCTTTCTTTCTATCCAATGAAAATTCGTTTATAAATTAATCATTGGTTACGATACCATATTTTTCCAATACAAATTAGCTGATTGGCTATTGGAATACAAGGAAATAACGATTAGGCTTTCCGTTTTCGAGATTATGAAAATTTACAAAATGGAGAGACGCATGGCTTCACTGCTAAATTCTTTGCGAGATGTGAATATTTTTTGTTCAGTTTTATTATAAAATAATATCGTATATACCACTAAAAGGATAATTGAATGCCCTTTCGACTTATGTCACCTTTTGTGGGAATGGGTCACAAATGTTTGATTATGACTTGGGGTTTTGTAACTGTTATTCCAAAAAAAAAAGATTATAAAAAATATATTTACTTTGATTTCTTGACAAACACTACTCCAACAAATTCTTCCTTGACAAAATTTATCAGTTTTTTGTTGGTCCATTTGCAGTTGTCTTTGAAAACTCCATTGTTCTCTAAGCAGATTCGGATGTCCTCCAGTGAGGTTTGACTTTTTCTCTGACTCTTACAGCATTTACGTAAAACACTGCTTGCTTCGCCATCTAGACTGCTTGGATCCTCTGATTAAAAATTGAAGTCACCATTGAGAAAATTTATTTTTATTTAATGTAATTATCTTATTATCATAGGACTTTAAAAATACAAAAGGACTAAGTTTTTTTAAAACAAATTACTTTTTTTTAAAAATGATTGTCCTATAAAAGAACAATAATTTTTTTGACTGTTTTCCTCTAGCAGTTACCATACTCGCGTATAAGTCGCACTTTTTTTACCGAAAATTTCGACGAAAAGTAGGGGTGCGACTTATACACCCGACATGGTTTTTGAAAAGTTCGAAAAACTTCACTACTCTAAAGTTTCCTTCATAACCTATTGATTGAAATGCTAAATATTTTAGTGTTTTTCTGACTCCCCCCCCCCCCCCACTTTCCCTTTGAACTTTCGGACCAATTTTGTTTTGCCGAAAAGTGGCGTAAGTTTAAGTTTAAGGCGGCGTTTTTTTTTCATAGGCCTATTAAATGCAAATTAAAGTACGGAAGGAATCGTAAATGTGTACAAGACTGTCTAGACCTATAACGTAGCTTAAGATGCGCTTTATTTATGACCTATTGCCTCTGACTATAGGCCTACGTTATAGCCTACTAATAAGGCAGTGTGTAGCATTCCTGGGGAAAACCGCGCTATGATTCCAAAACTACAATTGGCCGGCCGATCGACTCATTTAATTAAATTTCGGAAAAATTCGGCACTCCAACCTTTTTTTTAAATCTATATAGAAATAATGCGTAAAATGTCAATAGTATGTTTCATTTTTCATTAGTTGCATGTAAGAGTTAAAAAAAAACACAGCTTATTGTCGTTGTCGCAGTCGCGTTTGTAATCATTACAATTACAGACAATGTTAATGGGAATTGGGACACTTGTATAACGCCGGCGCCGCTCAGTCTGAAATAGCGCACTTTTGTAGGCCTATTGAATGCAAATTATATTATGGAAAGAATCGTAAATGTGTAAAAGCCTCTCTAGTCCTATAATATAGGTATAAGCTTGTACACTACTAGCTTAAGATTAGGACCGAGAAAACCGCGCGCGCCATGTCCGCATGTCCTAGCAATGTTTCCAATCGGGCCAATCGACACATTTCCAGACATTTCGTAAACATTCTGCACATCTTTTTTTTTCAAATCTTTATGAAAAAATGCGTGAAATGTCAATAAAGTGTGTCATTGTTCCTCAGTTGCTTGTATGAGTTGAAAAAACACAGCTTATTGTCGATGGCGAAGCCAGCGTACCCTCCGAGAATCCACCAGCACTCCCCCCTTTTTAAATATTGTTCGCGCAGTAGCTTTGAAATCATTACAAACAATGTTAATGGTAATTAGGTCATCACTTGTATAGCGCAACTATGAATACCGGTGCCACTCAGTCTAGGGCCCTAGGCTAATGATGCACATCAAAAGATTTTGTGTGTGTGTGGACCCACTAAAGTGTGACTATAGGATAGTATTTTGAGTAGGGATATGGACTTAGATGAAGAAACAGATACCTTACTTTCCCATATGACTAATGACTGTATTGATCGGTTGTTCAAACTAAGTGAAGCGCTGCCTTTATTTGATTATGTTTGCATTATGCACGATGGAAACCATTTTTTAAGGAAAGTTTCCAAATTAGGGTGAATATTAGTAACTTTTGTTGTTTAAGGGTATGCATTTTTTGAGAAGTTAAAAGGCGGTGTAACCCCTGAAAGTCAGGGTGCGACTTATACGCGGGTCAATGACAACATATAAGAAAAAAAATCGTAAACTAGGGGTGCGACTTATACACCGGTGCGACTTATACGCGAGTATATACGGTAATTAGTGTTTTTCCAGCTGGCATTTAAGGGTTTTATTTCTAAATGGGGACCACCCAAAACTATGGTACAGCTATATATACAAAATGGTTAATTAAAAAAGAGGGCTGCTGGTCCTGCAGCTAGTACACCAGACTGTCAACATAACAGCCCATGTACTAGCCCTGCCGCTGACCAATCCCTGCCGCTGTGCAGGAGTTTGGGGCCTAGAGCGTAAAAATCTTCTATCTAGAAGGAACATCTGTAAACTTACAAGTAAATACTGAATGCCCTTTTTAAGAACTAAATGTATCAAAAGTTATATTTTTTAAACATAAAAGTTACAAAATATTCACCTGAATTAGGAAACTTTTCTTAATGATAATCTGCAGTCATGAGCATGCAAATATAAACAATATAGGCTGCTTTTCATTTTAATTGACAAATCAACAAAGCAAGTACACCTGAGTTTATGTAGCGTTTGTGTTCTTAGTGTTTACAAACACTGCGCCTCAAGAATAGGTAAGTGCAATGCTTTCTCTCATTCTGTTGATCTCCTTGTAGCTAGCAAAATGCAATATTTTAATTTTTTACATACAAACTAACAAAGTCAATATAGACATGTTTTATAATATTTCTATACAATATATAACAGGTTCATACTCATTTTGAAACAAAAAAATCCAGACTTTTTTTTTAGAGTTCATACTTTCAAAGAAGACCATGGATGATAATAAAAATTCTTCTTTTTTAGGTGCCAGGTATGGAACAGACATCGGCGGTCATGACTCTCCATTCTTTCCTGTTGTTAGCTATATGGAGGAAGTTATTATTACTTATGTTGTTGTTCGTGGCCCATTTGTTCAGGCTTTCTACATGTCAGCCTTTGTCTTCCTCTGTCTCTCTTACCAGATATTTTCACACACAAAGCCAGTCTTTCTATACCATTTTTCCTATAGATGTGTCCTAGTAATTTCATCTCTCGGTTCCTAATGGTTTTAATGAGTTCTCTTCAGGTGCATGCTGTTTTCAACAATTCTGCATTAGATTTCTTGTCAGTCCATGATAGTCTCATCACCCTTCTTAGAAACCACATTTCTATTGCCTCCAATCTTTTCCTTGTTTCATTATCAATAGTCCAACATTCACGCCCATAATATTCATATAGTATAACAGACCAAACATAAAATAAAAATTCTAAAAAGCTTTATTAAAATAATTAATCTAATTAGGCCTCATCGATATGGGTAGTAATATAGCCATATATAATTTAAAAAGAAATTGGGGGTGTGACCTATACACTCAACAGTTTTTTTAAAGTTTGAAAAACATCACTACTTTGTCATTACGATGCAAAAATAATCCATATCAGCTGTTGTAATGATGTAGAATTACCTGTATATTGCGTAGACCTACATTTTACAGTAACAAAAAATATCATAGGACCAATGACCTATTTCTTTTTGCTTAGGTAATAAAAAATTAAAATACAGTTACTTTTATGTAACTTATTTAATAAAAGAAAAATAACACTTCAGACAATACCAAAATTAAAGATAATAATTTATTTTACTACAATAACACTATGCTAACAATATAAAATATAGAAAGGTACACTCACGAAAAATAAATACAATATGTTGAAATATTAAAAGCACACTGTAAAATAGAATAATGTAGCAATAACTTCGCTCTAGCTCTCTGGGTCTCACTGGGTAAATAGACTATTGAGATTCTATTTAGACTCCCTTATAGGGGTGCGACTTATACACCCAACACTGTTTTTGAAAAGTTTGAAAAACATCACTACTCTGTCATAAAGTTTGCTACATAACCCGTATAGTTGACTGTAGTAATGTAGAATTACTAGGATATGCGTAGGCCTACATTTTACATTTAGAAAACTTTCGTAGTTGTACATATTACTATCTTTATATAATTGAAATTGAGATCGACAGATATTTTAGGTTTTATTATTATTATAGACACCCGACCTCCCCAGCTTTTCTTTTGAACTTTTGGACCGATTTTGTATTGCCGAAACGTAGCGTAAGTTTAAAGGCGTCATTTTTTGGGTAGGCTTATTGAACGCAAATTACAGTATGGAAATAATCGTAAATGTGTGAAAGCCTGTCTAGGCCTATAATGTAGGTAGGCTTAAGCTTAATAAGCTTAAGATGCGTTTTATTTAGTAGGCCTACTTAAGGTCTAGGCTTATAGGCTATAGCCTACTAATAAGGCAGTGTTGAGCATTCCGATAAAAACGCGCCATATCTTGGCAACTACGATCGGCAGATGGACGCGTTAAATGACAAGTGTGTTTTATTTTTCATTTATTGCATGTAAGAGTTGAAAAAAAACACAGCCTATTATTTGTCGGTCGCGCAGACGCACTTAAAATCATTTCAAACAATGTTAATGATTAGAACACATGTATAGCGCGTCATATATGCCGGCACATTGAGTCTAATGACGTACTTCAAAGACTTTTTGTGTGTAGAGTTACTATAGGGATAGGAACTTAAGTAGGGAAAGGGACTTAGATGAAGAAACAGATACCTTACTTTCCCATCTCACTAACGTCTGTAGGCCTATTGATAGGTGATTAAATTAAATGAAGCCCTGCCTTTATTTGATTATGTTTGCCTTATGCACGATTAAAACCATTTTTTAAGGAAAGTTTCCAAATTAGGGTGAATATTTAGTAACTTTTATGTTTAAAAGGTATGCATCTTTTAGATATTAAAATGCAGTGTAACCTGGGAAGTCGGGGTGCGACTTATGCGCGGGTCAATGACAACGTATAAGGAAAAAAAAATCTTAAACTAGGGGTGCGACTTATACACCGGTGCGACTTATACGCGAGTATATACGGTATATTAGGTAATTTTTCAAGCTATTGATATTTTTTCATGTTTAATAGAAAGACAAAATAATTCTTAGAACTCTAAGAACTTTGATACCAATTTTACGACTGATGTTAATTTTAATTATTAAGAAAGTTTTGAAATTTTACAAGTGAGTTACCTTTTGCCACCTCACAAAAAAACATTTTTAGAAGTCATTATCTCAAAAAGTATATTGGTCAAGTTACTTGTTTACAAACACAAAAGTATGTAGAGAAGAGATGCAATATTTTTTGTTAATGTGGTAATGTCTGGTTCAATTTAAATTTTATTGTAAGTATGAAAAACTACTTTTATAAGACTTTCCATAGCAAAGCTAGGCCACCAAAGGTCAAATTTACCGTACTATTGTTTAAATTGACAACAGATTTAAGACTCCGTTTGATTGCCAAATTTCATCTTATAATATTATTTCCTAGAAATAAAAAGTATCAATTCAATATCTTCAAAAACATGACGACCTTTAGTTTTAACAAAAACACATTTTGAAACCTGCCATTAAATAAATTCCTGACATTTTTTACATCTACCATATATACTCGCGTATAAGTCGCACTTTTTTAACCGAAAATTTTGAAAAAAAATAGGGGTGCAATTTATACACCCGACACTGTTTTTGAAAAGTTCGTAAAAACGTCACTACTCTGCCATACAGTTTCCTACATAACCCGTAACCCGACTGTAGTGATGTAGAAATACTAGAATATGCGTAGGCCTACATTTTACATTAAGAAAACTTTCGTAGGTGTAAATATACTTTATATAACTGAAATTGACAAATATTTTAGTTCCCCCCCCCCACTCCTGTTTTTTTTTACTTTTGTATTGCCGAAACGTAGCGTAAGCTTAAGGTGTCATTTTTTGCCTACTGAGCGCAAATTACAGTGTGGAAAGAATTGTAAATGTGTGAATCCGGTCTAGGCCTATAATGTAGGTATAAGCTTGTTGACTAGTAGCTTAAGATGTGATTTATTTAGGACCTATGGCATAGGGCTATAGGCTATATAGTCTACTAAAAGGCAATGTTTAGCATTCAGAGAAAACCGCTCCATGACTAACCAATGTTTCCAAAACAACGATCGGCCCATCGACACAGAAATTATTTTTTCAAATCTTTAGAGAAATAATGCGTAAAATGGCAATAGTGTGTTTCGTTTTTCATTAGTTGCATGTAAGAATTGAAAAAAAAAAAAACACAGCTTATTGTCGGCCCCACAGTCGCGTTTGAAATCATTACAAACAATGTTAATGGACATTAGGGCACGAATAGCGCTCGTCAATACCGGCGCCATTCAGTATAGACATCAGTATAGAAAGCTGTCACTTCAAAAGTTGTTTTTTAAGTGTTGGCCCACTATAGTTTGACTATAGGTAGGCCTATAGAAACTTGAGTAGGGACAAGGACTTAAATGAAGAAACAGATGCAGACCTTACTTTCTCATATGACTTATGGCTGTATTGATCGGTTGTTTAAAATAAATGAAGCGCTGCCTTTATTTGATTATTGAAACCATTTTTAAGGAAATCTTCCATATAAGGGTGAATATTTAGTAACTTTTATGTTTAAAAGGTATGCATTTTGGAGCAGTTAAAAGGCAGTGTAAACCCTGAAAGTCAAGGTTTGACATATACGCGGGTCAATGACAACATTGAAGAAAAATAACCTTCAACTAGGGGTGCGACTTATCCACCGGTGCGACTTATACGTGAGTATAATTGAACATTCAAGACTTTGTAAAAGTTTTAAGTCTTAAGAGATCTATAAAATAAAAATATGATTTTCAAGAAATTTTTTTTACATTTTAAACTTGCATATAAACCCTGATATACATGTGTGTAGGTTTGAATTAATTTACATGCTTTAAAATGCTCATTGAAAACTACTGTTTGTTTTTAGATTTTTGCTCCCTGGTGAGCAACAATTGTTCACACTGGCACTAAAAAAGCTTTTTATGTATAATACTAGTGGTTATGCCCGTCAAAATGACGGAGAAACGATTGATTACAATGTATTTTGTTAAGAGAGAAAGAAAAAATATGCAATAAAATATACAATTATATATATATACAATAAAACTGGGATGAGAACGTTTCTTTTCAGTATTTAGTTTTTGTTCTTTTTACTTGTTTCTGGTCGCCCTGTCCCACTACTGTACTCGTGGGCCTCAAAGACTGGCGTAGTGTGTAAACCGCCGATACATTCCCATTAAGAATACACCGGCGGGCGAACGCGTGGGGGACAGCCCCCGCAGCGGGTCCGAGATCCATTGCACTGCCGAGAAGACACGGGGCCTCGGTTGGGAGGTAGCAATGGACGTTGCATTCCCGTCTCGAGAACCACCCGGTGCCTGGATGCCTATACTTATAGTATAGGATTTGCGCTACCGGGTGAAGTGCAGGTATACGGGCGAGCTATCACGATAATGATCCTTAGGGGAACCGCAGTGAACGGTCGCCGGCCTGCTGGAACCTTCCCTGTTACACGCCCCGCCCACGCCTTCGGCGTGTCGTGGGGTGGCTGGAGCCCGGACGAGATCACTCAATCCTAAACGTTACGCTCAGGACACAAGACCCGAAAGACTCGTCCGGGTTTTCTAAGAGAATTTTTAATTTGGTCGCCCTGACCCTGGCATATGCATAAGAATTGTTGCTGTCAAGCTTTCTGGTAGCGAACAGTTGTGTTGACTTGTTATTAATAATATTAAATTAAGTATAATATACTATCTAAATAGAAAAAGAACAACTTATAGTCTACGTTGAAAATAATATTTCAATACAATAAAAACTAAAGTGAGAACGATTTTTTTCGGTATTTAATTTTTGTTTTTGCTTATTGTATCAATAAAACAGTATTCAGAATGTTTCTTTCGGTATTTAGCTTTTGTTCTTCTATATTGTGTCCAGTTGCCCTGACCCTAGCACAGGCATACAAATTGTATTTAAAAGTAATTATTTATTACTTGTACTTTATAATTCGTATCATTTAATGTATAGAGTGTAGAACGTCGCCTATTAAAGGATATTCTCAATAGCAACGTGAATCCATTAAATAATTCAAACATTTGGTTACTTTTACTTAAAAGGATAATGCAAACATCTATCATGAAAAAAGAAATGATTTGATAGACATTACGTCATACGCTAGTATTTTTAAAAAGTACACCATTCAACTCTCCGAGCCAAATTGCGGTGCGTAACTTTTAAAAAAGGTCTCGCCACATTAAAAAAATAGCAGCAGAATTGGGAAAACCCGATAAGACCCTCGCGTTCAACATAGTAAATGTTGCGTTCAACATAGTAATGAACGGAAATAGCCATTTGCTATGTACGGTTATATTTAATTTGCATGGCTGGATCTAACATTTTGAATGTTTTAAATTAACACATTCATGATTATAAGTCATAAAATAAAATTATCTTTTGGAGTACGTTTCCGATTTATACATTTAATTTTTGTCCCGATTAGTCAAACGGCTAAGGTGCCTATAGCGAACAAACATATATATATATATATATAAACAAACAAACAAACTCACAACAATTATATATGTTGATGATCCTCAAGGTAATTATTTTCTAATGCACCATTACAACTGTATGACATGTTTGTGCCGATTTTCAAAATTGTTTACAACATGTTGAGTGAATAGGTCACACCCAAAATTTTATTCTAGAGGCATGTATGTATAGTATATTATAATATATATAGTATATGTTTTTTATACAGTACCAAAGAAAAAAATTCTTTTAAGAATTCTCTACATTTAGGCTAATTAGGCCTAACATAAATGAAAGTTATGATTTTACCTAGAGCAGTTACTGAAGGATCCGATGTAGTCTTTGTATCATTAATTTTTTCTGCCAACCAGGGACTCTCAGATTTAAGAGCTGACATGAACTCACTTTAAAAAAATAAATGTGAAAATTTATTTATCAAGTACCGGTACTTAATCTCAAATCTCTAATGTACCTTTAAAAAAAATATTTTTTTTTACATTTTATCAAAAACAAAGTTCTACTTACTCCAATTATTGATTTATTAAAAATGTAACCTCGAAATTAGCCTTTTTGCTAAAAGTGTTCAGAACTTTAACCGTTCTGAAATGTGTCATTAGTTCAGACAAAAACCCTTTTAAACAATATCAACTAAGCTAGCGGACCAAACACACTGTGTAATTGAAGCCATGTTACTTTAACTGTTCAAAACAAAAAGAATATTGCAAGGTGTAACGCTGTAGCATTTCATAGCTTTAATTAGCTGCATTGTTAGGTTGACTAGCATTTAATAGCTTAGTGCATCGTTGGTTGTCCTAGATAAATATATGTCAGGATTCTGGCTGAATGTAATTTGACATTTGACCTCGTGTCACAGTTTGATTGGAACGTGTGAAAGTATGGTATTTCGCCAATGTAAATTTAGGATGTTATGTATCACTTGTAATCATTGTAGACCACCCCGTATGTGTCTTTCTCTTTCACCCACATACACGGTCACATCTACTCGCCTTTTTGTTGTTTTGCTTATATTAGCAATTAGCGATATCCGAACCCACCTTATATTTTCAAGTTAATTGTCTCTGTATTTACAACAATAGTGTCTTTGTGCCCAATGACATGTAACCCAAATCCTCCTTTCTGAGAAGGAGTGTTAGCCCTGAGGTAATTGATCCTTCCCCGATATTTCCATTGCTTGATACACCCACTCCTTTTATGGTAATGTAAAGACAACTGGGTACTCCCCACCCACCTCCTCCTTACGTGGCACCCCTACCCTTCTTGAATTGATGTAAGTTAATTAGTTTTTCCCCCACTACCCCTCTAACTAAATATTCCAAAGATACCTACAGCATCCAATGAATGTAAGTTGCTCTCACGTGATTTCAAACACCCAATCTGGTTAAAGGAAATTCTGGGACCAGCGTGGGTGGAAAAACTATAGTTAGTTATTAGTTAGTTGAATTCTTAGCTCCGTGCTGTACACACGTTAAACTCTAGTCTAGAATAGATCTTCTCATCTTGTATGTACATTGAATTATTCTATGTGGATTCTGATAATCCTGTTTCCAAGTATATCGACATTTACTCTATTAATAAACTGATCATAATCGCATATATATAAATGGATTGATATACCAAACCTGAATCTTTTTGAGTCACTTACACTTACAGTGTTGTTTTGTTGTGTTGCCTTAACTAAGGCGTATCAAATAAAAATTTGTAAGAGTTCAAGAATAGCTGTGATAGCCATCAAACTAGACAACAAGCCAAGGGTGTAAGACACAATTCCACCTCACTGTGTGATAACGGGTAATTTTACAACCACCCTGTCACACAAGGGATAAAGAAAACAAATTCATCTGATTCCACTGTGAAGGTCAATATTTTTACCTGAAACAATTGGTTTGGGCAGGTTTTGCTTTCAATATGTGCAATAGTGCCTCCATTCTTTTATAATTAGAGGGGAAACCCCTTATGTGCTCACAGTCATACTTGCTCAAAATGTTTTTCTGCAGACAAAAATTTAATTCAGTTTATTTCTTTCCTTCAAAAAAGTTAGAGAAGCAGTTTATAAATAAACATTATATCATATCATTCCTTAATATAGGCGATTAAAAACAAGTACAAATATTTAACAACAAAATAACAAACAATTCAAGCTAAATCTATATCATTCAAAATAAATTCTTTGAATTATTGCAGGTATCCCAAACAGCAACAGCTTTTCAATCCCATTCAAGTTTTTTTTAACCCTGTCGTACTAAAATGTTGATCAATTTTTTTTTACTCGATACAAAAATGAATGACTTTAATTATTTTGTTAATTTGCATAGAATTATTTTAGATGGAAAATTTTAATTAGCAGGTTTTCCAAGCAAACATTGCTTTCTATCACCACCTTAAAGCTGGTCTTTTTCTGTAACAAGATTTAAAATTATAAAGAACTGTCTGCTTTACCTAAGAAATAAACTATTTTTAGGGTCTTATCTTTCTGGAGTCCTTTAGGAAAGATAAAGGTTGCTCACTTTGAGCCAGGTTCAATCATTCAATGACAGAAGCAAAGACATGCATGCCCTACAGGTAAGGGTTGAGGAAGTATTCTAAGCTCCGACCTCTGAAGCTAGCTCCATGCTAGCCACAAATGCAATGCAAAGGCATGTTAGGTTCACTTGCTCCCTCAGTAGATCTCTAGCGGAGGTACATTGGTGCGACCCCTAGAGTGAATTTACTTACAATGGGATCCCCATCCCATCTAGAGCCCCAATCTTGGCCAAATTGTTTTTAAAAATAAAGCTAAATTAATTTTAACTTGATATGCTAAAGATATATAATTATTGATTATAATATTTAGCTTGTGGAAATAATGTTATAACATGTAATTTGATAAGTAGACTTAGGTTCTTCTTTCTGTTGGCAAAATATGTAAACAATAGAAAATGACCTATGTCTGCCTATCACTGCAATGGAATGTATTAGTATTATAAATAAGCATGTATTAGTATCCAAAATGAAACCTTATTGGAACCAGGCAATAATTTATTTCTGATAATTGTGGTAGCTATATAGATTGTTGTTTTCAGGAAAGAAATTTATCTCTACCCAATAGTAATAACTAAGTATCCCTTTCAGACTAGTTCCCAGGTCACCCGCATGGCAGTCCGGGATGCTAACACTCAGCTGGCGAGGACACATGCAGAAAGCGAGATTGCAAAAGGAAAATATGAGACAATAAGGTATGTGTCTTTTAAACATCATACTTTATGTATAGATATATATATATAATCTATGTAAGGCCTAAGCTTTGTGATGAAAATAAGTAACTCTGCTGTGTATAGGCTACACTATACATTAACCATAAAAAGCATTCTTGGTGTTTTTTTTAAATTGTACTAGCTTATTACCTGGTATATTTACTTTTTTTTTTCTTTTTGAAATTATGGTTTCTAATTTTGATGACCTTTTCTGTTTGTTCTTCTTCTCTTGAAGTGTACATGTATTTTGTTTTGGGGTGTTAATTTCTAGTCCTGCTTTTATTGATGCATCTTCTAATTCTATGAATGATTGTGTAATGTCTTTCATGCTTTTTCCTAGGAGTGCAATGTCATCTGCATAGGCAAGGTATCGGATCTGTTGGCTGTATATGGTGCCTGTTGCTTGTTGGCATTCATTCTCTCTAAGGAAATATCTTGTTATTGTTTCCCTTGTGTCAATATGGATATTTCTTATTACCCTCTCTAGGGTGATGTTGAAGAGTATGCAGAACAGCGAGTCTCCTTGTCTAAGTCCGCATCTAATTTTGAATTTTCTTGAATATTCACCCTGGATCTTGATTATACTTTTAGAGCTGTTGAGCGTTATGTGTATTAATAAAATCTTGTTAGTTGTTAGTTTGTTGGGTATACCAAATTACTGTAGTGTTTTATAGCGGTATTTTCTTTAAATGCTGTCGTAGGCCATTTTGTAGTCCACATAAAGTTGGTGTATTGGGATATTATATTCATGGCATTTCTTTAAGAGGCATCTGAGAGTGAAGATGTTGTTGATTTATTTCGTCTAAATCCACATTGATAGTCCCCTAATATATTTTCAGTGTATTGTTCCAGTCATTTTGCTATTAGTTTTGTTAGTATCTTGTAGGTTACATTTAGAAAAGATATTCCTATAGTTGGCACATTGTAGTTTGGATCATTTTTTATGTATTGGTGTTATGATGGCTGTTTGCAATGAAATTTTAGCAGAAATAAAAGAAAGACTAGCAGCAGGCAACAAAACCTACTACAGTAGCTACAACATGCTTAAAAATAAAAACATCTCAATAAAAAACATCTACAAAACAATAAGACCAGTGGTGACTTATGGCAGTGAGACCTGGACACTTACTTTCAGAAAATAGATTAAATACCTGGGAAAGGAAAGTCCTCAGAAAAATTTTTGGACCAAGAAAAGATGAAAATGGATGGAGGATACGCACCAACAGAGAGGTCTACGAGCTATATGAAGACCCTACTATGGTGGCTGAGATAAAAAAAAGGGCAGACTACGCTGAACAGGCCACATGGAACAAATGCCAAACACCAGAGGAGCAAAAGTAATATATGCTCAGAACCCCAGAGGAAAAAATACCTTAAAGGCAGACACAGACTGAGATGGTTGGATGATGTCGAGATGGATCTGCGACAGATCGGGGTCCAGACCTGGAAAAAGAAGGCAATGGATAGGTCAGAGTGGAAGGAGGTGGTGAGGCAGGCCAGAGTGGGCTGTAGCGTCAAAGATGATGATGATTATTACCTGGTATAAAGTACCTATCAGATCATCTGGCCTTTGATCCAACAAATCAGACCAATTTTTTCTTAATTTTTCCCACTGTTCAGCATTCATTATCGTTCAAGCAGAAACAAGGTTTAAGTTGCAAAGATAGTAATCTACCCTAGGGAAAAAAAATCAAGATTTTCTTATTCTGTTGGGCACTTAACTAGATCTAATTTTTAAAGGCTTTAAGAATTTCAACAGTAAAATGTATCTTTATAGTCATATTTTGTTGTTCATATTATTAAAATAAAGCAACATTTATATCAAAAGTACATACTTCTATAGTACTTTTATGTAGAGAATAAGAATATATAGACCTTTTTACTTTGACCCCGATTTTCATGCAAAGTAGGCATTTCATGACCTGCATACTTGCTTTAAACTCCCTTGGGGGCAGGACACATTTAAAGCCTTCTTTCCACTTAGTATTTTATTAAAGGCATTTTTTTTTCATGTTTTTATAGTTGTTTTTTTTTAATTATAGACCATTAAAACGCATGGAAACTTTATACTAAGTACCTAGGGAGCAAACTGTTAAAAAAAATTTAAAATTTCGAACCGGTCTTTGTATCAACAAAAAAATGAGGCCTTACTATCAGCTATTCAAGCTATTGCTTAACTTATCCCTAGATCGCTTGTCTTGATTAATAAAAAGGCAAATATAATTCTAGATTTTCGTTTATGTTTGATTATGATAGCGACAGAGGCAAGAGGCATCTTCACGAATATAAAAACCATAGCCATAGCAAACATGATTACCTTTTTAAAACATTTTTCTTTGTAGGAATATGTTGTATAGTATGCCGTATGTCTGCGTAAGTGTTCCATATGAATATGATATAGGTATTCATATTGTTTCATATTAGTATTAGTGTCACTTTTGTAATGGTACTAATAGTCTAGAGCTATCTTAGTCTTTTAACTTTAAAAAAAATATTGTTTTTTAACTTATAAACTACCACTCTATCTATAGTTTATAGGCCTAGATGATCTAGATCTATATTATATGTAGTTTTAGAGAAATGAACTAAGCAATAATTATAGGCCTACATATAATATATATGTAATTTGTCTGTAGGCCTAAAGCTAAAAAGCCTTATGCCTTAGACTTGTGGCCCTATTATATATGACGTATAGAATAAAGATCATATTCATATATGGGCAAAGGCCTTTTTTTATATTTAATATTATGACTTATAGCTTTAATAGGCTTATACTTATAGTTTAGGCCTACAGTTAATAGTTTCAGTTTGTAATGTTTATAGCCTGCTATAGACTATACTATAGTGGTATAGTTAACTATATAATAGGCCGATCCGATATAAGCCTATACAATATTAAATAATTAATAGGGTCTATATCCTATATATTTATAATTTATAAAGGCCTTTAGCCATTGGCTTTACTTATACTGCTATAGCTCTAGCAGGCTCTATGGTAGTCTATAGGCTCTAGTCCAGGTTAAGTAACAAAAAGAAAAATTACAACAATTTATATTGCAACATATAAGAACGTAATGCAAAATAAGTGTTGAGACTTCTAATTCTACACAAAAAAAAAGCATTTATAACAACTATCTAAAATGCTATTTATTGTATGTTTATTAAGACAAGTTAATGACACAGGGATCGCTCGATACATTAATGGCAACCATAGACGCAATAAGCCTAGAATGCCTATACAATTTTAAACAATTTTGCTTTGTTTAGTTAAAAACTGGTTCAAAATGTAAAAAAGAAGTACCTAGGCCTACAGTTCGCTCCCTGGTTTCTCTGTATAAGGTTTTCATGAAGTAATTATTTTTTAAAATGAAAACCTAATATAATTACACCTAAAAACCACTAGACCCCCAGTTAAATAACAAAGGCGAAGAAGCCAATGTTTATACGTCTTGCCCCCGAGTTTGACCTCATTGTTGGAATAATTAACAAAATGAAAAGGTCTATATACAATATTATATGTATATTTTACATATCAAGTATTAATAATAGTAATATTAATAGTGCTTGTATAGCGCATATCCCGTTAATGATAGTTACAAAGTACAAACAACGAAGAACATAGGAAAATGTATATACGTACAGGTGAATACTGCTACTGGTGAGTCTTCAGCCGGCTCCTGAAAATGTCGAAGCTAGGGCTCTGTCAAAGGTGTAGTGATTCCAGACGGACAGGCCCACGTAGGAGAATGCACGTTGGCCAGCGGACACTAGCTTCGCATGAGGGATCCGAAGTGTCAGCGCATCAGAAGCCGAGCGAAGTGGACGGGATTCATGTAGAGCTCAAGACAGGAGCCAAGGTAATCCGGGGCAGAGTAATTCAGGCACTTGTAGCAGAGAGAAGCCAGATTATATGAGATCCGGTTGTTGATGGGTAGTCAGTGCAGAGATCGGAGCAGAGGAGTGCCTATATATAAGAAAATTTTGCCCTATGTTTAACTATGTTTCAAGTATCATGGTAGAAAATAATACATAATGTAAAAATAAAATAATAAAAAGGGAAAACTATAAATTTTCAATCTTCATAAGCATTGAACATTAAAATTTTCTGAATTGCGAGGCCTTTTTTTTTTTTCGTAAACCCAAGTCCTAGCATCTTATCTTTTAGGTTAAAAACACTCCTACTTTACAGAAGATTATACCTTTATCCATTTTTGTCTAGTCTTGCATTTTAATTAGTGTTTTAAATGATATTAAGCTACTGGTTTTCCTCGTTTATTCCAGCAACCCATTCTATGCCTGGATAAATGGACCTTTTTCATTTTACATTTACAATATATTTGAGATAAAACTTATGGAATATGATGTCAAAATGGTTACTTTTGTTTTAAATGACCAACTTTTGCAGTTATTATGTTGTGTTATTTATTATTAGATTATCAGAAGTAGATAAGCTAGGCCAATGCGTCTCAATAATTTGAATATTTTTCTCATGCCATAAAAATTGTGAGCTGAGTGAATAAAAACAATTACCTTATATAAATTTTCAACACGGTAGGCTTACAACTTTTTCATATTATAATGCACATTAACGATATAGATAATTGAGTTTTTTTGGCGGTAACCATATAGAATGAACGTTGTGACTTTTATATATTTGATTTCATTTTAAAAATTAAAAGAACATATTCACAATTCATATCTTTAAGTTATGTGGAAAACAAAACGGTAGGCCTAATAATAAATGGCTTTAAAGCAGCAGCAATAACTGTAAACTCATTAGTCCCACAAGGAACTGTTCTAGGACCCTTACTATTTCTAATTTATATAAATGACTTAGCCAATTGCATCAATACAGAGACAAAAGTAAGGTTATTTGCTGTTAAAGATTTACAGATATTTTAGTTAACTTTTGGATCTTTAGAAGTCATTATGAATTATTATGATTAGGCCTATTATGAGAATGATTATGTTGAAAATAAAATTGGACTTAGGAAATATACTGTAATTCGTGGAGTTATGAATTGTATTTTTGATGTGATGAATTTATAAGTGGATTAAAAATATGTGCTGCAATGGTGTTTTATCATTCTGTTGGATAGGCCTATATACATGTTTAATTAAATAAAATAATACTGGAGAAGCATCCAAATGTCCAGAACCAAAGTTAATCTCAAAGTTTATACTCATAATGGCTACGAGTAATGTGAAGTAGCATAAAATGAAATAATTAGATAATAATGTTTACTGGCCAAATAATAATCCAACAACATTTGCTATATGATTGCATAATTTACAGGACCATAAAGACAGAAAAAGCTTCTGAAATCTAAAAAAAAGACCTAGATGAATTACAAAAATGGGAATCTGAGGTATGTCTTTCCATCCAGAAAAGTACCAACTGAACTGTTAATGTTAAAATTCTCAAAGAAAAAGAAACAAATACTTACAAACTACTTCATTCATGGAAAAAACACACCCAAACTAAAAATGAGAAGTAGTCAGGAGTAATAATAGATGATAAATGATCATGGCATCCATATGTTGTTAAAGTAATAAAAAAAATCTTTAAAAAATTAGGCTTAAAAAAATAGGAAAAAAAAAACAATTGTGGCATCATTTACCATTTGATGAAGGTAATGCAAAAAGAAAAATTTTTTTAGCCTATCAACTATTTATTACACTATAGTACCGGAAAAAGAAACAAACAATTACAAACTACTTCATTCACGGAAAAGACCTAACCCAAACTAAATATGTAAAGACTTAGGAGTAATTAAAAAAAAGTAATTTACCGTGTATACTCCCTTATAGGTGGCACATTTTTTTTACACTCAAAATTTCAATAAAAATTAGGGATGCACTCAACATAGTTTTGAAAAAGTTTAAAAAACATTACTCTGTCTACAACTATTACCTACTGTAAATCAGTGGTTTTTATGATATAGAATTACTAGGCTGTTGCTTAGGCCTACATTTTACATTAAGAAAACTTTTGTAGGTGTAAATATAATAAGAATATCTTTATAGAACTGAAATTGAAAGAGACAAATAATTTAGGCTTTAAGACCTCCACACCCATCTCTTTTGAACTTTTGGACAAATGTTGTATTGCTGAAACAGTATTTTTGGTATTGTTTGCAAATTAGAAGATGGAAAGAATTGTAAATTTGTATAAGTCTATCTAGACCAACAATAGGCATACGCTTGTAGACTAGTAGCTTAAGATGCGTTCTATTTAGGACATATGACCTGTGGCTATAACCTACTAAGGCAAAACTGTGCCATGTCCAGGTAATGTTTTCACAACTAAGTTTGGCCAATTGACAAATTTCAGGACATTTCGGAAAAATTCTGCACTCAAACTCAAATCTCAAACTTAAAAGGTTTTTATAAAATCTATATAGCAGGTATGTAACTGGCCATCCCAAAAAATTTAGGAAAATATTTTCTTGCCAGTGTCAGCAGAAAAGGAATCACTGCCACACACTAATATCATATATAATATATATGCATACAATACAATATTCATAATTCATTTTATCTTACTAATTTTCAAATTTGACTAAACATTTTAAACATATAATATTATTAATTTTTTTATATCTGTTGTTTAATTGAAAATATAAAAAGCCCACTTCAAAAGACTTCCACTGAAGGAATGCGATTCCATTTCTGTGATTTTTTATTTAATGTTGAATATTTGGTAATTTTGCATGTTTTATGAAATATTGTTACTTCCCAAGAGCACTTTGTGTTGTATATAAAAACTGTGTTACATCCCTTTGGTTTGTTTATTGTTTATATTTTATCCCATAATATCAAACGCACACATACATGCTTCCCAGACAAGATTTTTTCAGCTAGATATGTTAGTAAAGTCTTTATGGTTGGTTTAGTTTTGTAGTTTTTCTTCTTGTTTTTAGTTAGTATCGGTTAGTTTATAGGACAGGGATAGCATTGTAGTATTTTTTAATGGTTAGTTTTGGTTAGTTTCTAGACTAGCATAGCTTTGTGTTTTTTTAAGAACCCATCCTTTAATTGGCTGTCGTAGAAAGACAGCTTGGCATTTTGTCTCTTTTTGACATATCACATGACTTTGAACAGGAAGTAATGTCACGTAAGCTTCCACATGTTTGTATAGTTTGTCATTGGCCAGTGGTTTTGAATAATCAGGCATGTTTTTTGTACTATTGCATTATATGAAATATGGTAAGAATTTATAATTTTTTAATTTCATGCACTTTCATCCCTTTTAATTTTTCGGTATCGGTTCTAAGAAATTCTGGCTCAAAATTTATGTCCGTGGAGCTACAATTGTGTAATGTATCGAGTTGGAGGGGGTTGTGAGGTTGTAAACACGATAAAAATGACTTTTTTTTTTTGGGAGGGGGGGGGGGGATTTTTTGTTTTTTCATTTTAAATGGGCTGCTGCTCTTTTTAAGAGTTCAGATGGAATTTTTTAGAACCCTACTTTTCTAGAACCAGCAACCCCACAGTATTACCCAAACTTTTTTAAAATAAAGTTTCCAAATTAAGGTGAATATTTAGTAACCTAAGCTTTACATTATGTTTTAAAGGTATACATTTTTTTTAGAAATTTTATGTTAAAAAAGGCTTTAAAAGGCTTACCTAAATGTAAATGCAACCTGTCCGTGGGTCAATCACAACATTTTTGAATAGAGACAGAAAAGGATAGGCCTAGTGAACATTTACAAAAAGACCTAGACGAACTACAAAAACAGGAATCTAATTGGAGTGTGCATTTTCACCCAGACAAATGCCAACTGATAAGCGTAACCAAGAAAAATAAACAAATAATAACAAACTATTTCATTCATGGCAAAGAACTAACTCTAACAATGCAAAGTACTTAGGAGTAATAATAAATGATTAAGTTATCTTGGAATCCCATATTGATGAATTAATTAAAAAATCTTACAAAACATTAGGATTCATAAAAAGGAACTTTTATAAATGTAATAAGAATAAAAAAAATAAAATGTGGTCTCACATTAGTTAGGCCTAAGCACTAGAATTTATTAGTTCTGTATAGGACCATCAACTAAAGAAAACATTAACAAATTAGAACAAATTCAGGAAAGAGCTGCAAGATTCATTAAATTACTAGCGAATATTCACAACACCAATAGTCAAATTACTAAACCTAGAACAATTAGAGGACAGAAGAGTAAAGTACCTAGTAATAATACATAAGGCTCATAAGGCATTAAATTCTAACTTTGAAAAACAACCCAATAACAACCTTTTGCAATGCTCAGATAGCATAAGGACAAAAACACTTTCTTTACCCCTTATGCGAGAACAAATCTTTTTAACAAATTTTAAAATGTATTACAATTAATTATAGTATAGTATAGACCTTTCCGTTTTAAATCTATTTTAAACAAAAGCAAGCGTCTAAAATTGTGTTAGCCTACTACTTGTTTTGAGGGGGGGGGTAACCAATTGTTGACGTAATTATATGGGGGGGGGGGGTAAAAAAAGTCTAAAAATTGTTGATAGTTGATGTAATTAATGGACGTCCGGGCCCCTAAGGCTATCCATACATTTTCATTTATGATAGGCCTACGTCTAATATCTAATACATGTCCACATGCCATATAAATTATGATAAATATAGAATATAGGAATTTATATTATATATAGTTTAGTAATAATATAGTATATAGCATAGTCAATAGGTCTAGTCTGCATAGAAGTAGAAGCATAGCTGCATAGGAGGGCTCATAGGCCTACATAGGCCGGGCATACTCGACATAGGCGTGTAATAAAAATTAAATGATAAATGAAAGGAGCGTCTGTAAGAAGATAAATCCTTGCAAGACAAACCTTGGTAATTGTTTACCTGCGTTAGCCCACGAGTTTTTGGGTTCTCTGTGAAATATTTTTAAAGATCCATGCCAAATTCGGACAAATCAAGTCATTAAATGTCTCGCAAACGATATTTAGACTTAGAAAAAAATATTTTTATTCGCGATTTTGTACTATTAATATAGCATAAAACAACGTTATTTCGGCCATTGTCGAAAAGGGGTTTCCTTCCCTAACCTATATAAACTAACCGATACTAACCAAGCGCTATTAAAATTTCATTCATTTTAGTAGCGCATGGGTTAGTATCGGTTAGTTTTATAGGTTAGGGTTGGTAACTCTTCTCCTGTGAAGTCACAAGACAAAAATGACAAAAAATGGCGTTGTTTATGTTAAATGAATAGAAAAAAACTAAAAATCGCGTTTAATAATATTGTTTTTATTTTTTCTAAGCCTAAAAATCATTTGCAAGACATTTCATGACTTGATTCGTGCGAATTTGGCATGGATATTTCAAAATCGTTGCTTTAACACCCCAAAACTCGTGGGCTAACGCAGGTAAACAATTACCCAAACCTTTGAACACACTTTTTATAGCTGCTATGGTCCACTATGGAGTGAACAAAATAGAAAAAAAAATTAAACACCGAGATTCTAATACACTCATACGGTGACTTTCACCTGGAGTCTATACTATACTAGTGCCGTAAATGTAAAGTAATGCGTCGCTAAACAATCTTTTTGATTTTCGTTCTAATTCTAAGCCAAAAATAAAAGAACCCAGACAATGTCTTATAAAAACCTAGAAAAAGCCAAGTTAATATTGTTAAAATACTGTGGTGCCCTGTTATCGTAGCCTATCTGGTGGGAAAAAGGAAGGGGGGGTAAAGTAAATAGATCTCGAGAGACACATATTTTAAATGGTGGGGATGGGGTGCAAGGGTAAAGGAGTATTTATAGGCTCTACACGAAATGGGTGTCGGAGTGTAGGTTATAGGCCTACAGCTGGTACACTACTATAATTTCACACAGAACTAAGCTTGCATCTGATTATTAGTTGCCTATAAAAACAATTTAAATTGATGAATTCAACATAATTTCTTTATAAACAAAATGATAAAGAAAAAAATGGCTTACAATTTATAACTTTAAAATTATCAATTTTTTTAAATGATAGTTGAAAATTAGGCCTATATATATTAGCCTATATGACTAAAGAATTTAGTATGCCGTGGCCACCGAAACTGGTGAACGTTGCTTCACCGGCTCTATGGATCAATTATTGGTCCGACGGGATACTTTACTACATTTTTAAACATTACATTAACTATATATATATAAATATATATCCAGTTTGTAATTACTATTACGCATCTCTTCCACTTAGACTTAATAAGAATAAGACATATTGGATAACATTAAAAATTAGCGGAAATCTCAGGCTATAAGATAAGAAGATAAGAATGGGCATTTCTTCTAGCGCTTCTAGCCATGCTATTAAATTAGCATGCTCGGTGCGCTCTTGGTGTGATTTGCAGTGGCAGATGTATTAGCCAAAGAAAAGGGTCTTTAATAAGTTCTTTTTGAAAGATTCTCTTGTCCCAGATTCTCTCAGTGTCTGAGATAAACTGTTCCATAGAGAAGGCGCCACTGATTCAAATGAGCGCACTCCCATGTAGGCCTACTTCTTTTGTGTCCATTAAACTGGTATTGAGGAGTGACTGCAATTCCCTAGATGGCTCATGCCTTGATATAAGTTCTCGAAGAGAGATAGATTGATTCATCTGAGATCAAACAATAAATACAGAATGGCATATAGCTATTAGGCATACTAGAATAATATCTTGACAATTAACTTTAAATGTTAATACATTAACCATTAATGTGTTAGTTTAGTAATGAAATTGTGTATTTGCTTTGAATGGATTTTAAAAAAGATAAAACAAACACTACGATAACTTTTTTATCAAATATAAAACGCTTTAATGATTTTCTCTATAACGCTCCTTTTCTTTTGGTCTTGCTACGGCACTAAAAAAATGTATTGTCTAATAAAAAAAATCATATAGTTGAGCAGTTTGACTTTCACGCTGTTGGCACGCTAAATGACTTATAAATCTTAATTTGGCACACTGCAAAAGGTTGCGGCCCCTGGGAGGTGAAAAAAAGCCAACAGGCCATTGAAAAAAAAAACAAGATCCTGAGGAAAAAACCAAGTCTTTAGTGTTTTTTTTTTTTTTATCTCTAACCGTATCACGCGATAATCACTTAGCTATATAATAATATGAAGACTCCACTGAAAGAACCAAGAACGCACGTAGTCACAATTTGGTAAATTTTGAGTTATGACCCCTGTGTTATTCGTCTCATAGTAGACTAGTACCAGGTGACCGATCATTCGATCGGTAATAAAGAGCAGGGGCTTGTACCTTTACATCATGTGTAGGTAAAACAACAGTGTATAAATTTTCAAAATACGTCTTTACCAGACCAATAAATTGTATTTGTCTTTTTCTTTTTTTCTACTATGAATAACATGGGCTTTAAATGCTAACAGTCGAAGCAGATTTTTATTTGTGCAGTCTAATATCTAGATTTTGCCCGATAACCCCCCCCCCCCCACCCAAAAAAAAACAACAACAACAAACCCAGCTTAATCTCATTTTAACCCCCCCCCCCCCCCCAAAAAAAAAACAACAACAAAAACATGTAGGCTAGAGTTGTCAGTTTTAAATCCAACAGAAATATATGTCAGTTATGTAATAATGTTATGTACCGTGTATACTCGCGTATAAGTCGCACCGGTGTATAAGTCGCACCCCTAGTTTAAGATTTTTTTTCTTATATGTTGTCATTGACCCGCGCATAAGTCGCACCCCGACTTCTCGGGTTACACTGCCTTTTAATATCTCAAAAATGCATACTTTTTAAACATAAAAGTTACTAAATATTCACCCTAATTTGGAAACTTTTATAAAAAATGGTTTTAATCGTGCATAAGGCAAACGTAATCAGACTTTAGTGAGATGGGAAAGTAAGGTATCTGTTTCTTCATCTAAGTCCCTTTCCCTACTCAAGTTCATATCCTTATAGTAACACTACACACATAAAAGTCTTTGAAGTACGTCATTAGACTCAATGTCGCCTAGACTGGAGACTTTGAGGCGCCGGCATTTATTACGCGCTATACAAGTGTCCTAATTACCATTAACATTGTTTGTAATGATTTCAAGTGCGTCTGCGAGACCGAAAAATAATAAGATGTGGTTTTTTTTCAACTCTTGCATGCAACTAATGAAAAATAAAACACACTATTGACATTTCACGTGTCCATCTGCCGATCGTAGTTTTGGAAACATTGCCTAGACATAGCGCAGTTTTATCGGAATGCTCAACACTGCCTTATTAGTAGGCTATAGCCTATAAGCCTAGACCTTAAGAAATAAATAAAACGCATCTTAAGCTTATTGGCCTACCTACATTACAGGCCTAGACAGGCAGTCACACATTTACGATTCTTACCATACTGTAATTTGCGTTCAATAAGCCTACCAAAAATTGCCGCCTTTAAACTTACGCTACGTTTCGGCAATACAAAATCGGTCCAAAAGTTTTTTTAAAAAGCGGGGGGGGGAGGGTCTGAAAAACCTAGAATATTTGTCGATTTCAATTTCAGTTATATAAAGATAGTAATATTTACACCTACGAAAGTTTTCTAAATGTAAAATGTATGCCTACGCATATCATAATAATTCTACTTAACTCCAGCCAACTATACAGGTAATGTAGGAAACTTTATGACAGAGTAGTGATGTTTTTCGAACTTTTCAAAAACTGTGTTGGGTGTATAAGTCGCACCCCTACTTTTTGTCGAAATTTTCGGTAAAAAACGTGCGACTTATACGCGAGTATATACGGTATTTAAAAAACTGAAAATGAAAAGTTTAAATTTAAAATATCGTGAATTACGTTACAATTTTTAGTTCTTCTACCCCTTCCCCTATTGGTGTACGCTCGTTTGAACCTGTGGCGCCTTCACTGTGGAACGGCTTATAATATACCTGAGACACTGAAAAACTCTGTGTCAAAAAAGGCATTCAAGAAGAATTTGAAGACTTTTCTTTTCAACTAAGT
The DNA here is from genome assembly GCA_949126835.1 of Anisus vortex. Classification (NCBI taxonomy): domain Eukaryota; kingdom Metazoa; phylum Mollusca; class Gastropoda; family Planorbidae; genus Anisus; species Anisus vortex. The sequence goes on from OX421508.1 coordinate 9,539,352, forward strand.
TTATCAAGTACACATCCATCAGCAAAAAACTTGTTTAAAACTATTTTAAAATGTTATTGTCGTTTCGTGCCTCCATCGGCCGAAACTTTAGAGTGTTATTGTCCTTTCGTTTTTGTGAGCGCGCTGAGCATGCTTTTATTAGCATGGAGTGAGGCGCTATATAAATGACCAATTAATTAATTAATGTAAGCTCGTGCCAGAACACACCGTACAAACTCAGGAAGGTGAGAAGGGTAACGTTTATTTATGCATGAATATAACTGAAAACCAAAAACCCAACCAGTCAACTAGTGGAGACTGGAAAATAAAAAATAGTAAAAACATGAATAGATTTAAATTAAAAATATGTACTAATATGAAATACAACAAACATAATAATATGCAGTTTAACTAGAGACATGAAGTAGTGATAAGAATAGTTTTAAAATAATCTTACATTAGAACAATAGTACTAAATATTTAAAAGAGTATCAATATGAGAAAGAGAGCGTCTAACTACACTTTTATCATGCATAAACCAACCAATGTAACAAATACATAACAAGGTATGACTCAGAATCTGGGAGACCATGATTACTGAGACAAAACCAACCCATGATTTATACAAAAGTGTTATCCAAGGCAGTACTAGTACCCTAGCAACATTCAGATATTGTATTAATATAATATTAATATTCATTTGCTTAGCCCCATCCATAAACATACTACTCTAGTTGACATAGTCAAACAACATGCTCATAATACTCTTATCCCACAACAATACTTCATTAATATTAAATAAAAAGCAATATAAATCTCATATCAATAATTAAGGTACCAATAGTCTACACATAGGCCTAATATGCTACAATAGCCTATACATGTAATATGTAAAAGGGAATGGTTTAAATTTAACCAATACAATAATTCTGACTTCCTTATGAAGTCATAAAACAAAATGAAAAGTATACGTGAAGCATGGCGACCTAGACTAGATCTAGTTAAATTTGGCGCGCCACTGCTGGGTTGAAGGGACACTAAATACAAACGTGATGTCAACTTATGAATACCATACCCACATTGGCAGTAAAAAGAACAAGATAGATAACATGTATACATACATAAAAGTACCTTAGAGTTTAAAATAAAATATTTACCTAGTGCAAGCTATGCTTTATAATGAAACACTGTTGTATCATTCGCAGACAACTGGACAACGCATTCGGAAAACGGGGAGTTCACTCTAAACATAAAAAAGGGGGGCCAGCAAAACAAAAACATACATTTGCACTGACGAAACAAACTTAAAAAGGCCACTGGCCTACACGCACCCCCACAAAAATATAAGCAGTCTCTGCTTAAAAAAAACAACAACATATTAACAGCAAAGAAAATATTCATACAGAAGTACAATAACTATAGATCTAACACTGATAAAAAAATTATATATGTTTCAACAAACAAAAAGATGAAACAATTTAGAGGTCTAGCCTGTGTACAGGTTTAAACCTCCTCCCAGATCTCCTGACCAAGTTCGGCTGATCCCTGGCTCCATGGGCAATGTCTGGTACTGTTTGAGCCATGGTAGGTTGTGCGATAGCCGCACCAGGCTCACTGATACTAACGGACCACCCAACACACACAGCCTCCTGTGGATCAGAATGGGGCCTGTTTTGTTCCCTACTAGTTGTTGGAACAATGTTACCCATTTGTTGTTCTGTGAACTTTCTTAGTTCCGCCGCAGTCGCATGAATAGGCGTACTGGACACATTCTTCTGGATGACATAAGGTCCACCTTCAGCATCGGGTAGGCCGATGACCTCATAGATGATGTCATGAAACTTGTCCTGGATCTTATTTCTCCCAGGTGGGTGGCTACGCATTAGAACTTTGTCCCCGACTGCAATTCTGGTAGACGTATGACACTTCTCTCTTGCCTCTGCATTTCGTTGGATGGCTAAGGTTGCTTGCTGTCTGAGGTCTGCAAGCTTCTGCAGGTGTCTGAACAGATATCCATGAGCTGATGAACTATCCCGAGATTGCATTCGTACAAGGGAATCAATGGGGAGATTTGGTTCTCTCCCAAACAGTAAGCAGTATGGAGACTGGCCAGTAGATGAGTGGGGTGTTGAGTTGTACCAATAGACAAGCGTTGGTAAATGCTTGGGCCAGTGTTTCTTCTCATGTGGTGCCAAACTTCGGAGAAGATCATGCATGGTCCTGTTGAACCTCTCGCATTGGCCGTTGCCTTTGGGGTTATACGGGCTTGTACGAGATTTCTGAATGCCATAATGGCTACACAGAAGACGGACGACATCAGATTCAAAGGCTCTTCCTTGGTCAGAGTGCAGCTGGAGTGGTGCCCCTAGGTTGGGAATCCATTCTTCTATGAGGACCTTGACAACAGTAGCTGCAGTCTGGTCTTTAACAGGTACCGCCTTAGTCCACTTTGTGAATATGTCAGTCAACACAAGGACTGTCTCTATGCCCTCAGCTGACATTTCCAGTCGTGTGAAATCCATAGCCACTATTTCCAGAGGATAGTGGGCGATGAGATGCCCTGGGGGCTGGAATATTCTAACAGCTGGTGTCTTTGCTGTCTGACACCTCAGACAAACCCTACAGTAGCCAAAAACAGTTTCTTGCATATTGACCCAGTAGCAACGACGGCGCAGTATCTTTAGGGTTCTTTCTGGTCCTTGGTGTCCACTGACATCATGTGCAAGGCGTAGAGCCTCAGCCTGGAGAGAGGATGGAAGGACTACCTGGTGAACATCTCCACCTGGTTCTTTAATGATTCTGACCAGAATTCCATTCGTGACCTTTAGGCGAGAAAACTGTCTCAGGAGCTTCACGGAGGACTTGGGCAGAGATGAGCGCTGATGGAAATCGGGGTACTTGGAGGAAACGACGAGGTCCTTTATAGGGGCAATGGTGGGATCATTCATTTGGGCATCCACTATAGACGCAGGGGGTAGGGACTGGAGAAAGAAATCTGGTTCTAGACCTAGACCAGGATCAGTATGTTCATCAACCGTTTGGACATCACTGACATTTTCAAGGGCGAGGGGTGGTATGGCTGTACATGTCTTTATTTCTGATACCGATGTCCAGGTTTCCTCTGGGCCTTCTGGAGTTGATGTGGGGTATCTGCTCAAAGTATCAGCATTGGCATTGTGTTTGCCAGGGCGGTATGTTATAGCGATGTCAAAGGAGGCCAGCTCAGCCACCCATCTTTGCTCCACAGCAGATAACTTTGCTGTCTTCAAATGGGTGAGGGGGTTGTTGTCCGTGAAGACCATTGTTTTACTCCCAAGGAGATAGCCTCTGAATTTTTCAGTAACGGCCCATTTGAGACCCATCAGCTCTAGTTTGAAACTGCTGTATCCTTTCATGGCCCTTTCGACAGGCCTCAAAGACCTACTGGCATAGGCGATGACACGCGACAGTCCATTTTGCTTTTGGCTCAACACTGCCCCTAGACCCCTGTAACTGGCATCAACTTCTAGGATAAATGGCTCCTTGTAGTCAGCATATCCAAGAATTGGAGCAGAAGTCAAGGCAGTCTTCAGCTGTTGAAATGAGTGCTGACAGTCCTCTGTCCACCTTTCACCTATCAGCTCCTTTTTGGCCTTTTTACTACCAGTTAGAAGCATGTGAAGAGGTCGCGCGATATCTGAAAATCCTTTTATAAATCTGCGGTAGTATCCTACCAAACCAAGAAATGATCTCACATCTGTCGTGGTTTGAAGTTTTCTGAAGTCCTCGACAGCAGAGACTTTACCCGGGTCTGTGTGGATTCCCTCAGCACTAACTATGTGGCCAAGGAAGGACACAGAGGACGAGCCAAAAGAACACTTCTCTGGATTTAGTTTCAGGCCAACTTCTTTTAACCGACGAAAAACAGTTTCGAGGCGACCAAGGTGTTCTGAAAAGGTTGGTGCATATATGAGGAGATCATCAAGGTACACAAGCAGAATTCTGAAAATATGTTCACTCATTACAAGCTGCATTAATCTCTGAAATGTTGCTGGCGCATTGCAGAGGCCAAAGGGCATGCGATTCCACTCATAGAGGCCCCAGGGGCAAATGAACGCAGTCTTAGCCCTGTCTTTCTCATCGATGGCTACTTGGTGAAACCCTGAAGACAAGTCGATTGTACTGAAGAATCTTGCACCACCTAACGCATCCAGACATTCGTCGATACGAGGAAGGGGGAAGGCATCCTTACGAGTAGCATCATTTAATTTCCTATAGTCGCAGCAAAGTCTGATTTCTCCTGTTTTCTTCCTCACAACAACAATGGGGGCGGCATATGGGCTGGAACTTGGTGATATAATGTCGCGCCGTATCAAATCTTCTATATGCTGCTTGATCTCGTTGAATTGTGAGGGAGGGATACGTCGGAAAGGCTGCGCTATAGGAGCATCCGTTTGCAGTGTGATAGTGTGCTTGACCAAGTCAGTGAAGCCTAACTCTGTATCATTCCATGCGAATATATCTGAGTATTGGTCCAGCAACACCATCAATTGATGCCTGTCTTTAGGGTCCAGATCCTTAGAGACATTAAGCTGGTGTACCCTTGGGTTTATGCTCTGTTCCTCCACAAAGTTGCATACTACTGCCTTGGCACACTCAACACTCCCTATAGTCAACCTTGGGGGAATCAGAATATTGTCATCTGTCACATTCATCACTTTGATGCTCATGACCCCATTCTGGGATACAGAAAACGTTGGAAGGACAAAAAGGCCGGGGACTGGGATGTCGGAACAGGGTTCAAAAAGCATTTCCCCATTGTTTGTTGGGTCGGAGCCAGTGACTGTTATATAGCAGGTGGAGTTGGCCGGGACAAGGGTCGGGTTGCGACCAGTGCGTGCCGTAGCAAAAGGTTTAACTGGCTTATCGGGCAGGGCGGTCATGTATCGTGGTATCTCTTTCAGAATATTCATTCCAATTAGTAGATGTGTCCTGGTACTCGAGGAGATCAAAATTATTCTGTCCTTGATAATCTGTCCATCTACCTTCACATCAGCCATCAAATATCCTGAATAGGGAATAGTGAGACCATTGGCTGCTACCATCTTGAACCAGGTTAGCCTCTCATGCACTCGACACCTTTGCCGAAAGTGAAGGTTGAAAAGCTCTTCACTAATGATGCTGACCTGACTTCCAGTATCAACCAAACCCTTGAGGTTAGTGCCGTGGATCTCCACCGATGCCATAGGACAAACGCCAACTGCCTTGTCAGAAAACGAGCCTAAATTTCCACCCTCAGCAGCCAGGCTCTGAACAGCTAAGGTGTGGAGTTTTCCGGACACTGTGCCTGAAAGTGACCTGGTTTCTTGCATTTAAAACAGCGGAGCTGTCTGGGTCGCCTCCTCTCCAACTCCAACTGGTCAACCTTATTGCTGAGCCTCTTCACTTCAGCCAAGAGCAGATCTAGTGTCTTGGACTCAGTGGTAACAGGAGCTGGGGTTGCCTGTAGATCTGATGGTGAAAAATGCACCTGTCTGGGTGCAGGGGACGAAGCTTTAACGTAGGCTGCAGAGGCAGAAATGCCATGATGGTCCTCTTCTTCAAGGCCCAGGGCTGTCTCACGAATGGTGAGAAACGTAGAATCTGGGTAACCCATACGAAACTGTCTCAGGTGTAGACGAACGTTGGTGTCCCTGAGACCATCGATGAACGTATCGCGGAGAATCCTATCCTCGGTAGTGTGTAGCCTCTGTGCCGACTGCTGGCGAATGAGCCTCAGGTAGGCTGCTCTCAACCGAGTTGAATATAACCTGACTGTCTCAAATTCACCCTGAGTCACTGAGTGGAAGTCAAAAATAAGGCGACTTATCGGGCGGCGTTCACCGTAGATGGCCCCGATCTTCTCCAACACCACCTCAGGATTGTCAAGCACATCCCTCTCGAAGCAAGCCAGCTCATCTCTGACTGCAGGCCCAATGTTTTGGAAGATGACGTCAAGCCTCTGACGATTTGTAAGAGAGGGGCGGTTTGCCCACCAAGCCCTAATATCATCCTCGAATGATTGGGCATCTGTAGGGTCTCCATCACCATGAAAGCGACGTATGGGCCTCTCATACTGAGGCACCACAATCACCTGGGTAGTCATCACTGGGATGGGAGCAGGCTGGTCCTCTGCCATGACCGGTTGGGTTTGGTTAACTTCCTTACCCACTAAATCTCACGATCCTGCCGACAACGCCACTTGTAAGCTCGTGCCAGAACACACCGTACAAACTCAGGAAGGTGAGAAGGGTAACGTTTATTTATGCATGAATATAACTGAAAACCAAAAACCCAACCAGTCAACTAGTGGAGACTGGAAAATAAAAAATAGTAAAAACATGAAAAGATTTAAATTAAAAATATGTACTAATATGAAATACAACAAACATAATAATATGCAGTTTAACTAGAGACATGAAGTAGTGATAAGAATAGTTTTAAAATAATCTTACATTAGAACAATAGTACTAAATATTTAAAAGAGTATCAATATGAGAAAGAGAGCGTCTAACTACACTTTTATCATGCATAAACCAACCAATGTAACAAATACATAACAAGGTATGACTCAGAATCTGGGAGACCATGATTACTGAGACAAAACCAACCCATGATTTATACAAAAGTGTTATCCAAGGCAGTACTAGTACCCTAGCAACATTCAGATATTGTATTAATATAATATTAATATTCATTTGCTTAGCCCCATCCATAAACATACTACTCTAGTTGACATAGTCAAACAACATGCTCATAATACTCTTATCCCACAACAATACTTCATTAATATTAAATAAAAAGCAATATAAATCTCATATCAATAATTAAGGTACCAATAGTCTACACATAGGCCTAATATGCTACAATAGCCTATACATGTAATATGTAAAAGGGAATGGTTTAAATTTAACCAATACAATAATTCTGACTTCCTTATGAAGTCATAAAACAAAATGAAAAGTATACGTGAAGCATGGCGACCTAGACTAGATCTAGTTAAATTTGGCGCGCCACTGCTGGGTTGAAGGGACACTAAATACAAACGTGATGTCAACTTATGAATACCATACCCACATTGGCAGTAAAAAGAACAAGATAGATAACATGTATACATACATAAAAGTACCTTAGAGTTTAAAATAAAATATTTACCTAGTGCAAGCTATGCTTTATAATGAAACACTGTTGTATCATTCGCAGACAACTGGACAACGCATTCGGAAAACGGGGAGTTCACTCTAAACATAAAAAAGGGGGGCCAGCAAAACAAAAACATACATTTGCACTGACGAAACAAACTTAAAAAGGCCACTGGCCTACATTAACTTTAACAACTGTCAAACTTTCCTATAAAATTATGTCAATTTTTTTAACTCCCTCCCTCAACCCATTCAAGCTAACAATGAGTTACGACCGGCAAATATGTTTGATATGAATTAAAAAGGTCTACGAATAAATGTAAATCGGGTAAAAAAAATAGGCATAGTCTAACTGGAGAATCGAACCCGGGTCGCCGGCACAGCAGTCCTCTACGTTAACAACTTAGCTAGAGTAAGGCACATGTCAGATGTGAAAAGCTATTAGACTAGGCCTAAATAAGTCAGGTACACAAACTCACAAATTGACCAATGGGGATCCGTGGGGATTCGACACAAACACGATCTTTTTATATATATAGATTTTCAATGTTTTCAATGTATTATTCCAAACATTGTTTGACAAAAAAGTAAAAAAATATAGTTTGGTGTTAACATTATCTAATATCCTCCATTTGTGTTACTATTTAAAATAAACTATCGCGGCAAAATATAATATTGATTAATTAAAACAATGGTATGATAAACATTTTTTTTTAAAATTTTGAGCATTAAACTTAAATACTAAATAATTAACGGTGAAATTAGGTTATTCATTGAAAAGACTGCAAATGAAAAGATTATAATATAGTCTATATAGGTTACGTTAGATGATGTGTTTAATTCCTTCCCCCCCCCCCCCCGCCCCTCAATAAAACTAACAGTATATTACACTTCTGACTATTGTTATAAGGAAAATACAAATATACTGAATACATCTTTTCTAGTTTACCAGATTTCGAATTGACAATGTTAACATATTCTAATATATCTTACTTTGGTAGGCCTTTATAAGCAAATCATATATATTTTTAATGAAACATTCGTAAATTTAAAAAAAAGTGGATACTAATACAGTGTTTATTATTTACAGTGTAGAGTATACTGCTACATTGTATGCTATAATATACAGCGTAGTGTATACCGCTACAGTGAACACTATATACAGTGTAGTGTAATCTGCTGCAGTGTATACTATATACAGCTATTCATTGTTTAAACACAAAAAAAGTTTTAGAGGTGTTTTTTTTTTTCAAAAAAATGTCAGATAAAAGAAAGTTAAAAATAGACCTTTAGTTTGGTGAACCTTCATCTAATTCTGTTATTATTTAAACGGCAAACTATTATCTGACTATTAATTAATACGTAATTATTAATTTGTTTTTCTTTTTTTTAATTTAATCTAAAATATATTGAAGTTTAATCTAAAATGTATTGAAGACGTTCTAATCTAAATAAGCCGCAGGGCCGCATACTAGAGTCTATCATTTGTCCACCCGCGCGTTACCCACTGGCTATAATAGTATAGTAGGCCTATAGGCTATTCCCTATAGGCCCTAATAGGCAAAGCTAAAGTAGCCTAAAGGCCTATATAAATTATAAATATAGGCTTATGGCTTATAGGATAGGCCTATAATAGCTATTATTTAATATAATATAGCATATCGAATCGGCCTATCACATATAGTTTACTATAATAGGCCTAATTATTAGCCTGCCTATAGGCCTAGGCCTATTACTATTAGCCTATTAACCTATTAGTACATTAGCCTATTATAGTAGCCTAAAGGTTATAAGCTCAAACAGTTTAAACCATTAAACAATTGAAAATATTTACTATAGAAAAGTGTTGATTGACCGATTGCGATTGCATGAAATAATTTTACGGAGTGATTATACGGCGGATCCGCCGTATAACGCTCAGCGTTATTCGGCGGATTTTTGCGTGAACTCCTGACCTATATTATACACACTGCGATTGACGCATGCGTATAATTGTTTATCTGGTTCTATACGCTTAATTACTATTTTTTTGTACGATTTGAACAAGGTTTGTTGGGCCAATGGTTAGTAGCTTGCGCTGACAACAGGGGTGACGCAGGTTCAAATCCAACCAGCTCTGCTAACTTTTTTTTTTAGTATTATAAAAAATACGCCGTATGGGCCTAATCACTCCGTTCAATTATAGTAAAACGATAAATATTTTTTAGTTAAATTCGTGATTTTTCTGTAAGTAACCATTTGTCATTGTTTATAATTAATTCAAACATAAAGTATAAAGGTTAGGTACCCTATTACTATGGCCTATGTCTCTTAATCACAATTAGAAATTGATGTTACGGTTAGGCCCGGTTAGGGTTAGGACTTAGCTAGGAATATGATCCTAAATAAAAGCCTATAGAGTCACTATAGACTATAGAATAGAATATAAAGTTTTAAGTCATAAATATAGCCTAACTCTCACAATTTTTCGTAAATTCGGCATTATAATACACTTTCGGCTGAATAACGCTTCCCAAAAATTAGTGCTTCGCGTTGTAGGCAGTGGAAAAGATCCTGTATAATATAGGTCACGAGTTCACGCAAAAATCCGCCGTATAACGACTCCCATAATTTTATTAAGCGAATATGAAGGTAGGCTATGCTATATATTTGATATTTGCAAAATGGTGCGTGTTTTTCTTCATGAATATTTAGTTATAGGCCTGTTATTGAATAATATTTCATGCATAGGACTAATGAAATGACAATAAGTCACAATATGAATAGGCCTATATATCTATATCTAGGCTATAATATATCATATTCAATATGGAAAACATTTTAAGTAATTTTTAAGGTTAAATTTCTAATTTTCTGGAACAGTTGTATAGGAAATAAGTGTATTAATGGCATAGTTAGGATTGCAATGTGGGGGTGGCAAATAGTACAAGGTAGCTGAGATGAGGTTATGGGGCACGGTAGCTGAGCAGCAGCGCGTTCGACTGGCGAGCCAAAGATCCCGGGTTCAAATCCTAGTGCAGGCTAGGATTCTTTCCCGGGTCTGGAGGGTGTCCCTGAGTCTAACCAGCTCTGATGGGTACCTGACATTAGTTGGGGTAAAGTAAAGGCGGCTGTGCATAGTGCTGGCCACATGATCACCTAGTATGCCGTGGCCACAGAAACTGGTGAACGCTGCTTCATCGGACCTATGGATCAATTCGGATTCGACGAGGTAGGGGACAAGGAAGTCAACTACCGTAGGACCTATGTATAAAATGCAAGAGGGAATAGTGAACATATGGTGAAAATAGAAAGCTAACTTACAACTAGCTATAACTACAATTTATTTCCCCCCTAAAGTTAAAGTATTGAACAATTAACATTGTACCAAAATATCAATAGTGATCAAAGCATAAATAAATTAGAAATGATTAAATATTTATACGAATAGAACAATACCGTAGTAAGACTAAAGAAAAAACCTATTGTTAAGATCCTCGGATTGGAAAAAAATTGGGGAGGGGCGGTGGGGAGATTCGAGCGAGGATCTAGAGGAACCATGTTACGCCCCCCCTTTGTGGCTACGCCTATGAGAGTTATAGTCAATTTCAAACTTGTTTGACAAGTTTTAAAATGTATTAAAATTAATTATACACCTTAAAATTTCCATTTTAAACATAAAAACCAGCGTCTAAAATTTTGTTTCTGAATATGAAAGGGAGGGGGGTCTCTGTAAGTTTGACAGTTGTTGACAAGGGGGAGAGGTAAATTTTGCAAAAAAATTGTTGACGTAATTAATGGACTTTCCCTTGTCTTTGCCTCTTTATATGCAGAAATAAAAACTGTGCATTAAAATGCTAATGTTGTATCAATATTCATTATTTACTTACCAAAACCTTAACTCTAAGCCCAATAAGCTACGGTACATTAGAATGTCTTGCTGAGAAACAGCATATTTTGTTAGATAAGCTGATGGCGACAAAATATTTTAAATTTTAGAATCACTGTGGGGCACATTTCAGGTGCGGAGCATTTTGTGGAAATGTAAAAAAAAGAAAAGGCTGTTGTAATATAGGTCTATTCAACCTGTATGTAGGACCTTAATTTACTAATTACTCTTTCTAGGAAAAATAAATATATAATAAATACCTTTTAAGTACCGGTAGGTAAACCACATGATTGGCTATTGCCATTAATATATCTGTAGTTTACTGCCTCTGGAGTTAGCTTGACATCCGAGACACAAGTGTTAGCATAAAAAATCAGACAATTGTGTCAGACTTTCAATGTTTACTAGTAGTCACACCTAGCTCAGGGATGGTAACTACTGACAACTCCCTTTAAAAATGAAAGGTTTAAAATTGTTTGTAGATGATTATTTCCAGCTATGCTGTACTGATACAAGGTTTTATAGTTTTAATGATTACAATTATGCGTTTCGCATTCTTCCAGACATGGAGCACACGTTCGCTGGCATACCGAAGTACCAGGGCTCGAATACTGGTGAAGGCTAGGATGTATTTTTTAGTCTGGAGGGTATCCCTGGGTCTAGCGAGCTCTGATAGATACCAGACTTTAGTTGGAGTGAAGTAAAGGGGGCTGGGCACTGTGATGGCCACACAATCCCCTAGTATGCCACAGAAACTGGTGAAAGCTGCTACACTTGCCCTATCGTTCAATTTGGCCCGATGTGATACTTATTTACTATTCTTCCAGGCACAAAATAAAATTCCTAGACTCAATGCTTAAATTGTTCTGTACAATTTTATTTGTTCAAAACATTTTCTGAAAAAAAAACAACAACAAAAAAAAAACAACAATGAAACAATAACCCAAACAATTTTCCAAATTTAAATTTAGGTGGTTATACATATTACATTCTTTTCGTTTTATAAATGTTGAAAACTAAACAATTGAACATATGGTAAAAAAAAAAAGTTACACAATTTTTCTTAATTAGTACAAATAATAACTGTTTGAACCAAAAAATTAAAAAGTTCATTGTTGACAAACTTTGATGTTTTCCTTTAGTAAAATGAATTTTAAAAATGTGTAGAAGTTAGTAAAACAATTAGAGTTAGCAAACATTATTCTTTTTCATGATTGAGAAATATTTAGTGAGAGATATATATAGTAAGTAATAGAATGAATAACAATTAACATTAACAGTTTCAAACCAAAAACAACATTTTAAATGCAAAGTAGATTTTCAATAGAAAAAGCAATCATGAACATACTATGAACAGAACCGCCTTCAATAACTTATATTTTTAAAAGCAGGCCCTATTAGAAACATTTGAAAAGTTTAATAATACATGTCTTAGCATTAAAGCATAGAGAGTTTAAACCATTCAACATTCTGTACAGTCAACAACATTGAAAGAGTTAATTCATTCAAGAGACAGTAATCTCAACATCGAAAGAGTTAATGCATTTAAGAGAAGTAATCTCAATATTGAAAGAGTTAATGCATTCAAGAGAAGTAATCTCAACATTGAAAGAGTTAATGCATTCAAGAGAAGTAATCTCAACATTGAAAGAGTTAATGCATTCAAGAGAAGTAATCTCAACATTGAAAGAGTTAATTCATTCAAGAGACAGTAATCTCAAAATTGAAAGAGTTAATTCATTCAAGAGACAGTAATCTCAATATTGAAAGAGTTAATTCATTCAAAAGACAGTAATCTCAACATAGAAAGAGTTAATTCATTCAACAGACAGTAATCTCAACATTGAAAGAGTTAATGCATTCAAGAGACAGTAATCTCAACATTGAAAGAGTTAATTCTCAACAAACTTGAAAGATTTGATTCATTCAAGAAAAAGCTTCAACAACCCTGAAAGGGTTAATTCATTCGTAGCTAGTACTCTGTAATAGAGGAGACATCAACATCCTGGTAAGCTTGTCTTATGGCCGTAGATGTAAGAGGCTGGACACTCATTGGGCTTGGTGTTCTCAAATCATAACTTGTCCCAGTGGAGGCTAGAAAAGTAGAACAATGAAAGTTTTCTATTAACATTTAAAGTTTTATTTTTAAAATATTTACACATCTACCCACAATATTTTCTAATGTTATTTTTGTTTTCAATTATTGCTCCCCCTCCCCCACACCATCTCTTACCAAAAAGACCATCAATCATTATATTCAAAATCAAAACAGTAAATAAGTCATCCATGTGTTTATTGTATAATGATTTAAGTTCTGAATCTTGTGCATTCTGAATGATGGAAGTGCTTTTATGGAATGAAATTCCAAACAATATAGAACATCCAAAAAATATTTACTTTTAAACCACATTTGAAAACATGTCTTATTTTTTTTTTGAAGTATTAGCAAAAGCTACTTTATTGATACATATTATATTTATATTGACTATTTGTTGACTAAATAAAATAAACTTCTTTTGTTCAAAAGCAGTGTTGATTTTTTTCTTATTATATATTAAGTCTTGTTTAAAATCTTTCTTCCTGAGTGATATCTGGGCATGGAATTGGAATGTGCTACCTGTACTACTATAGAAAGCCAACACCTTAGCATCATTTAAAACCCTTAAAAATTACAAGACAAATCTAATACCATTGGTAAGTAAAAGACACAATAATCTGCTGCATAGAATAATAGTCTGTAGCATAAAAGATAAATGGTGCATATGTTCAGGGCCTTATATAAGGAGCTTCGTCACTTTAAATTTCCATGATTTTCAAAGACCTAGCCTATCCATTCCTGATCATTCCAACCCTTACATCTTTATTTATTTCCCTCATAACAGGAATACATTTTTTAATCAACTATAGCCCTCACCAGGAACAAACCAGACAATACAATTTCTAAGAGTTAAATAAAAACAACCAACATACATTCTGGGCTTGAACTTTCCTCCATTCGCTTGCGACGACTACTGGTGGTGGACTCAACCTCCCTCTGCATCAGGCTGTTTCTATACACAAAGAACGGCTGCCAGTCTTCAGACTTCATCTTGGACTTGCTCTTGGCTACTGACTTGTCCAGGTACTCAAGCCTGCGTCAAGTATAACAATCAAAGAAAGAAATGTGAAGATGAAAAGAGATGGTTGATAATGAAGTACACCTAAGACACAAGAAGTAGAACAAACTGAGTCTTGTCTCAGAGTTCACTACAGTCTTCACTACTTTGGGTAGCATAACATTTTTTTTTGTATTAAGCTAATTGTCCAAGGGCCTTAACGTGTACTCTCCCTGTCATATACCAACTAGAGCTTGGGGGCACATACCAAGGAGAAAATTAAAATAAGGCCACATGACTGAATAAAACCAATCATCAGCTTGCTGTAACCAAGGGATTGATTAAAATAGTAATGTCAGATTATCAAGTTGTAGCTCAAGATCTTGAAACCAATCATCAGCTTGCTGTAACCAAGTGATTGATTAAAATAGTAATGTCAGATTATCAAGTTGTAGCTCAAGATCTTAAAACCAATCATCAGCTTGCTGTAACCAAGTGATTGATTAAAATAGTAATGTCAGATTATCAAGTTGTAGCTCAAGATCTTAAAACCAATCATCAGCTTGCTGTAACCAAGTGATTGATTAAAATAGTAATGTCAGATTATCAAGTTGTAGCTCAAGATCTTAAAACCAATCATCAGCTTGCTGTAACCAAGTGATTGATTAAAATAGTAATGTCAGATTATCAAGTTGTAGCTCAAGATCTTAAAACCAATCATCCGCTTGCTGTAACCAAGTGATTGATTAAAATAGTAATGTCAGATTATCAAGTTGTAGCTCAAGCTCTTAAAACCAATCATCAGCTTGCTGTAACCAAGTGATTGATTAAAATAGTAATGTCAGATTATCAAGTTGTAGCTCAAGATCTTAAAACCAATCATCAGCTTGCTGTAACCAAGTGATTGATTAAAATAGTAATGTCAGATTATCAAGTTGTAGCTCAAGATCTTAAAACCAATCATCCGCTTGCTGTAACCAAGTGATTGATTAAAATAGTAATGTCAGATTATTAAGTTGTAGCTCAAGATCTTAAAACCAATCATCAGCTTGCTGTAACCAAGTGATTGATTAAAATAGTAATGTCAGATTATCAAGTGTAGCTCAAGATCTTAAAACCAATCATCCGCTTGCTGTAACCAAGTGATTGATTAAAATAGTAATGTCAGATTATCAAGTTGTAGCTCAAGCTCTTAAAACCAATCATCAGCTTGCTGTAACCAAGTGATTGATTAAAATAGTAATGTCAGATTATCAAGTTGTAGCTCAAGATCTTAAAACCAATCATCAGCTTGCTGTAACCAAGTGATTGATTAAAATAGTAATGTCAGATTATCAAGTTGTAGCTCAAGATCTTAAAACCAATCATCCGCTTGCTGTAACCAAGTGATTGATTAAAATAGTAATGTCAGATTATTAAGTTGTAGCTCAAGATCTTAAAACCAATCATCAGCTTGCTGTAACCAAGTGATTGATTAAAATAGTAATGTCAGATTATCAAGTGTAGCTCAAGATCTTAAAACCAATCATCCGCTTGCTGTAACCAAGTGATTGATTAAAATAGTAATGTCAGATTATCAAGTTGTAGCTCAAGCTCTTAAAACCAATCATCAGCTTGCTGTAACCAAGTGATTGATTAAAATAGTAATGTCAGATTATCAAGTTGTAGCTCAAGATCTTTGGTATGACAATCTGAATTGGCTGCAGCTAGACCACCATGTCCCTTAAGGAAACAACAGGGATGCCAGCAGGCCTAGACAAAAAAGCCTGACATTTTTTTTCTCTCCAAAAACTAATATGAAAGCTTGAAAGCGCGACAATACGTATAGTGACACAAACCATAAACATTATTCATTATTTTTAATTTAGCCTAACTATTATGTAATGCAAATAGTGGTGTACTTACAAACTTTACATAAGCAGCATGTGTAAAAGAAGGGGAGGAACCGCTAATTGTTTGTCTATTTCTTGAGAGGGTTGCCCTTTAAAGGGCTTCCTTTTCTCTTTTTTGCATTCATGTGTGCACCAAACAATACCTGGCTCCTTTATCTTTCTAATATAGTCCATAGTCAGAAAAAAAATGTCCCAACTGATCATTTTCTTCAAGCCAAGCCCACTTAAACTTGTTCTTAACATTTTTTTCTAAGGTTGCCAACAACAACTCACTTTCTTTTCTGTCTATAAACTCTAAACTTGCCATGATATAATCTAGTTTAGTAGACAAAGTTCTTGAACTGATGGCAGTTAGCAGACTTAAGTCCGTAGAGCCGTAAAAATGGCTACTAACTACTAACTTACTAACTCATAAACCAGTACAAGCCACTATCTTTAATTTAGTCCGATCGGCACATTTAGAAAATCTCCGGCTAGCCCCGAAAATGCCGGCTGTATCGAAACTTTGATTGGGCTAACGGTCTGTACTTTTTCGGAGATTTTTTTTCCTTGTTTCGTGGCCGCCGGCCGGCGACTCTAGTTTTTAGCTAACTAAATCAAGCAGAGGCCTATAAAAATACTGGATTTAAAATTTAAGCGGAAAACGAACATCCATATGCAACTGCAATGTTAATAGCTGTTTTGTGGTTGTTTTCTTTAAAATCATTCTTATTTCTAATCAAGACTTGGAATATTTTGTAAATTTTTTTTATTCATAATATTGTCATATATACAAATAACTGATAGTCTACGCTAGTACTGACTAACGAGTTAGTAGCCATTTTTACAAACTACACAATCAACTAGTCCTTTTTTTAAAAATAGATTTTTTTCAAATTAGCTTCTGGTTGCCTATAAAGAATCTTGGAGGAGAATGAATCTTGTGGTAGTGCATAATAAAGCTATGCTATCAAATACTTCAGAACATAAAATAACTACAACGGAGCCATCTCCCAAAACTACTTTAAAAAAAAACTAAAAGAGAATTTGCATGGCTTGTAAACTACACCCAGACACAATATATTTCCCATAACTTTTAATGGTAGCCTTGTGAGCCTTAAAAACCCAGGCCAACAAGTCTGAATTTATATACTGGTACTAACAGAACAAAATTGCAGAGCTTTTGGGTAGGCAGTTGCCAGAATCACTATTATATCAGGGACCTTTTAATGAAATTTTAGATATGGCATTTTGGGCAAGGAATGTATGGGAATACAACTCAAATGTTAGGATATGACTTACACAGTTTTCTTGTCCTGCTTGATCAGCTTGTGGGTAAACTCATAGAGAAACTCAAGAAATGTAATGTTTGGTGGAGCAGCATCTGGACCTTTGTCTGGGTTCTCTAGCGGCGTCAAGCTGAACTGTATACCTTCTCTGTGAAACGTTGAATATGGAACAATTTACAATAACATGTTGGGTTGGAATGGCAGCATCTGGACATCTAGTTGAGATTAAACAAATATTATTTAAAGATAAAATCTAAAGGATTAATTATATTCACTCTTTGTTTAATTATATAACACCAGACATTACGATCATATTATGTTACAAGTTTCTAACACAATGTGATTTAAAAAAAAACAACTTCTTAATGCAATTACTAGAGATTTGTTTGTGCTTGTCAAAAAAACAATTTCCATAGTAAATAAAATGAGATAGAATTCCCTATTTTAAAGTCAATTATATAATTCCTTGTGAATGCCCCTACACTTGCCCCAAAGATCAATACATTCCTGATCTAACTGTACCATCTTTCTCATTCAGTTTAATAAAATATATGAAACCAAACTGGAAAAAAACAAGTCACATTTTGTAATTTTTTAAAGTTATGATTCTATCCTATATATATAGTCTTAAATAGTGTGTACTGAAGTGCTCTTCGAGTAAAAACAACCCTGCAATAACCATAAGAAAATTAGAAAATAAAAAATCCATGCACAATGGAAAAAAAGAGCCATAATCTTATGTTAACATAGGAATAACTCTAAACTAAAGAAATGTGACTCATTTTTTTCCCCGTGTGGTCTTCATGTCTGATAACTATATGGAAGCAAAGACTTACATATGGATGGCAACTACTGCTTGTCTGTTCCTAATCTGGTCTGGTCCAAATGAAAGTGCAATTTTTTTAGCCAATTCCTGAAATAATCCAACAGAAACACCAAGCTTAGACGATTTAAGTTTAAACACAGTAGGAAGTGCATTTATTTTCTTAAACTAGATACCGTACTTCTATTACATTAAATCAATTTAAAGTCTCCTAGTTAATTTCTTTTCATGCATATTTTTCTAGAAATTTATGATTGGGTAATATATTGAGAGCTGGCAGGCTCAGGACAGCGTGGAGAAGAGTTATGAAGAAGAAATGAAGCAGTGCAGCATGACATGGGGTGAACTAAAGAAATCTGCCCAGAACCGAGTGCGTTGGAGACTTGTTGCTAAGGTCCTTTTTCTACAAGGAATTTAAGGAAATAAGTCAATATATTGAGAATGTAATATAATATAGGCCTACACAAAATAACAATTTATTAATTTTCTGATATAAATCCAATAAAATAATTTTTTTTACTAAGTTTTTTTTAAAAAGACTTTTATATTTAAATGTGTTTATTTTTAGGTTTGCTTAGAGAAAGTGTCATATTTAGTCACAATACTATTAGTATCATTCATTCATCAGCAGATGCTTAATGATATCTGATGTATGGTACCCAAAAAACTAAAATAATATCAAATACCTTTATGGCCTGGAATGATGGAGAAGTTGTTTGAATGTCTCCTTGTTCAGCTTGAAGCTCATGAAACATCTAAAATAATTCATACACATTAAATGTAAGTATCTTAAACACAATGAACTTTATCGTGTAAATTAAAGTAAAGTATCCCCAGTCTGACCAAATTGATTCATGGGGCCGGTGAAGCAGCGCTCGCCAGTTTCTGTGGCCACTGAATAATAGGGTATTGTGTGACCAGCACAATGTCCAGCCTACTTAACTGTACCCCAACTGAAGTCCGGTAACCATCAGAACTGAGTAGACTCAGGGACACTGACCCTCCCATTGTGCCCCCATTCTTTATCATGTAAACAGTAAATATTATTTACAAAATTAGAGGAAAATGTACTTTATTTGTATAGGCAGTAAAATGTTCTTGTTTTCATTGAGGATTTCAATGTGGGTCACAAACTAAAAAGTGGCCTTATCTTATTTCAACTGCCACAATGCACTATATATGGCCCAACCTAAGGGAAGTAAATCATTAATAAGCAGAAGTGGTTTGTAAAATAAATTATTCAAAATCTATTTTGAGTCAAAATTGGATAACAAAAAAGTTATTCCTGTTACTTATTGAAAATAAATTTTGAAATGGACAAAAAGTGTTGTGCAGCACAAAAATGAATAAGAATGAAGAAAATTACATTGCCAGCATAAAAAATTATGATTTCTCTAAAAAAAAATGTGTGCAAATTATTTCCCAATAAGCTCCCTGTATCTGCTATTTATATTTTAGTCTTACACTGTTCTTACTCTAATATCAATATTACTTTTCTAACTTTAAAATTGTACAAACTAATTTACACCAGTAGGTGTGAAATATCTGGTTGCCCTACAAGTCAGTCAAAAGTTTAAAAAATGCTTCTGGATGTTGTTAAGTACCCATAAAATAATTTTAGAAAACAAATATTAGGGCACATAAGGACTCGTTCACTTTATTGCATAGTAAAGTAAAGTACCCTTCGGACCAAAGTGATCATAGGGCCGATGAAGCAGCATTCACCAGTTTTTGTGGCCACGGCATACCAGGAGATGTGTGGCCAGCTCAATGCCCAGTCGCCTTAACTTTACCCAACTATTGTCAGGCCTCAATCAGAGCTGGGTAGAGTAAGAGACACCCTCTAGACCCGGGAAAACAAACACCAGGTTTTGAACCCAGGACCTTTAGTACCCTAGTCTAACGCGCTGCACTGTGCCTCATTTATTACAGTTACTGAATAAAAAACAATTTTCTGAACTACCGGTATTTTGCACCCTACCTTTTCCATTTAGAAAAATTCACAAACTTTCCCAAACCTTGGTCAGTTTTCCCAAACTTGAAAAAGCACGTCCATTTTACAAAAGTTTCCCAACCAATATGAGACCTGCATTAAATGATTTGAATAGTTTACACTTTTGTGCACAGGCACAATTTAATAATGAAGGCATTGATCAAACCTGCTCCAGCGCAATGGCCAAAGTTTTGGATGTCGCCAACTTGTTGTTTTCCCTTGCTTTGGTCAGAGTGTACTTGATGATGTCCCCGTAATCTTTAGAGAACTTAAAAAAAGAAACTCTTACTTGGCAACTAAATGGAACACAAGTCTTACTCTAGAAGCTAATAAAGATTAATTACAACTAACATTTAATATTTTAAATATTTGATAGTGATAATCAAATTTATCCAGGTAAACTGTCATGGAAAAATGAATAGCAATGCTTACAATTATTATAACTTACAAACTAAACATCTACCGTATATACTCGTGTATAAGTCGCACTGGTGTATAAGTCGCACCCCTAGTTTAAGATTTTTTCCTTATACGTTGTCATTGACCCGAGCATAAGTCGCACCCTGACTTCCAGAGGTTACACTGCCTTTTAATATCTCAAAAATGAATACCTTTTAAACATTAAAGTTACTAAATATTCACCCTAATTTGGAAACTTTCCTTAAAAAATTGTTTTAATCATGCATAAGGCAAACATAATCAAATAAAGGCATATCCTAATAATTCTACATAACTTCAATCAACTATAGGGATTTTATAGGAAACTTTATGACAGAGCAGTGATGTTTTTCGAACTTTTCAAAAACAGTGTTGGGTGTATAAGTCGCACCCCTACTTTTTGTTGAAATTTTCTGTAAAAAAGTGCAACTTATACACGAGTATATACAGTAAGTTAAACATGTCTAGCTTGTGGCCAATGAGCAACTTCAGATATATAAATCTGTCTAACTATAATACAATCTCTAGTATATTCCTAAAAAAATGTTAAGTAGGCCTATATTAATATTATATTGCCTTTTTTAGTGGGCAGCGTTGTTAACATTAGTTGAGTATCTCTTTAGGTATATATATGAACTGTTTGTTAAGTTTGCATCATTGAATTTTCTGTAAAGCGCTGTCACAATGTGATACAATTTGACCATAACCATAACACTAAACATTTTACAAAGTTTCTTACCTTAGAATAATGTTTAAAAATGACGGCAGCAGCTTTGATATGAATAACCTTGTACACAATCAGCTTCACAAAACTTGCCAGGAAATTTCTTCTTTTGCTCACTTCCTTGTGTTTCATATTTTCATCCATCAACTCTACCACGATTATAAAGTAAAAATGTTACCTTAAAAGTGAATACAGAATAAGTTTTAGAAATCAAAAGTGAGGCCGAGAGCCTATTTAAGGTGCCAGTCTCAAATGTGTTTACCATTCTAGAGTCTAGTGAAAAGCACTACAACCTAATAGTATCCTTCTGCCAAAATGAGGCTATAATTATATTTGCTCTTTAGTCTGGGCATAAGAAATTAAAAGAGTGAAAGACTAACCCTTCTATCTAAAGCAAAAAGGTTTACAATATTTCTATAATAATAATAATAATAGTGCTTGTATAGCACATATCCCTTTGATGACAGTTCTATGCGCTGACGACAGTTACAGAGTACAAACAACAAAGAATGTAAATATGTACAGGTGAATACTGCTACTGGAATAGATGAGTCTTTTGAGGATGTCAAAGCTAGGGCTCTGGCAAGAGTGTAGTGGGAGGTGATTTCAGGCGGACGGGGCCGCGTAGGAGTTTAGGATATATCTATAGACGATATCATTTGTGGGCACCTGAGGCTGCTCTGCCCTCTCATAGCGGTTCCTTCAGCGGTACTGCCCCTACAGCAATGATCACTAACATTGGAATGTGCCTTGTATACTTTAATTAATGTCACCTGCCTGGGCTAGTGGTTTACGTGCTTGGTAAGCCTTGAGTCTAGGAAACCAAAACCATCTGAACTCCTTATGCAAATTCAAAATTACACCATGGATAACGTTCCTAACTGTTTTAATATGCTGCAAGTTTTTTAGACAAATATTATCCACTTGAACTTTAAGAGTATTGTGTTTGGTCTTTAATAAAGCTATTAAAGCTGAGGTCACCAGTTTCCATGGCCATGGCATACAAGGGGAAATCACTGCCTTTACTTTCCCAACAGTTTCCATGGCCATGGCATACAAGGGGAAATCACTGCCTTTACTTTCCCAACAGTTTCCATGGCCATGACATACAAGGGGAAATCACTGCCTTATCTTATCTTATACATTACAGACGCTCCTTCTATAAAGAAGATTATTGCGTCCTACGCTCATCCGTGTTCCGAGTCTAGTCTTGCATTTTTATTAATGTTTTAAATGATGTTAGGTTATTGGTTTTCCTGGTTTGTTCAGGCAACCCATTCCATGCCCGAATGCCACTCGGGAAGAAAGAGTACTTATATGCATTTGTTCTCGCATAAGGGACAAGGAAGGTGTTTTTATGTTTATCTGAGCTTTGCAACAGATTGTTATTGGGTTGTATTTCTAAATTAGAGTTTAATGCCTTATGTATTATTACTACTTTACTCTCTGCCCTTCTGTCCTCTAGTGTTTCTAGGTTTAGTGATTTGACTAATGGTGTTACTCTTGTCAATGGGGAATATTCACTAGTTATAAACCTTGCAGCTCTTTTTTGAATTTGTTCTAATTTTTTAATGTTTTCTTTAGTAGATGGGTCCCATACAGATCCTGCATATTCTAGTATAGGCCTAACTAATGTGAGATAGCATTTTAGTTTTATATTCTTATTACATTTGTAAAAGTTCCTTTTTATGAATCCTAATGTTTTGTTTGATTTTTTAATTACTTCATCAATGTGAGGGTTCCAAGATAACTTATCATTTATTATTACTCCTAGATACTTAGCATTGCTAGTTTGAGTTAGTTCTTTACCATGAATGAAGTAGTTTGTTATTATTTGTTTCCTTTTCTTGGATACCCTTATCAGTTGGCATTTTTCTGGGTGAAAAGACATACTCCAGTTTGATTCCCATTTTTGTAGTTCATCTAGGTCTTTTTGTAAAAGTTCACTATCTTTTCCTGTCTTTATTATTCTATAAATTATGCAATCATCGGCAAATAATCTTACTTTTGTGCCTGTGTTGATGCAATTTGGCAGATCATTAATGTAAATTAGAAATAGTAGGGGCCCTAGAACAGTTCCTTGTGGAACTCCTGAGTTTACTGTTATTGGTGATGACTTAGAGCCATTTATTATCACTGTTTGTTCTCTGCCTATAAGAAAGTCCTGAATCCACTGATGTAAGGGACCAGAGATGACAAAGTATTTAAGTTTTTTAAGAAGACTAGAATGATGAACTTTATCAAATGCTTTTGAAAAATCTAGTAATATAGCATCAATTTGGTTGTTATTATCTTATCCCTTAGACAAGTCATCTATTAAGCCTATCAATTGAGTCTCACATGATCTATTTTTCCTGAAGCCATGTTGGTGTGGGCACAGTGCATTTAGTTTGTCTAGATGATTTACTATACTACTATATATTATATGTTCAAGTAATTTACATGTTATGCTTGTTAGAGAAACAGGTCTATAATTTCCGGGGTCAGATTTATCTCCTTTTTTGAAAAGGGGGTTTACATTGGCTAATTTCCAATCTTTGGGCACTTTGCCCTGGTTTAGAGAGGCCTGAAAAAGTATTTTAAAGATTGGAGATATTTCATTAGTTAGTTCTTTAAGCAGTCTTGCTGGTATTTCATCTGGACCAGAAGCTTTGTTTACTATTAAGTTGGTTAGGAGTTGTTTAATGCCTTTTTCATCTACATTTATATTTCCTATCTCTTCTAGTTTGTTTAAATTTATGAATATTTCTTTGTCACCTGGATTTGAAAAAGATGATGCAAAGTGTGTGTTTAGGATATTAGCTTTAGTTTCATTATCATTATAAGTTTCATTGTTTTGGCCTTTTAGTGGAGCTATGCCTGTAGTGTCCATTTTTCTTGATTTAATGTAGGACCATAAGTTTTTATTATTATCTTTAGAAATTACATTGTTTACATATTCATTCTGCAGCTGTCTGCTTAGTTTCTGAGTTAAATGTTTAATTTTTAGGTTTTTTCCCAACGTCTCATTAATCTCATGTCTACAGAATTATTTTTTTTAAACTGGATTCATATGCATGACCTTGAAAACAGCATCCCAAAGTTTTTCAGCTAGAGCCTGCTCCCATAACCCTGGGTTCTAAGCATGTTATTTTAACAAAATGAAAGCTTACTTCGTAAAACCACCACAGCTAATAAACCCTTGCTTTTTTTTTGGCTGCAAAGAATTTTATCTTATGTAACAGTTATAGTTATTAATAATAAATAACAAATAGAAGAAGATAACTTTCATGAAAAGGGTCAACGGTGGCAGCTGTTACATTCTATTTATCACTTGTGCACAACTGTAAGCTTCAACGAATTTTATACAAATGTTACGCAGAGTTTCACATAAGTAAGACATAGTGAGCCAACTACCGCAGAGTCATGCAGCCAGTATTGCAATTAGCAAAGTACTCACCTTCACTGTCCTCAACAAAGACTTTCATAAGCAGGAACTCAGTCAAGTAAGAGGTCAGTCTGGCATCCATGCTGAACACAACAGGACTCAGGACTGGGCTGTCTTCAGCAATGTTAGGGCTGAATATGATTGCTAGGTCACACATGATCAGGTAAGCCTGAAAGGTACAAATGTTTGTATTAATACAAAAAAGTACCTTTTAAAAACACCTAGGTCCATAGGGCTAGTAAGCAGGGTTAGCTAGTTTCTTTTGCCAAAACATGCAAGGGGATTTGAGGCAAGCACAATGCCTAGCTGCCTTTACATTTCCCGAACTAATGTCAGGTATCCATCAGCGCTGGGTAGACTCAAGAACACCCTCAAGACCTGGCGTTTAACCTGGATTTGAACTCGAGACCTCCAGAGTCACAATTCAAAAGCAATGCCGCTAGACCACAGCGTCCCATCAATGTTATTGCTCAACCAAAAAGCTACCTTAATTTTAACTATTTACCACTCGAGTCTTTTTTTTTTTCATACTGTAGCCTAAATTCTTTTTTATCTTCTAACAGACTGCCGAGCTGTTGGCTCTCTTGCAGTCAATGCCAGGCAAACAAATTTATATCTTTTTTTTTAGCTGTTATATTAGTTATAGAGTGTGTTGGTATCGGTAGGTTGCTGTAGACAAAGTAACTTTGTGTCCAACTTGAAATTACATATGCATGTAAAACAGTATAATTAAAAATGTTGAATATTATAACTACCCACACATTTGAATAGCTTTCCTCCTTAAATAATAATGTTATGAATGGTAAACTTCAAACTCAAATGAAATTATATTGATAACTGTAAAGAAATAAACTGACCTCTTCTTTGAGTGTATCGCTGTCATGGAACAGGTACTCTTGAAGGCTCTGCATAAAAAAGCCAAGTTTTAACCTTAGACTCTTCATTTCCTCCTGGATAAAAAAAAAAGCCAAATTTAGAGTGTCATTAGTTGGCAATGAATCCACAACTACAACATAGATTTACAAATAAATGCTAAACCCTGTCAGCATATTGGCCCTTCATTACGACCAACTATTGGGTCAGTATAGAATATAATCAAGTATCTATTTCAAATCATGCAGGGCTTATGAAGCGGTGTTCACATCTTTTCATGGCCACAGCATACAAGGGGATTGTGTGGTCTGTACGGTGCCAAGCAGACTTTACTTTTCCCCAAATAATGTCAAGTACCTACCAGAGGTTAGTAGAATTGGGTACACTCTTCTGTTTCAAGAAAAAGCCCTGGCATTAGTGCTTGGATTCAAATCAGAGAACTTCAGAATAACAAACCAAAAGCAGTGTGATTATACCAACAATAAAGTATGCTGACAGGGCATTTGTATAAACAAACTGGGCTATGATGATTCCCTTCCCTGAGTATAAGAGTGACTCAATGAAGACAAGTCAGTGTTCACATCTAAGAGGGCCATTATAAAATTCAACAAGGGGAGGTAATCCAGGCTTAAGAAGCACAAAAATGTGCAGGCAAACAAAAATGACATCCCTTAACATATAATGATGCAGACTTGGCCATTCAATATTTTTTTTTTCACAAATGCATTTGTATTAATTGTAAATGTGCACTTTTGATAACCACATTAAATGTAATTATTTATAAGCCGGAACTTGATGGATTTTTCAACAAGTTTAGCATTATCTGCTTCCCTAGAAAATCACTGCACAAAAGTTGTGCAGATACCTAAACCATCTCATGATGTTAATCTGCATGCTTATGCTTTGTTTTCAAGCAAAGAACATCCATGTGTTTGATTGCACTGATCTATATAATAATGGATGTGCTGATCTTTTACTATCAGCGGGGCCATAACTAAATGTCTAATTCATTCACCTGCGCTGACCTATACAAGTTAGAATACTGATAAACTATTAAGCTTATATATGATAGGTTTGTACAGTTATATATTTGTTTACTCAAGTAGTTTAGATCTAAAACAAATAGTGGTAAGAATTAAAATTTGTTTATCTGAGTTGTAAATGCCAAATTGTCTTTGTTCCCTTGTTTTTTCAGAATTTTATAACACTGTTTTAAACAGGAAGACTTCTCTCCAATAAAACTTTACTTTTTAGGTCAGTGTCATACACATATTCTGTAGCACCAAAACATCGACACACTTAAATATAAAGCATTGTGTTGAATGATTTTTGACGCAAATAAAATTTGTAAGAGATCATCTCTAGTTAATAATTAATTTGTGAAATTTCGTCCAATTGAATTTTACTGAATAATACATAAAATGTAAAAACTGTGGGTACTGTTTTAAAGAATCTCCAGTAAAATAAATGAAACATGTAACAAAAGTCACAAGAATGAGTTACCATACCAGATCAGGACTTTGCCCGTCCAAATGTCTGTAATAAAACATTACCGCCATGGAACAGGACTGGATTGATTTGATAACAAGCTAAAAAAAATATTAAAAAACAAATTTAAGTTATGAATACAAATATAATATACAAGAGCTATATAACCCTTTTATATATGGGGGGGGGGGGGGGGGGCAACTTTAATAGGTTGATCTAACATTGCTTAAACATATTTCATCAAAAGTCATGGGTCTATATATAAAATATTTTTCAAATTGACAACAAACTTTTCACAAGCTTTACAATATGTGGCACGGTGGCCATGCGGCAGCGTGTTTGACTGGCATACCAAAGGTCCTGGGTTCAAATTCTGGTGAAGGCTATGATTTGTTCCCGGGACTGGAGGGTGTCCGCGAGTCTACCCAGCTCTAATGGGTACCTGACATTAAGTGGGGTAAAGTAAAGGCGGCTGGGCATTGTGCTGGCCACACATTCCTAAGTATACCGTGGCCACTGAAACTGGTGAACACTGCTTCACAGGCCCTAACTTATACATGTACATGTGAAATGTCTTAATGTTACCCAGTAGTTTATATAGATAGTCCAGATAATAAATAGATAATCCAAAAAAACAACAAATCCAAACCAAATAATAAATACAAATGTATCACACAAGAGTCACATACATCATTTAAACTTAAGGGGAGGGGGGGGTAACTAGGTTGATTAAGCACTGTTGTCTAGAGGCAGCTGTTTAGATAACTTTTTCATAGTCATAGGGTTTAGATTCAAATTTTGTCTGGGACCTGATGATGTTCAGGGAGTTTACCCCAGATCTGATGGGTAACGTGATATTTCATAAGGCAATATAAAGAGGGCCGCACTATGTGCTATAAATATAGCTATTGAATAATACAAGGATAGTTATTTAGCCTCTTGTTTATCAGCCTCCATTCTTAACCCCTTAAAGACCGAGAACATCGCATCGACGTCCTAAGTAAATTAAAAAAAAGTCAGCAAATATTTATATTAAAAACCTGTGGTACTTTAAAGGATTAATGTAACTTTTGTGTAACCAGGGTTACCTCCTCGGGTAAGTAAATTAAAAAAAAGTCAGCAAATATTTATATTAAAAACCTGTGGTACTTTAAAGGATTAATGTAACTTTTGTGTAACCAGGGTTACCTCCTCGGGTATGTCTTCTCTCTGGCTGGCTGCCCTTGTGATAATGAAAAGGTCGTTCCAAAGGTTCCAGCTGGATAAATCGTGACATCTGTGCAAGGAGATAATGGGATGAATATTAAACTGATTTTTTTTAACAGCACAAACTTCATTATTTCAACATGGCTGCTAAGGAGCATCAGGCAATTTTATTTTGTTTTAAAGTAATCCCATATGACCAAATTGATCCATAGGGCCGGTGACGCATGGTTCACCAGTTTCTGTGACGATGGCATATAGTCAGGTTCCCATCAGACCCAGGTATACTCAGGGACACCCTTCAGATCCGGGAACAAATCCTAGTCAGGATTTGAACCTAGGACCTTTAGTACGCTAGTCGAATGCGCTGCCAACTGTGCCCCATAGGCAATATCATAGTGTGCCCATTAAGTTATTGATTGAGATAATAAAACACATTTTAAGATGTTTATAAATTAGATATTAGTCTTGTCTGCAATGTGTTTTGCAATACAATGGGGCATGATTTAATGATAATAATATAATGTATCTCTAACCAGGTACTTCTCATAATGCTCTCAAAAGTTTAAACAACAAAATGACCAGGTCAAAACTCACAAATAAAAGGCACGAATTCTCCTGAGGGCAGAAATCAACCCAAAGACTTCCTCTTCACTTGGAAGAAGTTCCTAAAACAATCAGGAGAGAGAGAGAGACACACAACTCATAAAGCATGTAAAAGAAAATAGGCCTACTGATTAATATTGCAACACACAGGGCTGGGCTAACAGCAGAAGTACAGTGTGGAGAAGGAGATACAAAAAATATTTCTTGGCTAATGAAAAAGCACACAGATAGTTTAAGCCCCCTAGTGAACTTTGTAATTAATAATTGCATTTGTACCTTTAGATCATCTCATAAAGATAGATGAGCCAGTTTAGCTAATATTTTAGCTAACATTCAAATTATTGCCATCACTATTGACAATTTTTTTTCTTTCTAGGAACACATTTTTTAAAAATTTCTAACATTGAGAAACTACAAACTGTATTTGACACTAAATTAAAGTAATTTGAAATTAACAATAAAATTAAATTTATGCCATAAACAAACTGTATTGACTGGCTATTGTGGTCATCATCTTAAGGAAATGTGGGAAGAAAGAGAGAGAGATAGAGAAAGACACAGAGGTGTAGATATAGGATGTATGACAAAGAAGGCAAGAGAAGATGATCCAAAATGACAAAGTCCTCGACTTACAGTTAACCAATAAAGTATTATTGAGTTGTGACGCCTAGAAACTTTAGTGTTGCTAGGTTAAGTTTTTATTTTTTAAAGTTTGCCTGTATAAGCATCATCACACATCTTACTACACAAGACCAAGCTAGCACACAAAACAAGTGTGTCACTCACCTCACCCAGCACGTCATTGACCGTTCCGGAGAATCTGAAAGCGTACTGTTCTACGAGCGAGTGAAGAACAACTTGGCAAGTGCTTGCCAGGGAAAATTCCTCATCACACAAGCGCTGCAGACATTTGGAGCAGGCTTCTAACACCTGGAGAAAACAGGATTGATTATGCATCCAACATTCTTTAGACATAACAAGAAAATTGTTGTTATGATATAATAGTGTTACAAGCCCATCATATGGGGCACGGTGGGCGAACGGCAGCACGTTTGACTGGCGATCCGAAGGTTCTGGGTTCGAATCGTGGAGCAGGATAGGATTTTTTCCCTGGGACTTGACTGTGCCCCTGAGTATACCCAGCCCTAATGAGTACCTGACACTAGTTGGGGTAAAGCAAGGGCGGCTGGGCATTGTGCTGGCCACACATCCCCTCGTATGCCGTTGCCACAGAAACTGGTGAATGCTGCTTCACCAGCCCTATGATCAGTTTGGTCCGAAAGGTACTTTACTATGCATTCAACTTTCTTTAAAAAAAATTTTAACATTCACTAAAATTGTTGTTACAATATAGTAGTGTATCAAGCCCAACATTGAAATTTTGTAAGGTAATCCATGAATCCATGTTATATTAGAAATAGAAAAGGTGCTAAACATAGTTTTAATGCAAATCTATCATCTTCTATTTTTCTAATAATGTTTATGATTTGAATACACTTCTTTTTTTTTTTTTAAATTGAAGTTAAGAATTAATTTAAACAGTACTCCTGGTTTAAAAGACAATGAAGTTAACCCTTCAACGACCATCTCGCCCATCACACACAACAAAAGTTAAATGTGAAAACACTTCAGGCTATAAAAGAAGACAATAAAAGTTAATTTTCTCAAAGGCAAATAATGTCTTCATAATACAATCAAACTGCTCAGAAATAAGGGCGTACGCTTGAAAATACTTTAAAATGATTTGTTTTTAGGCAGATAGAGCCAACCATTTAAAAGTGCAAGAATAAAAACAGTTGTTTTATATAAATCAGTGATTCCCTTTGTTCCTACTCCAGCTTCTTTTGCAATTAATACTAAAACTGAAATAAAATAAACTTGAAAAAAAAAAAAAAGTTTCCCTGTATTTTAAATTATTGTTTTTGCTTACTATCTATAAGCATGGGATGCATGTTTAGTAGAAATTTTTCAGCACACCAACCCTTTTCCATTCATGCAAGACGCCAATGCCTAGTCAACCGAGCTACAGCTAATATATAGTTATAGCACACACAAACAAAAAATTATTTGTTTTGAATACAAACTTCATCACTTGAATGTTTCTCCACGATGGCTTTGATGTTCTCCAACAACTGCTCCAAACTCTGAAAGAGATTAGAAACAATCTATTTCACACACATACACAACTTATTAATGTAAACAAAAAAAGCATAGTGCCAAATATTTTTTTTAATGATTACATGTACCGGTTTGTTCTCATAATAAAAAATATAAGTAAAACCCAGCATAAACCAAACATTTGAAACTGTCTATTTTATGGTTGCTAATAACTGTGACGAGGTCACGGTAGCCGAACGGCAGCGCGTTCAACTGGCGATCCAAGGTTCCTTGGTTCGAATCCTGGTGAAGATTAGGATTTTTTCCCAGGATTTGAGGGTGTCCCTCAGTTTACCCAGCTCTGATGGGTATCTGATCTTAGTTGGGGTAAAGTAAAGGCGGCTCTGCATAGTGCTGGCCACACAATCACCTAGTATGCCATGGCCACGGAATCTGGTGAACGCTGCTTCACCAACCCTATGGATCAATTTGGTCCGATGGGATACTTTAATAACTGTGGCAGTTATAATTAAGGAGGTCAACTTGTTTGTGTAATTTATTACCAGTTACCTCCCCTTATCACTGTGTTGGCTGCTATGGTCGCCGAGTGGCACAGAAAGAATTGTAAAAAAACAGGTTTTTGTGAACACAGACACAGCTGGCCCAATATAAAGGAGCGTGTGTGCTTTTTTTAGAGGGCGTTAGATTTTTGGCTTGTGCGAGAGAGTGGAGAATGTAAATGGATTTTGGAATGTGACGTATGAATTGATGCTGTAACTACTATGCTATCGAGATTAAATGTTTATGTTGCAAACTCATGTGTGTTGAATCTAAAAGACCTGGAGTGTAACCTTATAAGCACAAAAGCACACGTAGCGATTTAAAACATCAAAACACACGTAACAATAACAGAGGGGAAACATTCACTTACAATCTTCTGTCTGGCCTGGACGTACAGCTCCAGAATGAAGAATTCTGAGATCTGAAGAAGGTACACCACTTTACCTGCATCCATCATGTACTAGGAGAAGACAACAGAAAGAGAAACTTTACATCAATGACAACAGTTATCTACCATGAACAATATTAGGTTTGGAGTCCAGGGGTTATGACCTTAGTCCTGCTCTGTTAGTTAAAAAATGAAGAATATTAGGTAAATAAGAGTTTTGTTGGTTTCAACAGAATATATTGGGTTGACATGAACTTAACATCAGGGCCAGAACTTGGCTCAACATTGGACCAACAGGCTTGCATGGTTAATGTTTTGACTCTGAAACATCCATAATTATTCTAAAATATTGCATACAATTTCTAAAAATTGATCTCCAGGTGTTGGTGTTCCAATAAGGAGAAATATAATCTCTACAACAATTCAAATTACTGCTTTACTTTGCTATGTTATCAACTGATCACAAACATCTATCAGGAGCTCTTTAAAGTTTTGTGCAAGGTAGTCTGTATGTGCTGATCATTCTGATTGTTATCACTTCATTATTATTTCAACAAAAAAAATTCTATGTTTGTGTTTTTTAAACAAGTAATGACACCTGTTGACATTGGTTGGCAGAAAGATACAAAGATAGTAAGCATAGGCCCTATATATATATAATATCTATCTATACTCTTACTTTAAAAAGAAGCTTGGGAAGTGTCACAATGAAGTGTGTCGTTATTTTCTCCTGATCTTCTGTCACTTGGTTCACTTGCTTTGTTGATAACTAAACCACAAGACATAAATTTTTTTTTTTTTTTAAATATAAGGTACTGCTCCATCACAAATGTATTCAATGATGTCACAAATGTTATACACTAACTCTACCCAAAAATTTAATCAATGATTTCTGTCACAAGT
This sequence comes from Anisus vortex, assembly GCA_949126835.1. Classification (NCBI taxonomy): domain Eukaryota; kingdom Metazoa; phylum Mollusca; class Gastropoda; family Planorbidae; genus Anisus; species Anisus vortex. Next base: position 9,572,138 of record OX421508.1, read on the forward strand.
GTAATACATAAGCTATAACACAAATATAAAACAAGATTTCTGTCACAAGTTCAAATGCACAAGCTCTGTCAAACGTCACATTTGTAATACAGTATCTCCATCAAAAATGTAATACACAGGTTCTGCCACAAGTATATACCGTATATACTCGTGTATAAGTCGCACCCCTAGTTTAAGATTATTTTCCTAATACGTTGTCATTGACCCGCGCATAAGTCGCACCCCGACTTCCCGGGCTACACTGCATACCTTTTAAACATAAAAGTTACTAAATATATACCCTAATTTGGAAACTTTCCTTAAAAAATTGTTTTAATGGTGCATAAGGCAAATATAATCAAATAAAGGCATATCCTAATAATTCTACATAACTCAAATCAACTATAAGGGTTATGTAGGAAACTTTATGACAGAGTAGTGATGTTTTTCGAACTTTTCAAAAACAGTGTCGGGTGTATAAGTCCCTAATTTTTGTCAAAATTTTCTGTAAAAAAAGTGCGACTTATACGCGAGTATATACGGTAATTAAAATATGAGCTTATGAACTCTGAGCCTTGTTTAACAAACATTGGCTAACCTTCTTAAATGGTCCCCTCCCAACAGGAGACTGGCCAGTCCCTGCTTGCCTGACACAGTGGTGCATGATCTCAATCAGGGCAGATTCCTGACTGTCATCCAAACCTGGGTAACAGAATAAGCAGTTGAAGTAAATGAGATCAAAGCCCCTGAATGCTCACTTTGTATCTTGTAGCATTGGGAGTTTAAAAGTGAAATCAAACACAAGCAGGTTTTGTAGCTTGTTTTTTTTTAATGCATGCAATGCAGATGTTGGGGGCACAGTGGCCGTGCAGCAGCGTGTTCGGCTGGCGTACCGAAGGTCCCAAGTTTGAATCCTGGAGCAGGCTAGGATTTTTTTCCGGGTCTGGAAGGTGTCCCTGAGTTTACCCAGCTCTGATGGGTACCTGGCCTTAGTTGGGGTAAAGTAAAGGCGGCTATGCATAGTGCTGGCCACACAATCACCTGTATGCCGTGGTCACAATAACTGGTGAATCTTGCTTCACCGGACCTATGGATCAATTTGGACCAACGGGTACTTTACTTAATGCAGATGTTGGCCCAAGAAAAAAAATTAAGGTTAAAAAACATGTAAGGATGACCAAAACTCACTTGACCATTAGAAAGGCAAATGCTTTCCTGAATATTTTGTGGGTTGTAGTAAGTAAGTATAGTATCCCTTTGATCCCAAAGGCAAGTGAAGCAGAGTTGACAAGTTTCTATGGCATACAAGGGGGGTAGTTTGGCCCGCACAATGCTTAGTCGCCTTACTTATTGCAAACTACTGTCAGATACCAATCAGTAAAGTACCCTTCAGACCAAATTGAGCCATAGGTCCACGGAAGCAGCCTTTACCAGTTTCTGTGGCCACAGCATACTAGGTGATTGTGTGGCCAGCACTTTACTTTACCCCAACTAAGGTCAGGTAAATATCAGAGCTGGGTAGAATCAGCCTGCACCAGGATTCGAACCCGGGAGCCCTTTGGCATGGAAGCTGAATGCGCTTCCGCACGGCAGAGACCAATCAGAGTTGGTCAGAATTAGGAACAATTTGTAGCCTTCACCGTGATTCAAACCTAGGATCTTTAGAACTCCAAGTGTGCTGCCATAAGGCCACTATGCCCCTTGGCTGGTTATACACTAAGCTACTTTTGACCAAACACTCATGCTGAACTCTATACACCTCCTTTTAAATAGACATGAAAAGAGTTACAGATAAAACTTCACTTTATTGATGGACACTAGAAACAATATGGCTTTAACCTTCTTCCTTTGGTCCAGGATCTTCCAACAGCAGGTCAGTCATACATTCCCAGTCCTTCATCATTTCATGAATGCCCCACATGCTGTCTACAAGGTACTGAGCTTTGTCACTCAACTAGACAAGGGAAAATAGGTAAATAATAAGTAGGTCTACACCAGGGGTGTGCAACATTTTTCGTTGTTGGGCCGCAGAAGGAGTTTGAAACAAGAAGGGCAATACATTCTAAAAATTTATATACATAAATAATTAATACAATGAATACAAAAAAATCAGTTAGAAGTTCTGTGAGGGCCATATTAAGATGGCTAGGCGGGCCGTGCTGTGGCCAGCGGGCCGCCTGTTACACACCCCTGGTCTACACATTATATGTATCCTTAATACAATTTTCTTCTAAAATAGTTCGTTAAGTTTTCTTTTAAAGATCTAAGCTCTGCTCAAAACAACAGCCCACCACAACCAAACAAATTTGTGTCATGTAGGCACACAAACCAGATAATCAGTTTATGAAGGGCAGTGTATCAAGCCTCTACTGCAGCCCTTAGAAAATTGCAGAAAAAAAAACAACAGTAACTATCAAAATAATTATTTATAAATGGGGTCTATACAATGATATATGATACAGATGTCTGGTATCAGCGCGTCAGGATTCCGATAGCCATGCTAAATGGCTCAAGCTCCAAACCAGGTTAAACACCAGGGATTTTTCTCCAGATTCAAGTTTTTCTCTGAGTCTACTGTTGCAATCCATTTTATAATTAACATGGATTTATGTATTTTTAACAACACGCCCAAAAACCCGAGATAATTGACTCTTAAATTTGAGCGTGAGAAACTTGTTTGGACAGACTTAACTCCTTTCAGTCGAGGGACAGTTTGAATGGGAATGGTAATTAACCAAGAAGTTTTGCTTGGACTGGCGATATATGTAGAAGTTGGAGGCAAGTTGAAATTCTTGACCCTTGGAAACAGTCCAAGAGGGGTTAAATAACCATTGATAAATGGGCGTATAGTAGTATACATTTCTGGCATGGGACAAGAGGGGAGTAATAACTCAAGAGTAGTTGAATACACCGTTGGAGGTCCCGCGGCCCAGAGTCAGGTGAGGTCAGACTCCACCCCTATTCTATTCCCCCCCTTTCCCCAACAGACCACTGGCAACCCAGGGTAACTGGATATGGTCCATTGTTCGCAGATGTTTCTGGCAAGCCTGAGAAACTGAAAATTTGGGAGGATAAATAGTCAGACAAGCGAGAGCTAGAGAGGGGGAGAGCAGACAGTAGCTAAGCAGACACAGTCGCTAGATACACAGAGTCGAAGTAGGTCTTACATACACAGTTGACAGTTCGGAGTTACTTGATAGTGAGCATTTAAGTTAGCCGACTACACTGTACTCGATCGACTCTCATCTACCTCTATTTGTATATATTGGATGTATGTAACCTTTGATATACATATAGAAACTTCTTGTCAATAAACGTTGTAGAACTGTTGCATTTCGTCAATTCTTTTTACTGAGATAGCTACAAATATAAATAGGTTTGAAAGTCGTCTCTCTTCATATCCTAAGACAACGACCTCACAAAAGCCTGATAAGCGTACTCACAATCTGCACATAATCAGAGCGGCGCCATCAGCGTGTGACAATCTGGGGATCTCGCCCGGGACTTACCACTTTAGGGACCAGAGAAACGACACTTTCAACACCGGGGGCTTACAGTAGCTTCACATCCAGCAAGAGACGCCGAAACCAGCTTCAAATACTTGGCAAAAGTTCATATAGAGTGTAGAGCCATCTACCAGACGACTGCAGTGAATAGCCAGATACACCAGCCACACCAGACCACCAACTACCAGCAGCGAATCGTAGACTAGTACACATTACGCCCCACGTTAGAGCATCAATACGACAGCACTGGACACCCGTTCCAGCGTCATTAGAATACGTTACGCTCCACATCAGAGCATCAATACGACAGCACTGGACACCCGTTCCAGCGTCATTAGAATACGTTGCGCTCCACATCAGAGCATCAATTCGACAGCACTGGACACCCGTTCCAGCGTCATTAGAATACGTTACGCTCCACATCAGAGCATCAATACAACAGCACTGGACACCCGTTCCAGACACAGCGGCCCACTAGCGAAGAAGACCACACCCGAGACATCATTCTTCTACGAGGGAATCAGACCACACCATTGACCGGCAGACAGTAACACCACAAAGAGACGTCAACCCGACCACACAAAGACCACCGGACCACCACAGCAATTACCGAACAATAGTTTATCCTGAAACTATTCGTGACTACAGAAACTATCTTTCAATTTAAATTTCTAGAACATTTCATCAGTTGTTCTATACGAACAGTGAATTTATCTAGAGAACATTGAACTATAGGTAGTTATTTGTGTGAGTGATAAGTGGTATTTTTAAATTATATGTGTGTTTATTTCCAAAGATCGACAGGAAATCGGGGTAAGTTGACCTTAACTCTTTTGTGTTTAGATATTAAGTGTTTACTTTGCATCTGTACGGCTCACTCAGAGGTAGTGGGATTGTATTCAAAACCTGTAGTAGAATAGTATAGTCTTTTTAAATTATAATTTATTAAGGGCGGGTGGTGCTTTGTTTTAGTTCGGCGAAGTAGGATTTAGGAGCTTAATTAGTCAGTAGTAACGGTAGCTATGGCGAAAGTACGAGGTCTACATGAGTGGATGGAGATTGCTAGGTCTATGGGGGTAGAAGAAGCGCAGGTCCTTGCCTTTGCAGAAGGGGAAAGAAAGTTAGAGTTAGAATTGATTGAGGCTGAGAGGGCAGATAGGATCGCTGAACGGAAATTTAAAGAAGCACAACTCGCCATAGAGCAATCGAAAGTTGAGGCAGAGCAGTCGAGAATTGCGGTAGAGCAATCGAAAGTTGAGGCAGAGCAATCGAGAATTGCGGCTGATCAGACCGTGGCCTTAGCTAAGATAGCAGCCGATAGAGAAGTTGAGATAGCCCGCCTTGAATCAGGTCAAAACACGGCCCAGGGCATATCCATTACTTCTTCTCCCGAACCTGCCCACCCCATTAATCACCACCCACAGCTCGCAAAATTTGACGAGAGGCTAGATGATCTGGATAGTTATATTAAGCGCTTTGACCGACACGCTCAAACGGCTGGGTGGTCATCTGAGGACATGGCTATGTGCCTCAGTAACTTGCTGACTGGTAAGGCATTGGCCACCGCCATGCGCCTTGACCCTATTGAGTGTAGGGACTATGAAGCTTTGAAGTGCGCCCTACTGAAAGCATATGACTTTACGGGCGAGGGGTTTAAAAGAAAATTTAAATCCGCCAAAATAGATAGAAGCGAGAGCTATAATCTATTTGGGACTAGACTCAAGGGTTATCTGAATAGATGGATAGAGTTAACGGGGACTGAAGAGAGTGTTGATGGGCTAAAAGAGCTCATGCTAAGAGAACAGCTCTTAGAAGGTGCCCCGGAGGGTTTAAAAGTCTTTTTAAAAGAAAGGAACCCCAACTCATGGACCCAATTGTTAGAATTGGCAGAAAATTATAGAGATGCTCATGGTAGAAAACCCTAGGAGGTTAAGTCGGATATAGTGGATGAGCCTGTTGTGGACCCATCTCGAAATGGGAATGGTAAACCTCACTTTCACAGGAATGAGGAGAAGAGAGGCGCAACCCAAAGTAGAAATAATGAGGGGAGGTATGGTTGGGACTCGAACTCTAAACTGACGTGCCACGGCTGTGGAAACAGAGGGCATAAAGTTCAGAATTGCCCCCTGAGGATATGTAAGCCTGCAGGGGCGGCAAAAGTGTACGAGAGCGGTTTATCGTGCCATGCCACGCAGGCCACTGGCAGTAAGACCCAAAGTAGTGCCCTTCAGTTCAATATAGAGGAGGAAAGGTGGCCTATATCACAGGGGTTGATAAATGGTGCACCAGGGTCCATTCTTAGAGATAGTGGTTTAGCAGGGGTTATAGCACGGAGATCTCTTGTTCCTGATAGAGCCATGACGGGGCGGTATCGGTACATCAAAACAATTGATAGTAAGGTACAGCGGGTACCGACAGCTATCGTTAGTATAGATTCCCCGTATTTTCAGGGGCGAGTGGAGGCTCAAGTACTCCATGATCCTTTGTTTGATGTGATTATAGGGAATATTAAGGGCGCACGCCATCCTTTTTTACCCAATCCAAACTGGATTAAGAAAATAGGAGGGACACCCGTTGCAATGGAAGAAGTAGGCGCCGAGGCGTTACATGGTATTAAGGGGGCTGAAAAAGGCCACCAGGTTTACTCACCCAAGAAGGTAGGGGCGACGGTTACTCGCGGTAAGAAGCAGAGAGGAATGGCAGCCATGAAGCCAGTGGCGGTGCCAATCTGTTTACCTGTCGGGGCCAACCCCGATGAATTTTGTGACTCCCAAGGGGCCAACCCATCGTTTAAGGAACATAGGGGGCATGCAACTAAGGGGAGGGCACGGCCTTCAAAGTGTGGTTTGAAGAGGATTGTCGATGAAGGGCCAATAATGGACAGACAACCAATTGATAGAGATGGTGAACACACAAAACACACTACAAACCAAACATTTGGGAAAATAAAAGAAATGGGACCAGGTAAAGTGAGGTCAAACAGGTGCCGTGCATTGCAAGATGGCGACGAGACGCAGCACCCCGACCCAACTAATAATAGAGACACAATGTTTTGGGCCTGTAGTGTTATTGATATGGGAGAAGTACCCATTAGGGCGAAACGAGAACGAATTAGAGATCTGCATATCTCTCGAGGCATGTCAAAGAGTCTAGGGTGGACACACACCGTGAAACTAGACACGGGTCGGAACAATGACCAGATGGCTAGGCAGAATACCGGTACGAGATCTTTCGACAGGAAAGAAATCACTGACCAACCTGTCTTTAAACTCGCTCGTTTCCGTTACAAAACCAAGGTGGCTCATGGCCGTAGAAACTAGTGAATAGTTTCCTTGGTACTCCATTGTAAAGTGTGTAAGTGTTAGTGTGTTAGTGTAAGATTCGTTTGTTCGTTTGTCCACTTCCATATAGTGGAAGGGAAAGGGAATTCCTGTTTATAATGAGAAAGTGGGGAAAACGAAATGTAAAGAGGAATGACATTTGAGGTCAGATGTAATTGACCCAAGTCAGAGGATACAACAATAATGACCACTCAGGCGTGACGATGCGTTTAAAGGTCTTTAGCGTGTATAGTTTCTCTCAACAAATAGTTTCCCACTTGTCTAAGCACACCCGAGGTACTAAGGTCTGTTATGGACATTTTGTTTTGAGGTTCTCAGGGTTACGAATATGCAAAGGATGATATTATACCGGACGATTCGGAAATCGCCGGCCTTTATCGTGTCGAATACATAGAGGGATTCTAGTTTACCTAAAAGGGAAGTAGATTAACATTATCGCAGAAAGGATAAGGTATATACAGATCTGATGAGTCGCTGTCCAGTATAAGGACATGTTAACAGAGCAAAGTAATACTTTTTGTCTGAACATAATTGAGACCTATTGGTCAGCTCACCTTGATACCTGTTGGTAATCATGTGTCAGTGTATGTGTGGATGCGATTATTATTTTTAACTATGTGTTTCTTTTTAACATATGTTTGAACTTGCTACCTACTAATTTTTATATGATTTCTCTATTTGACATGAAGTTATGCTTACAATTTTTATGCTGTGTGTGAAACACTATTAACTAATATTCTTTTTCTGGAATGTTTGTGTACATATAACATTGCCAGTTGATATAATAGCAGTTATGCTAAACCTGTTGAAAACTGTATTTCTGTGTGGGGTTTATGCCGAGGCAACCCCTAAATTGTTGTGGTAAATGTATCTATACGGACTACGGTCCCTGCATCTTTGCAGTTTTCTTTTTGGTGTTCTTGAAATGTAGATTTTGAATTAGACGGTATTAAGTAGCTACGCAAGCATTGCTCGCGATGACAGTAAGATGTCCTTAAGTAAGGAATATTGATTATTGTAATATTTTGTTGACGTTTGATATTATAGTACATCCTACGTATTAATTGGACATGACATTTTACTAGAAGTTAGATGTTTTTGGGACGGTATGTTCTAGGGGAGGGCATATGTTGCAATCCATTTTATAATTAACATGGATTTATGTATTTTTAACAACACGCCCAAAAACCCGAGATAATTGACTCTTAAATTTGAGCGTGAGAAACTTGTTTGGACAGACTTAACTCCTTTCAGTCGAGGGACAGTTTGAATGGGAATGGTAATTAACCAAGAAGTTTTGCTTGGACTGGCGATATATGTAGAAGTTGGAGGCAAGTTGAAATTCTTGACCCTTGGAAACAGTCCAAGAGGGGTTAAATAACCATTGATAAATGGGCGTATAGTAGTATACATTTCTGGCATGGGACAAGAGGGGAGTAATAACTCAAGAGTAGTTGAATACACCGTTGGAGGTCCCGCGGCCCAGAGTCAGGTGAGGTCAGACTCCACCCCTATTCTATTCCCCCCCTTTCCCCAACAGACCACTGGCAACCCAGGGTAACTGGATATGGTCCATTGTTCGCAGATGTTTCTGGCAAGCCTGAGAAACTGAAAATTTGGGAGGATAAATAGTCAGACAAGCGAGAGCTAGAGAGGGGGAGAGCAGACAGTAGCTAAGCAGACACAGTCGCTAGATACACAGAGTCGAAGTAGGTCTTACATACACAGTTGACAGTTCGGAGTTACTTGATAGTGAGCATTTAAGTTAGCCGACTACACTGTACTCGATCGACTCTCATCTACCTCTATTTGTATATATTGGATGTATGTAACCTTTGATATACATATAGAAACTTCTTGTCAATAAACGTTGTAGAACTGTTGCATTTCGTCAATTCTTTTTACTGAGATAGCTACAAATATAAATAGGTTTGAAAGTCGTCTCTCTTCATATCCTAAGACAACGACCTCACAAAAGCCTGATAAGCGTACTCACAATCTGCACATAATCAGAGCGGCGCCATCAGCGTGTGACATCTACCCAATTCTAATGGGTACATGACATTAATTCTCTAACCCCAACATGACTTGAAAGTGGTGGGTCCTTCACTATAAATAAATGGCATGGAATCAATCATACCCAGCTTGCAATAAATAAACTGGTCACACGAACCAACATGGCATGAAAGTGTTACTTTACTATTAATTAGAGCGAATGGAATCAATCCTACCTCACTCTCGATGAAAAACTGTAACAGATCTCTAACAAACACTGTGTTGGGGCCTCTTTTTTTACCACTGGCAGTTTTCAGAGTGACAGCACTTTCATCCTGCTGGAAAAGCTTCTGGTTGAGGAAGTGGCCGGCTGCCACAGCCACCAGGTGCCTGGAAGAGTAGACCAGCTCGTAAACCTGCTCGCAGTCCTTGTCAGACAGCATAGTCTCACTACCACTGCTGGAAAATCTAGTCAGAACCAGAACAGCAATGAGAAAAATTATTGATTGCTTTAACATCTCTTGGTACACTTGCTTTGTTGACAACTAAACGACGACGTTGAGGCATGCATTAGAATTTTTTTATTATAAGGTACTGCTCTGTCACAAATGTATTTAATGATTTTTCACAAAATGAATACACTGATTCTGCCCAAAATGTGATACAAGAGTTCTGTCAAAAATGTAATCAATCATTTCTGACACAAATATAAAACAAGATTTCTGTCACAAGTACAATGCACAAGTCCTGTCAAAAGTCACATTTGTAATACAGTAATACAGTAAGTAAAGTAAAATTATATTATAAAATTATATAGGAACTATTCCCAAATTTAAACCAAACTCATATTTATATTTATTTATATATATTTACAATCACTCTGGGCATAAGATTATTGTTTCCTGTGCAAATGAAAAATTGCATCAAGGAACAAACACACTAAAAATGGACAAATAACCACCAGAACACGAGAAAAAAAAGACTCTTATTATAGCCTTTCCCAACAAGTCCACAAAAATATCTGCAGACTCAGCAAGATAACAGGCTAACACAACATATGTTCTGAAGGCTACGTATTGCAACCAGTGAAGATTGAACACAGAACATGTGCTCCAAGCCTGCCCTCATTATGAAACAGCTCGCAACGGGTTCTGGCCGCAGATGACCTCCACCAACACAAAGCTGTACGAATTTACCATAGCTATAGGACTTGTTGTTTGAACCCTGCCATTGACAATATTGAGAACAAAGAAGAAAAATGTTTCCTATGCTTAAATGTGATTACAGGGTTCTTACTCTAGAAACAACTAAAAAATTGTACAAACTTTTCACTAATTGTACAAACTTTTCACTAATTGTACAAACTTTTCACTAATTGTACAAACTTTTCACTAATTGTACAAACTTTTCACTAATTGTACAAACTTTTCACTAATTGTACAAACTTTTCACTAATTGTACAAACTTTTCACTAATTGTACAAACTTTTCACTAATTGTACAAACTTTTCACTTATTGTACAAACTTTTCACTAATTGTACAAACTTTTCACTAATTGTACAAACTTTTCACTAATTGTACAAACTTTTCACTAATTGTACAAACTTTTCACTAATTGTACAAACTTTTCACTAATTGTACAAACTTTTCACTAATTGTACAAACTTTTCACTAATTGTACAAACTTTTCACTAATTGTACAAACTTTTCACTAATTGTACAAACTTTTCACTAATTGTACAAACTTTTCACTAATTGTACAAACTTTTCACTAATTGTACAAACTTTTCACTAATTGTACAAACTTTTCACTAATTGTACAAACTTTTAACTAATTGTACAAACTTTTAACTAATTGTACAAACTTTTCACTAATTGTACAAACTTTTCACTAACTGTACAAACTTTTCACTAACTGTACAAACTTTTCACTAATTGTACAAACTTTTCACTAATTGTCCAAACTTTTCACTAATTGTACAAACTTTTCACTAATTGTACAAACTTTTCACTAATTGTACAAACTTTTCACTAATTGTACAAACTTTTCACTAATTGTACAAACTTTTCACTAATTGTACAAACTTTTCACTAATTGTACAAACTTTTCACTAATTGTACAAACTTTTCACTAATTGTACAAACTTTTCACTAATTGTACAAACTTTTCACTAATTGTACAAACTTTTCACTTATTGTACAAACTTTTCACTAATTGTACAAACTTTTCACTAATTGTACAAACTTTTCACTAATTGTACAAACTTTTCACTAATTGTACAAACTTTTCACTAATTGTACAAACATTTCACTAATTGTACAAACATTTCACTAATTGTACAAACTTTTCACTAATTGTACAAACTTTTCACTAATTGTACAAACTTTTCACTAATTGTACAAACTTTTCACTAATTGTACAAACTTTTCACTAATTGTACAAACATTTCACTAATTGTACAAACTTTTCACTAATTGTACAAACTTTTCACTAATTGTACAAACTTTTCACTAATTGTACAAACTTTTCACTAATTGTACAAACATTTCACTAATTGTACAAACTTTTCACTAATTGTACAAACTTTTCACTAATTGTACAAACTTTTCACTAATTGTACAAACTTTTCACTAATTGTACAAACTTTTCACTAATTGTACAAACATTTCACTAATTGTACAAACTTTTCACTAATTGTACAAACTTTTCACTAATTGTACAAACTTTTCACTAATTGTACAAACATTTCACTAATTGTACAAACTTTTCACTAATTGTACAAACTTTTCACTAATTGTACAAACATTTCACTAATTGTACAAACTTTTCACTAATTGTACAAACATTTCACTAATTGTACAAACTTTTCACTAATTGTACAAACTTTTCACTAATTTTACAAACATTTCACAAACCTAATCAAACTGATGTATAAATATTTTAAATATCTGGTTGTATATGAGCTTATATATAAGCTCTAACCCTTGTTTACAAACACTGGTTACCAGTGTAAACTTCTTGAAAGGTCCTCTCTTATTAGGAGTCTACCCAGCTCTGATAGGTACCTAACATTTGCTGCAGTAAAAGTAAAGACGGCTGGGCAATGAGCTGGCCACACTGATTCCCAATGGATCAATTTTGTCTCACCGGATACTTTTCTTTTTTTTTTAGAGCATTTAGAAGAGAATTTACAGAATTTTCCAAAGATAAGTCAGTTCTTTCAAAAATTAAAAAAAATTTTTCTTAAACTTAAAATTTCATTTGAAGTTGAAGGTTCACATTTTGAAGCATGACTTTGAACCTAAAAACTTGACAAAAATATGCAATGCAGATTTACATACCTTAGAATGCAGGTAACAATATGAACTGCTTCAACTGCAACAGTTATTTCTTTATCCAAAGTCATCTCTACGATTCTGTCCTAAACATAGTTAGAAGAAGTGGATAATTGGATTGTACTGAAAATCAATCATTGCTCTTAATCTAGCTTAAACTTTTCTTGCCTACCCTGACGGGTACCTGAAATTAGTTTGGGCGAAGTAAAGGCGGCTGGGCATTGTGATGGTCACAAAATCCCCTAGTAAGCTGTGGCCATGAAAACTTGTGAATGCTGCTTCACACGCCTTATTGATAGATCAAATTGGTCTAACAGAGATTAATGGTAGACTCAGCGACAGCCTCCAGACCAGGGAACACACCCAACACGTCACAGTGGATTTGAACCCAACATTTCCTATGCCAGCCGAATACGCTGCTGTTCAACCACCCAGCCCCATAGATCATCTGTCAAAGCACTTTATCAAAATTTGGCTCCCAAGATTTAACTCTTCCAGTACCGGGTATTATCCCTGTACGCTGTGTGTGTACATTTTCCCCAATGCACTACTACAACGGTATTCTAATTTACACAAACAAAAGAAGAATGTAACCTTTAACCACAGTCTTGGGCAGCATCTACAGTCAATAGAGAAAAGTCTATTTGTGCTTGTATTATACCATCCATTTATATTTATTTTATTTTATCTTTAACGGTTGTTGTGGGGAGCTAATCAACACAGCCTGTCTATTAGTCCCGTTCTTGGTAGACTTGGCAGAGCCCATCTCCTATCCAAGTCGGCGGTGGATTTGTAATTTCTGATTGTCTGCACCATCAACTAAAAAAAATTACTATATTTTGTGTGTGCTATCAAAATGTTATTTTTGTCAAAAACATGGCAGTGGGAAATATTATCTGAAATTCAGGGCATAAATGGTAAGATAAGTGCCAGTATCTAAACAACAATAGCAAAGAATTGGGCTTGCACTGGGCTAAATACAGGTCAATGCGAAGACAAAAGAGAATGATTAACTCATTTGCTACTAACCTAGTTTCCAAAGACACCTGGGAAAGTACTAGCCAAAGGGAAGGAACTCCGAATTAAATTTAGTAAATTATTTTTTAATATTTTTTTTTTATTGACTAAATATTCCCCAAAGTGAATAAAAATTACATCATAAAATAGATAAATATCTTAGCTTTCTGGAAATGTATACTTTTATACATAAAAAATGCCGAATTATCAGTAGAATCATTCGCTGAATGTTGAGACCCTATGATTTGGCTACTAAATATTTTCGCTAGCCCTACCGTCAAAGTCCGATAAAGTATAATAAAGCCCAAAAATCGAGTTGTAATGGAAATTCATCTAAGTCTATATCTGCAGCATCCTTATTATCAGAACTGTATAGAGCTATTAATAAATAAAGTAAAAAATTAAAAGCGAAGGCTATAAAAAAAAGTATTACAAGACGAAAGGCCACTGAAAACTACCCGTATTTTGAACGCGCAGTGAAAAAAAACGAAACTAGATAAAAACATCCGGTTTTTATTAACGAAACAGACTATATTCCTACTTTTTAAAAGCCGTGCTTGCAGCATTAAAAAAAAACCAGAACGCATGGCGAAAAATCAAGAAACGACAATAGGTTAGTCACACACGTGGCGGCCGCTTTAGGGCGCATTAGTACGGAGGGGGGTATGTCGCATTGAGTCGCAGTAGTAGCAAATGAGTTAACAGTTCTTTAGATTTTGAAAAAAAAATAGTTTCCTTACTTTGAAAATTTTGGTAAAGAACTCCATTTGACTAAACAGCTCCGCTGTCTCAAACATGGGTAGCAGAGTTTTCAGGCAGCAAAGACGGACGTCTCCTTCCTGTGGAAATGATCAAAACAAAATTCTCAGCAGGGATATAGAGCAGTATCAATCACTGGTAAATGACCAATGCTTTTACAAGGGACAAGATTGGAAGGGGTGTGTATGTGTATGTCAGCTTACCTTATCGTAGAGTGACCAACCAATGTATTTCAGGTAGCTGTCGTCCAGGAACATGTCCGGGCATTTCCTCATCCAGACACCAATCTCTGAGAGGCACAGGCAACGAATGGCGGCCACAGTATCCCTAGTGTGAAGACGAAGAAGCAATAATAAATTTCGCTGCACCATTTACAAAAAGATAGTGTTCATTTATTGTTGAAGAATATGCACTTGAAACATAGGTTTTCTTGTGACAAAGAATATCACAGTGGTGTCAACTAACATTGCTTTATATCAATGTGAAAACTTTAAATTGGTTGCTCTCTATGTCTTTGTCTTTATACAAAAGATGGCAGGTCCTGTGGTTAGTACACAGGACTGTCAAATGACAGTCATGGTTCTAGAACTGCCGCCGACCAATCCCTGCAGTAGTTTTGAGCTTAGGACACAATAATCTTCTATCTAGAAGGAACGTCTATATTATAAGCCAAAAGCATAATATAATTCATTACTTGTATCGATGAACAAACACTCCTTTGAAGATATAGGTGATCATGTTATTGAGTTCAGTCAGATTCTCTTCAACCTATAACAAGGAAAAACAGAAGGGAAAGTAACGATGAGGCTTTATGTTCTCTTCAAACAGGACCATTTTAACTGCTGAAACATGGTTCCTCTAACAATATGGCTAAAATGAAAGATCATGTAAAAAAACTTAAGACCAATGAATATAAATCTTTTTTTGTTTCCAACCTCTTGCAGGTTTCTGGACAGATTTTCAATCCGGTCCTCAGAACAGTGCTTGGGGCCTTTCACGCTTTCCGACGCAGCTTGTCTCTTCAGGTTTTTCCACTTCCTGTTCATGCTGCAGGCAATATCTACTAAAGCTGTCACAAGCTTCATGGCTGTTCATGGAAGGATTAGGGTGCATACAACATTATGACCATAAACAAATAATTTGAATAATAGTTCATTTAGAAATAAAACAACGGGCAATGTTATTTTCTCTCACCCACGTAACGGACAAGTTGATTTTGTTTTATGAACATGATTTCATTTTCTAAACAAAAAAGTTTATTTTGTTCTGAACTCATTCCTAAAAGTTTAGAAAACTGTTGAGTGAAATCAAGTTTTTCAAACATTAACTAAAAAAAAATGGGGTTGGGGAGGGGGAATAACTCCAAATATCCACTCATTTGAGTTACCTGCCATTGTGCTTGTGTGTCTAAAAGCTCTAACCGGTGTATCAGTCAAGCAGATCAGAAGGGAAATGATCTTGTCCATCATGTACTGGTCGTAGATGATGTTGTTCTGGCACTGGCGGGCCAGGACCTGGACAAACTCACAGAACGAGGTCTTGAATTTCTTCCACTGTGGTCCCGACTGAATCAGTGGGTACAGGTTGTTGTCCTGATATAGGAAATAAATTTACCTTTGACAATACTCGGACAATACACTATACATATATACTTCTCACAATGGCCTAATATTTCAATTTTGGCCCAAGATTGGTATAATATACCCGGACCGCATATTACATAAGCCCACGTTGGCCCAATACTCGGCCAATATAGTGTGTGCTTACAGTGTATCTGCTAAACATTAAAAAAAAATATATATATTTCTCAGCTTTTTCACCCATGTGCATTTGCTTTCAAAATGAAAAACTTACACTTCAATAAATGTTCTCACTGAATTAACCACGAGCAATATACACCAGTGGGCATTGTATGGAAGATTTATACAGAAAAATAAAAAGTTACGTATGAAAGTATGTGTAGGAAAGTATGAAAAAAAGGGGCAGGTTCGTTTTTATTTACGGCAACAAAAGAAAAAAAAGAGCCTTACAGCTCCTAAATCTGCTGTCACATTTAAGACAATCTCGGATGGCTCCATGTTATCCAGCATATCCTGGGTAACTCTGGCCTTGCACCCCGAACACTGGATGAAAAACTGAGTCAGCTCAAGAACTGCGCTATTTCTGTCCTGCATGTAGCTTTCGATCCAATCATTTACCACAGCCTGAAAATTGAGAAAAAGTTTTTAGGTCACTATTTACTGTATGAACCCTGCCATAACATAACGTAATGTAATACAAATATATTTATAACTGTGACAGTGATAGTGACTATGTACTGGGAGTGTGTAAGGTACGGAATAATTATAAACTGACTGAGACTTAGTGACACACATTGGACTGTATTATTGTAATGTGTTGACCGGACTTAGTGCCTGATAGCTCTGTGTTATTGTTTTTGTGACTGGCTGGACAGAGTGAGTTTTGTTCATGGATGTCTCGTGGAGGTGTATGAATACCAGGGCTATGGAGGCGGAGTTGGAGTCAAGGAGTCGGAGTTGGGGGACATTTTGGGTACATGGAGTTGAAATTTATAAGGAATTTAAAAAAAAAGCAAGTTTAAATGTCCCAATTCATAAAAAGTTATAATTAATGACTTCTCTACTGTAAGAATAAAGACAAATGCAAGCAGTGCCTCACATAACCGCAAAACTAACACATTAAGTGACAGTGAAGAAGCAAGCTTTTCATGTGCCTCACTATATGGCAATACATTTGCATATTAATACGGAGGAGTGGGAGTCGGAAGTACAAAAAACTGAGGATTCGGAGTTGGAACATTTATCTACCGATTCCACAGCCCTGATGAATACACGGTGAATGGCTGTGATGTACTAACGTATTGTGCTATAAAAGGATTGTAAAATGAGAATAAAGTTTTAGTTGTTACACCAAGCTAGAGACTTGAAGACTGTTAGAATTTAAAATATACCTCGTTGTTTTTAGTAAGACACAATTTGTATAATCTCTAACCCGGTGTTCATGCATTGAATAAACGAGTGACGTTTTACGATAGAAACAATGACGCGTGAGTTAGATTTGACGTCGCATAGATTTGGCAGAAAACGTTAGACGACCTTAGGCTTTGGTAGCGACAAGACGTGTGTAGACTAGGCTATTGAAACTGTTGTATATTTGAGTTCCTCTTGTACATAAATTTGTTGATATTTGTGGATTAAACATTTAGTTATCATTTTACTACAAGTCGGCATTTGGTTTATTGCATTTTAGTATAGAATGTGATCTCCCTGAGAGTTGTGTACATCTGATATAGAATATTTACAAAATAACGGTCACAAAGACATACTTTTACAATAACCTGTTGAACCCTGCCATAACATAATCAAAAACATAATGTAGAGCAAATATATTTATACCTTAAGCAGCCAAACTACATGTAAATACTAACTATATTTCTGGAAACAATATCAGAACAAAATTACATATTCTCTATGATTGGTATTACTGTGCAAATATTATTAATATCAACTTACTTGTAAACAATTCTTTCCAGCTTTTACTATCTCAAACAGGCTTCCCTCAATGTCCTCTACATCTGCAGTTTTGTCAAATTTGTTAGCCTACAACAGCAAAGAAATAGTTTTAATGCCTATTATTTGTTTTTATAATCTTAGTTCTTTGGGGTCACCCATAAAACGACAAACCAATTTTGACATCCCCTTCCCCCATCAAAATAAGTAATCACCAAGAATAAGACCCTCCCTTCCAATATGACGTCTCAAAGCTCAGGAAATTCCCCCCTACCCCCACAAAATAAATCATATTTCTAATTTCATAAAAAGCATATTTAAATTCACTTTTATTTTAGACATCGCCGTATCAACAATATTTTAAAAATCAAGTCAAACTTATTAAAGTGGAAATCTCATTCAAGGTGCACGATTTTTCTGTGTGATGTCACGCTGTTTAAATATATCCATCCTCCCCTCATCGCATTTTGTCACAAATGTTCCACCTCTCTCCCTCCCCAAGGCATGATATATAATTTATGGATGACCTCATTTCTAATTTAAGTATGTAAGTCAAGCAATCCTGTCTGACCAAATAGGTCCATAGGGCCGTGAAGCAATGTCTATCAATTTCTTGCACAATGCCCAGCCCCCTTGACTTTGCCCTAACTAAAGTCAGGTACCGTGGTACCCATCAGAGCTGGGTAGACTCAAGGACACCCTCTAGACCCCGGGAACTAATCCTTGCCTTCGCTAGAATTCAAACCCAGGACATATACAGTGCACAAGATGAGTGTGCTGAAACCTTCAGATATTCAGTATGCCAGGTAAACGCTCTGCCACCGTGCTTCTGTTTTCCACAAAATTAAACTTTGAACACACTTTAAAATATACCAATTTTTATACAGTAAAGGTATTTCAATTGATCCAGCTTACTTTAGATTTATGACGAGTGGAAATTGGATCTTCATTGTCTGATAGTTCACTTGTCCTACAAATGGAAACAATATTGTGTATATCTTCAAGTTAATATAATACAGTTTATTGATAACTACCACAAATACATGTATATAGACCTTTTTATAGGCCAAGATAGAATACTAAACATATTAGCCTATTGACAAACTTAAACTTAAGACAAAATTAAAAAATTAAAATTTTGAGCAAAAATTATTACCTTAAACTTCTTACATCATCTGCAAGTTCATCTAACTTGTTCTGCAGACGACGCTTCGAGGGAATTTTTGTCTTCTTTTGAGGCATTGTAAATTATAATGTCTTGTATTTAAGCCACTTCAGAATTCAGACACTAGTGATTTGTAATAATTTCACAAGTTTAAAAAAAAATAATACATATAGACCCTATTTTTCAGTCTTAGCTTTATTATTGATATAAAGTGTAATAATATGCAGCTTTTTATTATTTATTAATCTGTAGGACTGTAGGTAATCTTTGCTTATTAGGCTACTACCCTTAGGCTATTTATTATTGGCTTTATGCATTGGAGTTTAGGGTTTAAATGGGACAGTCTCTAAACCTCTCTTGTCTATGCCTACCTCTCACTTACTATACCTTATTTAGCAAACCCTGTTTAACCTATCATGACCTATGTTACTATGTTACAAGGCAAGGAGACCAGAATATTGAAGTTGGATTTCAACCTCGGCAAATACTTTCAATTTCAAATAGTTGGAATTTACAGCTAAAGACTCTTAAAGAGGCATTTTAAAAGGGTTAAAGCTCGAACTTAACACTAAATTAAATCATTAAATGGGGACTGCAAAATAGTTTAAATAGCCAACAAGTCAGAAATGTAAACTGTGCCCTAATAATGTTAATGCATGGCGATGGCAGCATAAAAAAACCGGCAGTGATTGACTACCCTACACACTCACACATCTACTGAGATCTAGCTTTAACTACAATCATACTTATTAATAAATTCATAAGTCTTAAACTTAAGTCATAGATGATAAGGCTACCTAAGGCCTAAGGTATAGACTATGGGATTTATATCTAAAATACAATAGGCCTGGCCTAATTGAATAATAGTATTAATAATTTAATAGTTCCGTCATTTGAGATAAGGATAAGGGAAAGAAAAATCAACAAAGCCTTTAAAATTTGATTAAATTATAATAAAATCATCATTAAGTCATTAAGTTTAGAATCTAAGTATCAAGACAAAGCCTAACTTTGACATCTAATTGTAGTAGTAGGCCTAAGCCTAATACTAACTAATAGTAATTGAACTTTACTTGAAAAAATGGCGGGACTTTACAGACATCTTTTTTTCGCTAAGAAATGTTATAAATGCTAACAAAATCGTTTACAGTTTGATTAATATACCTTATTACATGAAAGAGTGTCAGTATGTGATTATTATAATATGTTCGGGTTTAGATTTTAAACTTTAGACCGAAGTAAAAATACTATAATATTGCAACTATTTGATTTTAGGACAATCTCGTTTAGAATAGACCAAACAGGAAGTTATTCTTTGTATTTGCAAGTAAAATGTAAATAAAACAGTATAAATTTTGCCACTACTTTTTTCGACCATACCGAGTGAAGATAATAAAATGTTTTAAAAGAATGTTCTTACTACTTACTACAGTAGCGAGAAACGTAGAGGGTGTCCTTTACATTTTAGATGGACGCGTAAACAAAAAAGAGGGGTGGGGGGAGAAAACAAAAGAATTTAAAAAAAAAGAGAAAATGTCACTGTCAAACTAAAAGCTGACATTTTAAATATTTATATCAAAATAAGCTTTTGAGCTTGAAATATGTTATAATCTAGTCTACAGTTTTAAAACGAGTTTTACAACTTTTGTTCCCTTAATTAACTTAGACTAGGCTACTATACTTTACTATAGTCTAATTCTTTGCTACTAATGATATAAATGTAGGAAAATAAAATGAAGGTGATCGAAGTCGTTAAATCTCATCTCCATTGATACTTGAGACAAATGTCCCAAGATATAAATTTGCTTCGTAAATCTAGACTGATTTGAAGCGGGTGAACAATGGGCGTCTGCCGTGACCAGGCATTTCATAATGCTGCTGGTAAATCTATGGCAGACCACCTAGGCCTATCATGTGTGCAGAAGCACATCTTCGAAATCATAAACACAATAAATAAACCATTCCTGAATGTACACGCAACTTCTGTGGTTCTTCAATTGTTGTATTTTTTCGGACACATTGAACAGATTATTTTGGTTATTTATAGGCTATTATACAGTTCTACACATAGCTTTGCCGACGACTTGCATTGCTGATGGGGTGAGGCCAGAGAACCCAGAGAATCCTTCTGATGCAGCATAAGCTTATAATGATTGTCTGGGTTTTTGCTGTAGGCCTACTTATCACTCACACCCAAAAAAACAACATTGGTTTCGAAAAAAAAAAGTTCGTCTTATGAGGTTAGGCCGTGGGGATTGGGGGGGGGGGGGGGGGGGGGCGGTCGTCAATCCCCACTCCTAGCTACGTCTTTGTAACCTAAATAATTTGCAGGTCTGTGGTTTCCATTTCAAAAGCTGTTAGGATTTTGTTTTCCATATCTGATTTTAGTTTTTATGGTAGAGATAAGTCCCATTATTTTTTTTAACTGTCTAGAATTCTTATTTTAAGAAATAAATAGTTTATATTACCAGACTTGAACCTACAATTGACCGAGGGGTGAGATTGCTCTCTTGTACCCCCACTTCAACACTCCTTAGCAGTTCACTTCGTAATCGTTAGTAGAACCGCCAGAAGCGTCGTCGTTGCGTCTTGTGCAGGAGGTTTAGCGGAACTTATTTGGAAAACCCACGTAGTCGAGCACTACTACGTAGGCCTAATCCTCTAGGGCTTCGCGGAGGCGCTTTTCAATCCTAGAGACGTTCGGACAGCCAATCTACAGAGCTTTCGATTGGACGCACAGCCGGATCTGTGCAAGCCGTATCATGTGTTTTTATCCCTAGCCTTCTATTAATGTAGAAGTCTTATACGACGGGGACCGTATACGCACATTGGCCCGTGGCACAGTCGATTGCTCGATTCGTACTCACTGAATAGGCCTCATCAACCTACAGAGCGTTCGGTTGGCAACCCGAGAGCAGGGTTGAGCGCGCATCTTTGTTTGGCGAATCTGGTATTTTTTATCCCTAAGTTGTTAAGCAACCTCATTCGCCGGGGGACCTCGTGCTCGTGCAACGATGTGGGACGGACGGGCGTGCGGCTTTGCGGGTTTTCCAGCTCATGTTCAATAGCTCAATTGAGGGTTTGTATATGCGTGGGATTCGTTCAACTTCTCCCACCTGGTACTACTTAGTGTACTCCATTTGCCTGGGGTCTCGAAGGGAACCCCAAATATTCGTCACTACCAACTATTTCTGGGACGTTGGATTAAGATGTCAGCCTGCAAAATAGACATGCATGGCTTAATCTTTGAGACAAGCATATGACTACTGGCAGGATCAACCAGATAGCTATCGTTCCCTAACAACGCCGACCTAGAGTCGTTCGGAAGGCGCCGCCGGCCTAGAGGCGTTCGGCCGACTTATGAGCTCGGGGCGGGAGCAACTCGCCGTATTTTAATTTCTCCCGTGCCCTCCCCGGCTGCAAACTACATTTTCTACGAGGCGGCACCCCAGGCGAACCAGCTTCGTTAAGCTCGACGCAACTCTGGAGGACACCATAAATATCGTTTTTCGTTTTGCGAACCCTGGCGCCCGTTGCGAGGGCCGGGTTTCTACGAGACCAACGGTCGAGATTACCGTGCCGCACGGAGCTCTTTCTAACGTACAAGCGAAACGCTTTGAACACCACCTTGGCCTACTTGGTCCCCGAGAGCAGAGGGACAAGCACGCCGATCGCTTCACAGTCGACCTTTAGTCCGGGAAGCTCCCCTTACGGCAAGCCACACACGGGCACAGATCGACGCCGGTCGCAAATAGAGCCGTGAGCTGCCGTGGCTTGTTTTCGGACCTGCGAGATCGGTGTATGCCACACCGATGCTCGCTAAGAATGGTTATCCGCCCCAGTTTTTATGCCACGACAACTCGCTCCATGTTTATATTACCAGCGTTCCCCAAAATTTATTTGGCGTGACCTGGCTCTTTCCTTAAAGGCCTACTTCTATTTCGTGACACATTATATTAGGCTAAAGTTATTGAATACCATATAGGCCTAGAGGTCTATTAGTTGATTAATTTATGCTAGCATATAAGAAACAAATAAGTCTATAGCCTAAATATAACAGAAAAGAAACCCCACACATTTTTCCGTGTCCAGGGATGTCAAGCTACTGGAT
This sequence comes from Anisus vortex, assembly GCA_949126835.1. NCBI lineage: Eukaryota > Metazoa > Mollusca > Gastropoda > Planorbidae > Anisus > Anisus vortex. The sequence continues at coordinate 9,594,877 of OX421508.1, forward strand.
GTCTGAAACTAATATCGGGTTCAAATGTTCGTTTATGGCAAATATAAGTTTTAGGTTCATTGCTATATAGTAGGCTCTTATAATAATCCCACACGTTTTTTAATTTGTTTTACGACCCAGTAATTTTATTTTCATGGTCCGGTACTAGGTCGCGACCTGGCACTACATTGTGTAAGTTGTGTGCGCCCTGTGGCTCTAATAAACTATTCCAATTATCATGGTAACCCTGAACATTTCCCCAAATTATTTATCCAGTGACCCGTCAGAGCTGTTTAGGCTCGGATACACTTTGCAGATCAGGGGAAACTATCCACCATTTCATTTCTATCAGGATTTGAATTATTTAGCCTGTCGACCCTAAGCCCACATAAAAAACAACTAACGTACGAAACATTACAAGAGACTTGTTTTTTTTTTCTCAAAGAAAGTTTTATTTCAGATAAAATAGATTATCAAAACTAAACTAAAATTGATAATATAACGACCACAGCCTCTAATATTTTTTAATATATTTATTACCCCTCAGTTTTATACTTGTCTTCTATTAGCCAGTCTAGGGAGCTGCTTGCTCGCTTGCAGTCAATGCCAGACAAACACAATTACAATTGATTTTTTTAAATATACCAGTAGTCTAGTTGTTCTGTATTGCTGTATATAGTGTGTTGGTAATGATAAGTTGAGGGACAGTAATGTAGGCCTATGTCTTAGGTAAGTTAACCAGGGGCATTCAAGTTTCCTGCAGGGTGGGGGGCAATATCTACAGTTCGGTGGATGTGCAGGGTTTTTTTAATTTGTATACAGTAAGTTGAACATATTACCACAATTGATGTAAAAATAACAAAATAAAAAACAAACTATGAATAAATTTTCTATTTTTACTTGTATGGTTCTAACTTGAAAACAAAACTAAAAAACAATCTATGAATGAACTTTCAATTTTTACTTGAAACTAAAAAAAAACAACTATGAATAAACTTTATATTTTTACTTGTATGGTTTTAACTTAAACACGAAACAAAAAAACAATCTATGAATAAACGTTCAATTTTTACTTGTATGGTTTTAACTTGAAAACGAAACAAGAAAAAAACAATCTATGTATAAACTTTCTATTTTTACTTGTATGGTTTTAACCTAAACACAAAACAACAAAAAAATGCCAATTTTTAAAAATTGTATACCTTAAATTCTTAAAAATGATTATAAATGTTTAAAATCATTATCTAAAACAAAAGTTAATGTTTATGCAAAGCCTGTTTTCTTGATAAAGTCACCACCACACCTCCCCATGTCCTGTTAAGCCCTTACTTAACAACAATAGCAGTACTTAATGACTTTTGCAAAAATGACAAATTCCCCATTAAATAAAAAAAAAAAAGATGTTTATTGAAATATATAATGTTTTTTGTAATCTTATTGGTAACTATTTGTGCAGGTTTTATTTGCTAAAGCCAATAGTGCTGAAAAACTAGATATTTGACCAAAGAGACAGTTTGAGGCAATTTCTGGTTATGTCCTAATATTTAAATCTGCCATTTTTTAAAGTCAGTTATATAGAAGTTTTACTGTATTTCACCTGAACAGCCAATAAAAATGCACAAGTAAAACACATTCAAAATCGCTAACAAAATGTTAAGCTCCCAGAAAAAATAAAAAAAGCACAGGTAAAAAAAAATGGCTAGATAAAAATAGGTAATAAATGAATTATAAAAAAATGTAAATAGTTAAAATGATATGACTTAATACAAATATTTTATTTATGGCAAAATGAAAATGAGACAACATATAAACTCATCTGTTTATGAGAAAATTACAATCACAAAATGAGCCTTTTTAGTTTGGATGAATTATTATAAAATAGATGATATTTTGTGTCTCCCTGCGTCTCTGTCTTTAGCATCACGTCAATCAATCTCTTGTCTCTAGCATGATGTCAATAGATGATATTTTTTATCTCTAGCATGTCAATACACGGTATCTTATGTCTCTAACATAACGTCAATAAATCTTATGTGTCTCTAACATAATGTCAAAAGATGATGTCTTGCCTATATAACACAATGTGAAAAGACGATAAACATAATGAGTTATATTTATATATGGCATACACTCAATTATAACTTGTCACTTAACATTTTTTTTTCTCTATCTTTAAATAAGTAAATTTAAGAACACAGTACATGTTATAGGTAAAATAAAATTGGATAAAATTTTATTTATAACTTAAAAGATAAGTTACAGGATTTGATGAAATACATCAGCCTGGTTTGTATGTTGGTGCCTGTATTTCCAATCAAACTGCTTGACGTCCTGTCATAGCCCATGTCGACATGCTTGTGTCTCAATAGCTCTGGTGACTGCTCATATCAGACTAAACAGTCCATCGGCACATGGAATAAAAAAAATGAAAGTTTTTTCTTATAATACTAAATAATAACACTGAATTATTACATTTTATGCAATACTAAATAAATGACTTTGCACTACCAAAAGTTTTTCATTAAGTAGTTGTTATATCTTTAAAAAAAATGTATTGTCCATTTTGAGTTTCAATAACTAGGATGACAGATATATACATATTTAAATTTAATGCCGTAAATTTTAAAGAATGGCTTTTAAAATTGTAACTATAAAAAAATCCACACTTTTCTAAATTGGAAAATATTGAATTGTAGGAAATTATAAGATATGCAGAATAACAGGAAAAGAAAGTTGAAAACAAAATGTTTAAAATAGTATAAAAGCCTTTCACTTTGCTTGGGTGTTTATTGAATTGACAATTTTGTGAGCAATACATGTATTTTGTTCATAACAATTTAGATTTTTTCTTGCATGTTTTTACCCCTCCATATTTATATTGAAGAAGTGATGCCAAAGATAGGGGCTGAAAGTCTTAACACAGCAGCTATCAAATTGATTTTGAGAGTTTCATTTGTTATTTTTAGTACAGTGATTCCCAGCTTTTTTTGGCCATACAAAAACAATTTAAAAAGAAAAATGTTACAAGATTTATTTTAAACAGTATAGCAATGATCTTCACTTCCTAAAACATTAATTTCATGGTGTAATCAAAGGCTAACATAAGCACTCTTTTTCACTTCTTAAACTTTTCTCCACACAAAATCTAAAAAGATCTTATGGCTAAAACTTGACAAAACTGAAATTAGCTCTTTTTAGGAATCACCGCATTAGTTTTTAACGTGATGGCTATAATCTGATCTGGTCAATATGTGCAACTGTATTTAATATTTTAGAAAGAAGACTTGGCTGTTAACTAGCAGGCTTTTTTTATACAATAAAAATCTATTAAACAAATAGGCTTTATCAACCTTAATCATGAAATGTAAGTATTCAAAACTTTTTAATATCTAAATACAACTGCAATATCATCACAAGGTAGTGACTGAATGAAACAAAACATACCAAGAGTGAATGTTTAAACATATATAAATCAATACAGAGATACCACAAAATGTATACAAATGCACAAGTTAAGCATAACATGTGACACTATAGTTATATGTAAAATGTATTTTATTTAAAAAAGCCAAAATTATGGTGAATCAGTAAATGACACTGCACATATTATCTAAAACAACATCACTAGAAAAGAAAAACCATTATGTCTTTTAATTGGGTTTAATAAGTACAGCAGAAATATGGGTCAGTAGTCGTAAAATACATTTGAAATAAACTGCTTAAACGATAAGGTAAGAAAAGTGCCCCCAAAGGCTATGTATGATTTAGGTCAGTCTCAGATCAAAGATGACAGACTAGGAAATGGCCATCAATCCTGCACTTTGTGCCAAACAGCTCCTTGTGGCTCCTGGACACCTGAGACACAAAGCGTCACAGCGTCTATTTCCAATATTGGCATGTATGTTAAAAAAAGACAAGCATTTGGTTGAAGGTGTCAAATTAATTATATATGGCCCCAATATGTCTCGCAAGACAATGGATGCGCCCTTAGGATTTGAATGCGTATGGCTGTTACTGAACAGATTGTTTAAGTTTACAATATTGGGTATTTGAATTTTGTCTAGAGCAGCTTAATTCTCAAATGCTGCTTCATTCAAAATAAAGCTACAATATCTGTCTGTCTATCAGAGTATTTATATATATATCATGGTTTTATAACTTCTAAAAAGACTATTTATTATAGGAGAATTTTATTTTTCAAATTCAAATCTTTTTTTTTTATAGGAAAGTTCACTGAGAACAATGATGTTCAGAAGTTACCCAAAATAATTGGTTTTCAATAGTAACTGGAAACATAACAATGCTTACCACCTACTAGAAACTACTTCATTTTAACAGTGGAGGGAGACAAATAGAATTTCTAGCTAAACAACAGAAATATTCAACAGTGCACTATTACAAAAATATTGTATGTGAAAACCCTGTCAGCTCAGTATAAGTATAAAAAGTAAAGTACCCTTCGGACCAACCTGATCATAGGTCTGGTGAAGCAGCGTTCAACAGTTTCTGTGGCCACGACATACGAGGGGATGTGTGGCCAGCACAATGCCCAGCCACCTTTACTTTACCCCATCAGAGCTGGGTAGACTCAGGGACACCCTCAAGTCCTGGGAAAAAAGTCCTAGCCTGCACCAGGATTCAACCCCAGAACCTTCGGATCGCCATTCGAATGCGTTTCCTCTCGACCACCGTACCCCATCAGTATAAAAACCCCAAATCTGAGCAATAATTAAATCTTGAGAAAAAGCGGACGAATATTTAAATCTTAGCCCAGTCTTAAAATCCAAAGCTAAAGATCAGCCCAACAAAAAAAAATCTTAGCCAACAATCAGCACAATATCCCAAAATAGCTCAATATTTAAACCTATATCTGCCCCAGCCCTTTTGTCAATTACTGACGATGAACATGCAAAGCAATGTTAACTGGACAACATCAAACGGCCTGCCTAGAACATCCAGTGACTCACATATGGAGTATGCACCATTTGCTGCTGCTGTTGCTGCTGTCTGCGGTGGTGCTGAGCAGCATTAATAATAACCACAAATGGAAACATTAAGTACACCGGCTCATGAGTATGTTTCTAATACTAAGATGACATTAGCTTTTATGCAGTGAAGGTAATGGAGCTATACACTAATGGGATGCTGAGGTAGAAGCAAAAGAGTGGGGAAAAAAAAGGGGGTTTCTGGGTTGTTATTAAAATATCCATTAGTTTTTAAAGGCTGAATGCATTAACATATATCTGATAACTGTTCAAACTTAAACTGTCTGATAACTGTTCAACCTTAAACTGTTTCTTGGGAATTAAAAATAAATAAATATTTGAATGCAGCTTTTTAACAATAAATAAAAGTAAAATGTCTACCGCTGATAAAAATTTTTTAAGTCAACACATTTTTTAAAATTAATTACATATTTAAAAAAAATTGTGTATTTATTAACCCAATGACAGTGATTAATCAATGTTTACTCATTTGGTTAATATTTGCTCATGTTGCAATACTTAAGTTTTCTCAGTAACAATTGTTATACTTTAGCTAATTTAATATTGTCTAACTTTTGACCCAATCACTTGTAGTTAGAATGTTTTAATTCCAACAATTATAGATTAAGAATTTTTTTTTCTTAGAACTACACATTTCATTTTGCCTACTTCAGTACTATTTCTTGGGATTGCAATTTATTTGCAATCTTGGTATGTTAAAAAAGTCCCCAACCGGACAACAGATTTTCTACTCTGAAGCAGAAAGGCATGAACCTAGAAACAGCTCCCTTGAGCAGCAGAGGTCAGAGATAATTGGAGATCCCTGGCTTTTGCCTCAAGCGCCAATCGGCACGGAGAGGATTGAAGGAGTAAGGGAAGTTAAAAATAAAATATGGTAATGAGATTATTGTGTAGATGATGCAACACTTGATTTAGAATGGCTCACAAGTGTGGTATAGGGAAACTTTTTGTACTCAGTTAGCACACCACATTGGCCTAACACCAGCCCATTAGTATAACAGTATGTTAGCCAGATATCTGGTAGCCATTATTGTACCAAATGTAGTGTCCTGACAGGGACAGTGGACCAAGACAGTAGTGAGAAATCTTACCGATGTGTCATCAATGTACTGGGAGGAGTTCTCGTCGTACATGCTGCTCTGCTGTTGATAGTAATGGCCCTGACCTTGAGGTGTGAGGGGTGTGGTTGCCTGAAAAAAAAAAAGTGAGAAATAAGTCTTAACAATCGTGCCTAAGGTTTCTAAATGTGGATCTGGGCCCTAACAAGTAAGAAACACCTGCTCTTTTCATTATTGTCATCTAGATAAAAAAAAATTGAGTCCAGGTGATACAAAATATCATACCCCTGAGGTCATGGGTGAGCCCATTATCTGCTGAGGGGTCATGGCTCTCCTGTGTGGGGACTGGCAGGGGTGATGTTGTTGCTGCTGTTGTTGTTGTTGTTGCTGGTAATAGAACTGGTGCTGTTGCTGGCGGTGGTGATGCCTCTGCTGCTGATGGTGGTGCACAGAGGAGCCCGGGCTCTCAAACTCACCGATGCTGTTGTCGCTAGTCTCGCTCAGCTGAGGCCTGAACAATAATTAAGACATTATCACAAACAATCAGATTCAACTGAACATTACTTATCGTACAAAAGTATTGATCAATACAGAAAATTAAGACATTATCACAAACAATCAGATTCAACTGAACATTACTTATCGTACAAAAGTATTGATCAATACAGAAAATTAAGACATTATCACAAACAATCAGATTCAACTGAACATTATTTATCGTACAAAAGTATTGATCAATACAGAAAATTAAGACATTATCACAAACAATCAGATTCAACTGAACATTATTTATCGTACAAAAGTATTGATCAATACAGAAAATTAAGACATTATCACAAACAATCAGCTTTAACGGAACATTATTTATCGTACAAAAGTATTGATCAATACAGAAAATTAAGACATTATCACAAACAATCAGATTCAACTGAACATTATTTATCGTACAAAATTATTGATCAATACAGAAAATTAAGACATTATCACAAACAATCAGCTTTAACGGAAATTATTTATCGTACAAAAGTATTGATCAATACAGAAAATTAAGACATTATCACAAACAATCAGCTTTAACGGAACATTATTTATCGTACAAAAGTATTGATCAATACAGAAAATTAAGACATTATCACAAACAATCAGCTTTAACGGAACATTATTTATCGTACAAAAGCACTGATCAATACGGTAAATTAATTCTCTTTATAAAAAAAAATATTGTTCAGGAATTTCCATTACAAGAAAAAAAGCCTTATTTTATAGCCAATGTTTATAAATACTAATATACACAGAGATAGTAGACTTGAAGAGCCTGTAAGTTTCTTACAGAACCCTAGCGTTTCTCAAAGTCCTGTTTAAGAATCACTGTCTTAATGTCAACTGGTAATGTATACAGCTAGTCCAAAATGGACAGTTCTTAAATGATTTCACACAAAACTAACAGCATCAAAACAGCTTTATAGGAGACAAGGACTCCTTAGCAAACTCTTTAAGATTTGTGTTGAGAAAGTTTAGAGCAATAGAGCTTTGTGCTGGCCACAAAACACTTGTTTGTGCTTTGGCCAAGAAAACAGTAAATGTTACTAGACATGTGTATCAAAATGATCTGAATGGGTTACCTTAATATCTTTTTTTTTTTACTGCATTTCAAAAGATAACTGGCTGTAGTTTAAAATACAGAAGACATCGACAGAGAAGTGATCCACTGCATTTGAATTGACAGCATTAAGAACTAGCGTGTGAAAACATGAAATTGCTTACGTTGGCGGCGCTGTCTGCCTGTGTCTGTCAGATCTCCTGAGGTTGTGGTGCTCGGCAGGTTGTTGCTTTTGGGCCCAATTGCTGTGACCGCCTCTGGAGCTTCTTCTAAATAAATGAACACCAAATTTGTAAAGAATATTTTTATCATATCACCAGTGGCCCAAACAGACATAAATTTTGAGTCCTGTAAAGCAGTGAGTGGTTCCCAACCATTTCTTTTTCCTTTTACTCCTGCATCTGTAACCCATCATTATTGTTTGTTTCCGTTTAGTCTTCCCCCCTCTCCCCCGTCTATCATATCAAAACACCACTTTTTTACTTGGTGCTATCTGCCCTTAACAATGGTTTACTTACCGATAAGCTGCAAGCCACACTAAGTAAGTATACTAAAGGCGGGGAGCTGCTGCTGGAGACTTTAACTCTCACCAATAATCAACGTTATTTGCGTTTGACAAAGATACCTCAGACAAATAAATACTACTTCAATGTATATGCCCAGGGTTGTTCTTTATGCAATTGTTCATAATTTAATACATATAGATCTATTTTCTTAAATTTTGTTCTTCTTCAAATAATTAAAACAGTTTATAAAAAATTATAATTACAAACAAACAACCCCTGCATTAAATGAGTGAAAACATTTTTCAACTTACCAAAGACAGGAATAAAAATAACCACAAAATATCTAACCTACTCAGTATGTGGGAGGGGTTGAAATATATGGGTAATTTCAATACACCACAAGCCCACAACAATAATGTATTTGTGCTAAGAAAATCTTGTATAATAACAAAAAAAGGTAGACTTATAATAAATATATGAGCTACTAATAAATTGTAATGTTTATTTTTTTTTAAATTTTCCAAAAATTGACTTATGGGAGAGGGGTGGAACACATGAAGGTAGACACATATTTTTTTTTTACCCCAGTCTAATAAAAAATATAATTAACCATCCCGCCAATTTCAAAACATCATCTTCAGACTAAGGACTGGTCACAACAGGCTAAAGCAACATATTTTCCGCAAACTACGAATCGGAGCAAGCGAAATGTGCCCCTGCGAAACAGCTCCCGAAAATGCGGAGCATGTCCTTCAGACCTGCCCTCTGTATCTTTCTACCCGGTCAGCCTTTTGGCCCCTGGGGGCTACCCTCAACGACAAACTGTTCGGTGGACTAGAGCAACTGACAGCCACGGCGCAGTTCATTACAGCTATCGGACTTGTTGTCTGAATCCTCCCAATCATAACATTTGAGAACGAAGAAGAAGAAGAAGAATCCCAATAAGGGGTACTATCTAAGAAAAAAAATAAATAAAAATAAAAGAACGAGCTGTTTGAGTAAGGCAGATGTGGCAAATTAAACAGCCATATTATTGGTGCTATATAAGCAAAGCACACCTGATCATGTACATAACAAAAGATTAAGTACCGTAGATATTATGGTGGGTGTTATTGGATTTTTGGCTCTAGAAGACACAATGCTGTGCTTTATCAGAGTAGTAGTTTGTGATGGGGTCATCATATTCATTGATACACAAGGCCAGTGCTAACACAAAAAAAAGCTAACTGATAAACAAAATAAGCACTTGCTTATAAAGGGCTTCAAGTTATTACATACATTTTCCATAGCAGGAATTTGCCATGGCTTGTATGGTACAATACTGTGAATGGTGCAGCCAAAAATTGATCAGCAAAACAAAGGGCCAAACAATAAATTACAAACAAAAGAGTTTCTTATCCAAGACTGAGCAATTAAAATTGAAGAAGACTTTTGACTTTTAAATAAAAAAAAGGGGAACATTGGAACCTTATTTTCCAACTTACTGTACTTGTTTAATAGCAATAAAAAAAATTATTTCATGGTTTATCAGGTCCTATTGTTTATATTTTAATTAATTATATAAGGGAGAGGGGGGCGGCACAAAAACCATTTATAAGGGTCTTAATCTACCCTAGCATTCTGGTTGGCGTAAAATGTCCACACTGTTGATTCTCAAAACTGATTTAAACTACCATAATAAACATCATTAGTGGTCACAGAATACAGTTAGAACTTATTAAACTAAGTTTGATATTCAAAGTCCAATATTAACACAAGAAACTATAACTATATTTCTGATAACGCTATACATGTACTGGTACTTTGCTTAATAAAACTGTGGTTCTATTAAAGTAAAAAAAAAAGGCTTAGTTGCGAGCTCAAGGGTTTTATTTATTTCAGCACCAGATAAGAAAGAGCTCATTGCATTTACTATTTCCCTAATGTACAATTGTATTTGTAATTCACTGAGACATTTCATTGTAGCATTTTTTTTCAATTCACTATAGGTGATTATGAAATTACGGTAGTTCTTTGTTGAAGGCTGGGATTAATTTAAAAGAAATCTAACAGCCAATTGAATGCTTAACAAAAATTTTGAAACCATGGAGATGCGCTGGTTTCATGCACTTTTTAAACCAAAGTAAATTCTGACTTTTTGTCTGATTGGCTGTCTTGCACCAAATCAACAATGTGCAAACACTTTAATTAAATTACAAGCAAATTTTTCTAATTAATAAAGGCTTTACTTTATTGAAAGTACTAGTTAAACTTAATATTATTTGTCGGAATTTAAGCATTCATTTATCATTATGTATTATAAAATGTTGTTTTTTAAATCATGTTTATTTCAACATAGATTTTGAGATTTTTCCCTGGATACTCATCTTAATATGATAAACTTTCAAGTATAAGAAAAAAATTTTAAAATAAATTGTTCAATGAAGTTATAAGTAAATTTAATTAAACATCGTTTACTTATAAGTGCTATAATCTTATGAACAATTTAAAAAATCTTATGTTACTGTTTTGCAAAGAAACCATTAAATTAGATTTCTGCTTTTTCTCAGGTACTTACCCATTGCATCCGATATTTAAGAATAATTGTACATTGTGTACAAATTTAACAACAACAAGAAAATTAAATAAACTCAAAGCAACACAAAACAAATAATAAGAAATATAACAAAACATGGGGTCATTTATTTGGGATTCACAAATGATTACACTACATTGACTCTATAAAGCAAAAAAATGACTGTGATATTCGATTAAACTGTTTTCTACAGTCTACAGTTCTAACAATATGTATATATATATAAATGTATAAAGTGACAGATCATAAACTGTCATTGTAAAAAATTTGAGGGAGGGTCGGATGACAATGGATGACATGACAAGGTATACTACAACAGTTGTCAAATGAAAGTATAAATGTTAAATGTTGGTATATATATATATATATCAATGTATAAAGTGACAGATCATAAACTGTCATTGTAGAAAATGAAGGAGGGTCGGATGACACTGTATGACATGACAAGGTATAGCACAGCGGTTGTAAAATGGCAGTATAAATGTGAATGTACAAAGAGGCAGTGACGTGTCAATGTTTGAAATGACAATGCATAAACAGTGGCAGGGAAACCGCCGGCCATGGACATTTGTTTAAACTGACAGTTAATATTTAAATATGCAAAGCAGTAGCTGCAGCTTTACAGTCATACATCAGCTTTGCCCTGCACAGGAGATCTGCATCGAACTAACTAGTTGCTTTGGAAACTATGGGTAAATGAAAACTTTCATTTAAACGCTACAGCGTTTCCTTAATGTAGACAACTGCAACTGGATTATCTATTTACCATCTAATTAGCCACCATCCCAGGCTGCAGACAATCCTATGGTTGCAACCTCCCCCCAAAAAAAAAAACAACAAACTAACTTTATTTACATTACTGTACATTTGAGGGACAAGCCCTGAACACATTAAATCTAGTAAAAAGTGTAAGGAGAAGTAGCTGCCAATTTTTTTAAAATAAAACTGTTCCTTATCTTATAGAATAAGGATTTTCTTTTTCACTCAGCATTAAACTAAGCACCTCTGCGAGATAATATATATATACCGGTATACATAAATACATACAAAATAAATGAAGGGGGTGGATGCATGCAGTATAACATAGGCATAGGTGATAACCTTTCTAAAGCCAGTCTAGACTGCACCACACTAAATCTAAACTCCTCTTCAATTTTCTCATTAAAAAAAAAATAATTAGGGCAACTTCATGATTTTAATTTAAGGAGGGAAGGCGTTTACTTCATTAGCTGTCGAAGTATAACTATTAACTAGTTGAAGATTTTGCACACAAAAAAAGGCATTATTTTAAAGAAACTTGCAACATTTAGTTCTATTACAAATTTTATATAAATATTAAATTTAAAACAAATGAATTGCACAACTTTATAGAGAAATTTTACTGGGTACATTTTAATATTCTGGTACATTAAAAACCCTTTTATCTTGCGCTCATAAAATATAACAACAACTACAACGAAAATAAGAATACAAACAAATACAAATGAATGTTGAAAAATAAAAATAACGCTAAGAAAAAACAAATAAAACACAAATAATAAAACAAAAAGCCAATAAACAATGTACAATTTGGCTACACAAAAGATATTATTAAACTACTTATGGTAGGAAACGTAAGCCATGGCCACTGAAACTGGTGAATGCTGCGTCACCAGCCCTATGATCAGTTTGGCCAGACGGGATAATTTTTTTAAAATATGGTAGAGAAGCCACATCAGATTTTGTTCCTCTTTTCATCGCACTTAAATTTACTCGAGGAAGTTTCAACCAACCTTGTGCACAAACACACTTTTTATTATTTTATTTCATTTAGTCTTTTTTTTTTAATCAACAGTAATCAAGATTCAGGCTGGGGCTACAATGCTTTGATGGTGTTTTTTTTTGTCTAGTCAGCTATAAATAAACAAAATATAACAAACAAAAAACTGCAACAGCTAAACAAGCCACACAACAAAATTCTTGTAAATGTTTACAAGATATAGAATAAAACATTTCCCTAATACAGGGCTCATGTTTACTTATGTATAGGAGGTTGTTTAATTAAGATACATTATGTGGACCTGATACATGCATGATGTACTAACTAACTAAGACACTAAAGGCTTGAACAGTTTGTAAGGTTTTAAGCCCTATACTAAAGAACAAATCAAACATAGAAAAAAGTGGGGAGGAGTCACATTTATACCTAGAATGAAATGTTCTGAAAGAGAAAAAAAAAACAAAAACAAAAAAAAAACAGGTTAAAAAATTGACCACAGAACAGGTGCCAAATAAAAGGGACTCCAGCAGCTCTTTAAACAACAGATTTCATTTGCTTACGAATCGTCGAAGTCCTGCTCGGAGCCTATGTTAGAGCCCAGGTTGGAATCCTCATCCTGGTCGTGGTGCTGGTGGCCCCTCTTGTGGGCTGTGGATGTCAGCGGCTGGGCACCCATGGGCCCTGGGGTCTGCGGCTCGTAGCTCGTGTCTGATGAGGCTGGTGTGAATGAAAACAATTAAGTCTAACTTTGACGCATCAAATAACAATCCGTTTTGTTAGGGTGAAAACGTCTGTCACTTTGCAAACTAAGGTTAATTTTGGTACAGACATATAAATGAGACAACTAGATTTGCACTAAAATTACTTAGACATTAATATATATTTAAAATTCCACTCACTGTCCTGTTTATTTCTCTTCCCATATCTCTTCTGGGCAGCCTGCTTCAAAGTGATGGGGTTCCAGTCTGTTTCTCCCTGCATCAAGCTGTTTCTGTAGGTGAAGAACGGCTGCCAGTCCTCCTGGCGAGAGTGTGGCATCTTGCCTTCTACCTGTTTATCCAGGTAGTTCACACTGTGGGAAGACGAAAAACATGTTTGATTAACAATTTTATGTAAACTTTGGCCTTGACGTTTTCTAATGTAAACTCATGATTTACATCTGTGGCCCTTTAGTAAAGTAAGTTCTTTTCTTGTGGCACCATTCCTCTAAGTCAAAACTATATATGTTGTACTTTACCACAGTGAATTAAATACATAAATAATAAATAATGAAAGATTTTGACAAATTGTGCAGTGCTTTGTAAAAACACAGGGTCTCTCAAAGCCCAGCAGCAAACACATTGATAACCACTGGATTATATACAAGATAAAAAAAACAGAACAATTCTTATTGTTGAAAAAAACAAAAATCCAAATATCAATCAGATCAGAAATTCTTTGCCCCATTACCACCACTCCCACTACTCAAATGACTTTTGTTACTAATGCAAGTGATGGAAAGAAAAAAATGTATCTTATTTTCTACTAAGTAAAAGACAAAAATAGTTGGTCAAACCAAAGACTATAATAAGATGGACCGCTTGATCTATTTTTAGAGCTTATATGTTCTTTTTTTTTCAGTGCGCACCCAATAAGGCTGTCTTAAATTACTTCTACGATCTCATTAAAGGTTTCCGTTGCATACAACTTTGGATTTTAATTTTTTATTGAGAAAATCATAGCGATTAAATAAAATGGAAGTGTACAGTGCAAAAGGGAACCGGGAATTCCGAAAAGAAGTCATCCGAAACATCAAATAGCAGAAATATTAAAGCAAGCGGTCCATCTTAGTTATTAGTATAGTCTTTGGTAAACCTAACAAGGGCATGTAAATAAAACAACAAACTGCTATTAACTCCACTTACACTGTCTTCTTGTCCTGTTTCATCAGTTTGTTGGCAAACTCCACCAGCACCTCAAGGAATGCAATGTTGGGTGGGGCTGCACTCGGGCCTTTGTCCAGGTTCTCAAAAGGTGTCAGGCTGAACTGGATGCCTTCACTGCAAAAATTTTCAAGTTCAATGTTGTTTTTCAGACATTTAACATTCACAATGAAATCAAAAGTAGTAATAAAGTATCCTCACAGACCTTTAAGATCTGAAGGGATGAGCTCACCGAGCTTTAAAAGTCTCTTATACCGGACAAACATTAACGCTCTTGAGTTTAGGGCATAAGGTGAGAATGGGTGGGTCAAGTCATCTTAGCTCAAAGGCAGAACCCCATGTGGTATCCCACAGGTACATTCACTATACCTTTTCTCCCTACAGAATTCCCCCAAACCATTGAGGCAGCATTACCTAGTATTTTGTACTGAGTATACCTGCACTTTTGCCTGGTAGTACAGATACCAGACTGTAGGCCTGGTCATCCAGACACTGGGATTGGGGAGACATGTATCTTTCTCCCCACTCGGAGTGAGCACACCAGTCTACTCTTAATAGGATCATAACCGTGATTTACATAGTTCTCCAGCTTAAAGGCACATGGGTACAAAAGTTCACCAGTTTCATGGGTCACAGCAAAGGAAGGGATTGTGTGGCTATCACAATGCCCTTAACTCCCTTTATTTTCCCTAATATTCGTCACAGTCATTTCACAATCGCCTAAGTCATTTTTGGGGAGTTTTGAGTTATCAAAATGTATAGTTTACACAGTCTTCTATTACATGACAAATTGCCAATATCTTAAACCAATCAGAATTTTTTTTTATTTTACAAAATGTATCAAACTTAAATAATTATAACTGAGTGAATAGAGATGTCATTCAGTTTTTTTAGTTTTCTCAAAACATGAAAAAACGACTTAGGCGATTGTGAAATGACCCTGACAACAGGTACCCAAACAGAGCTGTACAGGATGCTTTCAGGTACTATAAAAATGTTGGCTTATACAGGTTTGAACCAGAGATCCTCACATACATTTTGGGTGCACATTATTTGATATTTTTGAGATATCAAGCATGTTTAGCTTAAAAATCAAACAAAAGTAATTGTAAAATCATATGAGCAAACAGAACTTACGTGTGCATTGTAGCCACAGCTTCTCTGTTCTTGATTTGATCAAGTCCAAATGACAGGGCAAATCTTCGACATAGCTCCTGTTGTATTAAAAAAAATAATTATTTATCATCATTATGATAAATTGTAACATTTATTTATTTTTTGTGTACAATGATTTTTTGTCTATAATGATACATTATAAATATTACACCAATTTCTGTCTATAACGATAAAAATAAAAACATGAATTTATTAATTCAATGATTAAAAGAGTACGTTTATTACTATAATAAACAAAAAAATATTTCACATTTTTTTCTTACTATAATGCTAACTTTAAAACTTTTAAGCTAAACATGTCATACACAATGAAAACACAAATAGTAAAGAACTGATTTTTTTTTATTATGAGTAGCTTCAATTTTACCTTAATAGCCTGGAATGCGTCAGAGGAGCGATCCACATCACCCTGGTCTGCTTGCAACTCTTTGAAAAGCTGGGATAGTTAAAAAAAAAAATCAATACTTCTTACAAAGAGGTCAACTATAAACAAAGAATAATGTTATCCTAACTGTGTGTCCTGTATTAACCAATTGTCTATATTATTTCGCAGTAAAGCTAGACACGTATATTTCCGCCAGCCGATTTTGTTCTCAAAATGCCCAGGCGAAATATTTACTTCATAGAATGCTATCTAATTTATAAACACAAAATAAAGGATGTTCATTTCTCCACAGCCTTGGAATAATTTTTTGCTAGAGGAATAGCACAATTTCTTTTACTTTTATATTTTACAAAACTGACCAATGACTGAGTTTTTTTGTGGATCTGTAATTGTTGTCAAATATGGCACTTAGCAGTTACATTGTCATAGACAATATTGAGATGGAATTAGGTGTTAATGAAACTTTTTGTTTTCAAAAATTATTATTCCATTGGGAATAGACGATTCTGACCTATATAATGTACAGGTTCGTTATCCAGTTTTATACAATTATTTCTCCATCAGTTATTATCACTTGTTACAAAAAACACTATCCAAGTTTTGCTCCTTACAAATAATGTATAGGGAAATAACTAGTAAAACAATTGCTGGTAAAGATAGCCCCACCCAATATAGCAAAATATTGGGAAGGGCTAGAAGGGGTAACAGCTGATAGGACATAGAGAAAAAAATAGATTTTTGTATTTGTATGATTTGTACAGCATATTTGTTATGTGTTCAACAGTGAGAGAAAATATAAAGATTAAAGAGCCGTTTGTTAAGACTGCAACTACAATCATTTTAAAAAGTCTAGGATGACTTGAAATGTTCATGATAGCCAGCTACTAGATCTGACTTGAAATGTTCATGATAGCCAGCTACTAGATCTGACTTGAAATGTTCATGATAGCCAGCTACTAGATCTGACTTGAAATGTTCATGACAGCCAGCTACTAGATCTGACTTGAAATGTTCATGACAGCCAGCTAATAGATCTGACTTGAAATGTTCATGACAGCCAGCTAATAGATCTGGCTTGAAATGTTCATGATAGCCAGCTAATAGATCTGGCTTGAAATGTTCATGATAGCCAGCTAATAGATCTGACTTGAAATGTTCATGATAGCCAGCTACTAGATCTAACTTGAAATGTTTATGATAGCCAGCTACTAGATCTGACTTGAAATGTTTATGATAGCCACTAATAGTTCTACACTATCTATGATAGCCAGCTACTAGATCTGACTTGAAATGTTCATGATAGCCAGCTAATAGCTCTGACTTGAAATGTTTATGATAGCCAGCCCAATATATCTGACTTGAAATGTTCATGATAGCCAGCTAATAGTTCTACACTATCTATGATAGCCAGCTACTAGATCTGACTTGAAATGTTCATGATAGCCAGCTACTAGATCTACACTATCTATTTGGCTGTATTTAATTCAATCATGTTCGTGCTTAATAAAAACTTTGAATGGCAAAATAAAACGTTTGCCTTAGCATACATATGATTTAAAAACATATGCATTGTGTTTGTACACTTATGTTTGTGAGAGCTAAATAAGAGGCATAACCTACCTGCTGTAGACTTGCTGCCAATGTTTTAGAAGTAGCCACCTTGTTGATCTCCCTTGCTTTACTTAATGTAAACTTGATGATGTCACCATAATCATTGTAAAACTATAAATATATTATTTAAAAAAAAACTAATGAATAAAAGCATTATTAGAATTGAAATAAAGTTTTATTTCAACTTTTCATTAAGTAGATCAAACAATTGCACAAATAATGCTCTCAGAAGATTATTGGCACTTTCAAGAGAACACTAGAAATCTTAAGAAGCCTGTAGTCATCCTCAAGCTCTTCGACCTAATACCATCTCTACCATAGTTTTGGGCAAGAGGCAGGAGGACATTACTGAGACTACCAGTTCCTGGGGATGGCTGGTTCAGGCTTGTAGAGCTCACACCTACTGCATTTCCTAGTCAAGGGACCCTCAGTTGGCCGTCAGAGGGAAAAAAGGAAAGAAAGGGAGACGAGTCAAGGAGACAGTGGACATCAAGAAAAGCGGATTAAGCATAGAAACAGCTCCTCCCCCATAGCTACACCCCTGGACTTAAGGTGAGTGGAAAACTAACAACTGCCTCAATGTCCAGCAGATGCACAGTGCAGGGTAAGTGTACATCTCTACATAAATATTTTGATTAACTGTTGACTCATTGTACTATACTTGCCATAATTGTTATGCCTGCAGAGGTTTCTATTAAACAAACAGAATGTATCATTTACAACTACGAGAGACCCAGGTGAAAATTACAGGGGCGAGAAGCAGCCAACAAATTTAGAAAGGAAATAACAAGGGTGTAACAGGCAGGTATGGATCTAATATATTGATAGAGATATTGGTGTGCAAAAGATTGCACATTTGTAGACGTCAAATGAACAGGGGGGAATTAACCCTTACAGTCCCGGTCACGTATTATTTCCTTCAACTATTTCTTACAGAAAGTCCTAAACACTTATATTTCCCTCCGAATACGAAATCTCCAGGAACCCGGCCGCGTATATTTGCCTCAAGGAAGGGTGTCTATTTAAAGAACAAAATAAAGGATATGACCTTTCACCATAGTCTCGGGCAAAATATTTATTCGATAGCTGAATAGTGGAATTTTATTTCGCTTTTTAAATTAGGAAAATTGACCAATTATTTTGTTGTTTTTTTTAATGAAAGTGCGGTCCTAATGGACGCTATCGAATTACCTTCCGTTATTATGGCGGTACATGTTTA
Organism: Anisus vortex; assembly: GCA_949126835.1. Lineage (NCBI taxonomy): Eukaryota > Metazoa > Mollusca > Gastropoda > Planorbidae > Anisus > Anisus vortex. The sequence continues at coordinate 9,613,673 of OX421508.1, forward strand.
TGTGACTTTTTCTTATGGATTTTTTTTACGAATGAATACAATTACTTTATGAATTAGATTATTCTAGCAAGGTAAGTAATTGTGTTTCTAGCAATTTACTTTTCGTGTTATCATAAATTTTTACCAACAAAAAAGTAAAAAAAAAATTTCGGAACCCTATCGATGTCTCAGCCATTCTGAAATAATGTCTGGGATGGAGGGAATAATTAGTAAAATAATGGCTGGGACTGAAGTGATACATCGCAAATAAGTAGGTCGGTACAATAAGGGTTAAGGTTTTTCAAGGGATGCAATTTGTGTGATGTACATAAATAAACGGTTAAGGGATTAGGCTGGACTCTCGAACTAGTAGGATTACCTTAGGATAGCTGGATAGATTGAGTGTGTGGCAAAACTGTTTAACATTTAAAGACTACTATGTAAATAAGTTATTGTTTAAATATTCAAGTTTTATTTAATAAATCTGTATCTTCAATTATTGTTATACATGCCTGAGAGAGTGAGCCAATGTAATTAAATGGATTAGAATTGAGCACTAGAAGCAGCATAACCAAGACGTAACAAGGGGTAAGAAACATTGCCTTAGGAAAGAAGTGGAGAGAGAGAGAGAGAGAGCCTGGAAGCAAGTATAAGTTACACTCGTCCCATTTTGACATACTACGCCTATCATAGGTATTAAGTATAGTAATGGGAATAATGTGGTAAAATAGGGGGAGCAAAATAAAGAAAGAGACAGAGAGAGAAAGAAAGACAGAGAAAGAAAAAGATAGGCAAGTGAAAGAATCGGAAAATAGATTACTTTATTGATCCAAACAAATGTAAATTTGACTTGATTACATAGATTCAGCCTTTAAAACAATACAAAAGAACCATTTGTACTCAAGTACTTTCACGCACACTATCATACCAAAGAAAGACAGAAAGTGAAATTTGAGACTCATCATGCTTAGAATTGCTAATGGTATTGTTTTTATCACAGCAGACATGCCTACCCCTAAGGACTAAAAAGAGGAACAATCTTGATAAAAAAGAGACTTTTTCAACAAAAAAGCGGAACACTCTTTATCTAACAATCTTTTATAACAAAAAAAACACCATCAGCTATTTAGAATGTAGATATAGGCCTACGTTTTACAGACGATTCGCAATGGATCTAGATCTAGATTTAGTAGACCTACAAAAAACATTAAATTCACATGTTTTTCTTTGCTGAATAAACTCCTATGAATATTCTTTCCTATAACACTGAATTCGTTTTTTTACAGTTTGAACAAGTCATATTTAAACTTTCTGAGGCAGGACGTTTAGATATATTCACAATCTTAGCTATACAGTTGTCACGTGGCGGGGGGTGATTAGACCACTTAATCACCACGTAAACTTTATAAGTTGGGGTTAGATCTGCACCTGAGCCTCCTGTGTGTCGTGCCTTCTGTATGATTAAGTAAAAGTGACTGAATTATGTCACGCGGTGTGGCAGGCAGGCTAGTATGTGTATTCTTTCCTTCTTATAAGAGTGGTCTGCATAAATAGATAAGAGATGAATTATTCTCTTTCTATTCTTGTTGGCTGCGTTTTGTCTTAAGGGATGAGCCGGAGTACTGTGCTAGAGGTTATGTATTGATGATCAAATTTATATTTGTGTGTGTAGAATTCCGTGGCTCGTCTGAGGTAATTATGCAGAGGTTTGGCTATACTAAACACATATAGACTTCACAACATCGATTATAGTCACTAGTGAACACGAGCGAAAAAGTTATATTCTGAAGTTTATTCACATTAAGACTGAGTATACCGTTGCATATATATCATACATAATATCCTAGGTACATTGTCCAACAATATAAACAGCAAAGATTAAGATTTAGATACAGACTTAGGGTCGGAGCCTTCACAAAGACCTCGGAGGGGCCCAGACGGGACCCACTCCGTTTCACGACCACCTAGCTAGCCTGTCCGTAAAACTCTACTAAAAGTAAAAAGTTAAATCTATAACTAAAAGCATGGATAGTCACGTGGTGCAAAATGGGAGTGGTAGGGGGAAATGTACATGTTTTCTTAGTCTGATTGACAGGAGTAGGGAAAGCACGGGAGAGGGCGGGGTTATCTTACGCCTCTGACCATAGGGGTGGCGGTGGTGGACGACATCTAAAGCCTTTTCCCGTGGTCAGAATTTGCTTTCTTCACGGTCGGCTCATTACGTTATACGGCTTACAGCGGTTAACTCGACCACCTGGCCACCTCAGATGTCTATTTTCAAGTACATGTTATATCCCGTTGGTCGAGGACGTAAGGAGGTACGGGGAGGGGGGTGAAGGTCAATAGGTGGGATCAGTGATGATTGCGCCACATATGTCCTTGACTTGTTTTCCCATCTTCCGTGGTCGGGGTAGGGGCGATAAGCACACACGTTTTACAGCATTTAGAATATACATGAAAGGGAAACTAATATCAATAACTAGTCATATAACAATAAGTAATATACTTATAAGCATGCAGAAATATACATATATAATGTAAGTAAAATTCATTGCGATGCAAAATACATAAAGTGTTAAATGTAGGAGAAAGAAAGGAAAGACTCATTTTCACTCCAATCAGACATGCAGGATTTGTGGCAATGTTGTCAGTGGTTTGTACGTACAGATGATATGATTATAGTATCTTATAAGAGCTGATTACATCTAAGACCTTTCTTAGTTGCGTGTGACGTTAATCTTCTCCCAAAACGCCACAACAGTAAAGGAAAGTGTTATGGACCTCTTTAGGTTGATTATTATTACGACTCGTTAAATCGGATTCAATGAATATAGTTGTATCTTTATTAGAAGTCTCTAGATTCTGCTAATCTGTAGCCCAAGCTAGGGGTTCCTTGACTGACAGGTCTATGCAGTAATGTAGTTATATTCGTGATAATTATCTTCAACACCTTTCTCAACAACGATAGATCAAACAACTCCAGTTGTTGAATAAACAATTTTATTTAAATTGTAGACTCAATATAAACGATCAATAAACTTCATCAACTGGTGGCAACATAAGTATCAATAAAATGGCATTATATGTACATGTATGAATATAGCGACTTCACTCTACAAACGTTTAAACTGAACTAACTTTAAGGAGGTCGGGACTTTACAAAGAAAACGATCATCGAAGATTCTACAGGGTCTTAATACGCATTTTAACCTCTTTCTCTATAATTACTACGATCCAGAATTATCCCCCAATTTCCACGGGATTTGAACGAATTATTTTATTTAAACTGCCCTCAGGGCATAAAGGTCAAACCTTGGTCGCTTTGGACTCTGATACGCACTTGTTAAGAGGTCAATGCCTTACTACGTCATTCATTTATGACCGAGATTCGTAACATCCCCCCCCTTCTAAAGCTTTATAATTATTTCCTTTACATTTTAACCATACGAAAAATGTTAATTTTAAGGAATAATTATAAAAGAAAATATTCCGGGAAAAACAATACAGTTCAATTGGCGATCCCAATAATTCAATCGAACTGATAACAATAACATAATAATATATGCAATATAAATTCATCTTATCAAATGGCTTAACTATAGTCATTCAATCATTCAATTTTTAATTCAAAACAATGGACAATTAAATTGTTTATCTAAATCTTGTATACAAGAAAAATACATAATCATTCTTAATAGATATAATATAATACAAGTTAATAACTTCTATTACATTGAACATTCCACTGTAATAAAAACTCTCTCGTCCATTTAATTATAAACTAATATCTTTTACATTTGTAATCAAACAACAAAAGAAAAAATCACTCAATGTCTATGCAGACACGACTTATTTTTTCATAAGGAGAAAAAAAACCAACGCTCTTGATGAAAAAAATACTACTAGACCTGACCTAATTACACGTTACAAAAATTATTGCTCGTGTAGACAGTATTTTTTTTTTTTTTTTTTTTTTTACATGCTGGTAGGCCGACTAACACATTAGACAACTGTCTGTGACGCGACCCAAAAATTGAGGTCAATTCCGCACTCTCTCTCTCTATTCCTCTTTTTTTTCTCTCTCATTCCCAATTGATTCTAACAATATTGACATCGCTATGCAAATTTTCACCTCATCACAGCCGAGGTCAAATAAAATTGCTACGCGATTAAATAGTTATCGTAACTAAATGAGCATTATTTAACAACTATTATCTCAATATGACATTCATTTATGTTATTTTGAGAACATTAAACATAGTCTGTTCACGAATTAAAATAGTTTATAGACAATTTCATTAAAAATATTTCAATCTTTCATTTTACCATGACCTTTCGACGTCATTATTTTCTTTTTAAAAGAGTTCACATCGTAGCAGTTTTGAATTGAAACATTCTATCTTTCATGCAGACATGGATTTACTTAAAACAAATTGGTTAATTTACTTAATTAACTATCAATCAAAGCAGATTATATTATCTTCATACAATCTTAGTACTACACAGTAAGTACTTATTTTCTTTAGATTACATCAAAGACATTTCAAATACAATATTATTGAAGTAGAAAAGAGTTAAGCATAGGCTACTATTAATTTTTTTCATAGCGAAATCAATGTAACAATTTATGTACAAAACAAACTGCTGGTTTGACTGGTGTGGTAAAACATTTCATTTCCAATCTTTTCAGTGGTGTACATTGCTCTTTTCCATTTTCCATAAAGGTTTTATTCCTTATTCATAGATTCTCCTGTTACTTTCACAGTGTTCAGGTCTACCCAATCTTTTGCTTGTCAATACAATTCATTCAATCTATTTTAACTAATACAGAAAAAATATAGATTAGTTTTACAATCTTGACATGAAATCCTTAATTAATAATACATTTGTTGAACATTGGTATGTCAACATTATAAATTTTCAACCATGAAATTCTCAATCATTCTGGTTTGCAGTGTCAAATCAGTGGCCCATATCCTAAATTTATACAAACAAGGATACAAAGTTTTATTAGTTTCTACTTTTGGTCTGCTTTTCATGTAACAGTATCCTAAAAGTGAAAAATCATATATAATACAATTCTTGGAATTCTTTTTAGTCATAGTTCTGCCTTGCTGCAACTATTTTTACCCTTCATTATCATACATTCAGTGATAATAGAACAAATGAATAAATTCACATAGAAGAAATTTGCATCTTGACTCAGTGCAATATTTCAACAACAGTACATGATAAAATATTTTCCATAGTACAATCATAAAACATTTCTCAATACTTTAGTGATAGAAAAATTCTCTTTTCTTAAAACCATTTACATCTTTTTCAATCAAATTATCCTCTCTGCCAAATGTTTCAATTATCATTTCCAGAGATTCTCAAACACATCTTATAATCAGTCCACATTTATAATGTCCTCTGATTTAGAAACCAATTCTGCGGATAAAACTGATCTTTTTCTCTTATAGCAATTATTTTAAATGCTCAACCTAACAAGTTTGTTTAGAAATATCACACTATAATGATATTTACTCTAACAATACTTTTACTCATTCCTTTTTCATCACAAGTAAGGGATTTAGTTTTAAAATAGTAAGTTTGGTAACTAACTATCAGTGAATTTGACATTCAATTCATCCTGTACTCCAGGCATGAATTTTACAAATAAGAGTAACAATGTTAACAACATCAAGCTTATTCCAATTGTTTTCAGAAGGTAAGGCTTCATCATTTTCAAATGATATAATATTTTTGCCTTTCTTTCATCACACAACAATGGCATCTGCATGTGAGCAGTGTACAATTTTTTTCTAACAAATACAGTTATGTCAGACAAAAAATTTATGTACTTATCTAGGTACTTGATCAGCCCAAGGAGATCCAATTCGGTCTGCCATTCCTCTTGAAGTAGTTTGAGTGGTCCTTGGACAGTGGGTCCAAAGATTGGTCCATAGGCTCCTCGACTTTCCGGATGGGATTCAGTTGACCTCTCCTGCTCCAGGCATAAGTTCTTTAGTACTGGATTGAAGAGTTCCGAGGCGAAGTTGGTCCTTCGATCTGTCGGTATGGATTGTGGTAACCCATAGCTTTTGGTAGTTTCGGTCCAGCTCTCCGCACTCGTTTCTTCAGTGATGCTCCTCCAATCTTCATCTGTACCGGCAACTGCAGGTTTGCATTGTTGTTTGAACATGCTGTGGTCTATATGTTCATAGACATCAGTAGTAGGATTTTCTTTCTCGTCGACAGCTTTCTCATGCAACTGTAGCAACTCTGGATCTACTTTCTGCTCAGCAATCAATTCATTTTGTGATGACTTCTTTGATTGTTCATTTCCTTTCGGACAATCTTCAATCATGGAGAAAATAGTAGTATCAAGTTCCACTCCTTCTTCCACTTTCTTCTCTCGTGGGAGAATTTCTTCTTTATTTTTCTTTTCTTGTGAGATAGTTTCTTCTTTCTTTTTCTGTGGTGTCATACCCTTTATGACATCACCTACAGGATAAAGTTCTTTTTCTTTTCCTGTCTCCACAATAGGACTAGGGTCTGGATTTTCCTTCACAATCAGTTCAGGTCTCACCCTCCCTTTCGCCAAATCATTTGCTAGGATAACGGATATGCCCTCAACAGGAAGTTTTGATATTACTCCAACTGTCACATATCCTGTCACCAAGTCAGATGTGAGGTATATCCTATGTAGAGGTATTTCTTCTTTCCATTCAAAACCTCTCAATAGGACAGTCTGTCCTGTCAATGTATTATCATTCAATGGTAATACATCTTTAAGCAGCAGTGTTAATGATGCTCCTGTGTCTCGTAATATTTTTACGGACTTCAGTGGTCCTTCCTTTTGTAAGGCCACACAACCTTCACTAATGAACGGTTGAAAACTGCACAGGGTCTCTGTGTCAATTTTATTCTTCCCTTGACCATGACTTTCGGGTGTTGTTTCATCTTTCGATGACTTCAGACTCTTTTCCGAGTCAAAAATACTTTGGTCTACTTTTTCGTCTCTGTGGACTTGGACAATTAATCCAATAGTAGCCATTCTGTATTTATAATCAGGATATTTATCCTCATTATCTTCAGTTGTAGATTTCTCTACCTTCTGACTTTTGCTCTCAGGCAAATCCACCCTCAGTTTTTCTGGTTTAGAAGAATCTTTCTTCGAATTCAGTTCGTTTGTATTTTCGCTTTCTTGTACCTTTTGTTTTGGTTTATGGCTAGTGCACATTACCACTTTGTTAGGTCTTTTGTCGCTTCGTATACTCCAACAGTCTTCGATGCTATGTCCTGTCCTTTTACAAAAAGTACATTGGACGTTTTTGTTGATAGGTTTTTTATTAACATCATTTTGTTTCACAAAATGCTCTTTTTCACGATGTTGTTGTTGTGTGTTTTCTGCTGGCCGTTGTGGCCTATTAACATTCTTTCCATCAGCTGTCCTATGACACAATGTGTACTGTTCAGCTAAATCAGCAGCCTTATGTGGGTCAGTGATATCACGCTCGGATAAATACATTCTTATATCCGGCCTCACTTTGTTAATAAAATCCTCTAAGAGAATGATATCTTTCATTTCTTTTAATGTGGAGATATTTCTGGATTTTATCCACTGATCCATTAGCTTTTCTTCTGCTCGAAGGAAGTCTAAGTGTGTTTGGTAAGGGGACATTGTGTACTGACGGAACCTTTTCCGATAACTTTCCGGTATTTGGTTATAGGCTTTAAGTACAGTATCTTTAATGATTTCATAATCATTTAAATTCTCCTCTTTTAACAATAGAACACAATCTCTTGCCCTTCCCTGAGTAAAAGCTGTTCTGACTAATATTCCCCATTTATCTTCTGGGAACTTAAAATCTCTGCAAAAAATTTCAAAGGTCTGGAAGAAATTAGCTATTTCACTTTCTTTATCAATGTAGGTAGGGACTAGCTTTTTCCATCTGGCCATCTCTACATCATTATGAGATTCTTTTTTAGTAGCTCCTATCTTTGCTAGCTCTATTCTTTCCTGACTTTCTCTTTGACTTTTCTTATCTCTTTCCTGACTTTCTATTTCTCTTTGACTTTTCTTATCTCTTTCCTGACTTTCTATTTCTAGACGTCTTTCTTCTATCTCAAGACGTTTCATTTCTAGTTGAAATCGGAACTGTTCAGACATCTGACCTTCAACTTGATATCCCTCCGCGCTTGATTCTACTTTCAACTTGCCACTCGCAATCAACACATCTTTTATCTGCTGTGTCAACACAGTCCTCGATGGTGTAGTCTCCGTAACTTCTATCTTTAAGATCTCAGCGATCTCTTTTAACTTCTTTATTGATAAAGTTTTCAGAACTTCTTCTTCTGGATTTTCAATAAATTCCATTCTTTAGTTAAGAGATTTATAAAGTGGTAAATTTTTCCAACTTACGTTTTTCCAATCGGAAGAATAATTTCAGCGTTCTTAGGCTTGCTCAGTAGGTCACGGCTCCAACACACAACACAACACAACTTGAATATATGCTTCACTATACAACTATATCGGACGAAGACCCCAAACTGTTATGGTCCTCTTTAGGTTGATTATTATTACGACTCGTTAAATCGGATTCAATGAATATAGTTGTATCTTTATTAGAAGTCTCTAGATTCTGCTAATCTGTAGCCCAAGCTAGGGGTTCCTTGACTGACAGGTCTATGCAGTAATGTAGTTATATTCGTGATAATTATCTTCAACACCTTTCTCAACAACGATAGATCAAACAACTCCAGTTGTTGAATAAACAATTTTATTTAAATTGTAGACTCAATATAAACGATCAATAAACTTCATCAACTGGTGGCAACATAAGTATCAATAAAATGGCATTATATGTACATGTATGAATATAGCGACTTCACTCTACAAACGTTTAAACTGAACTAACTTTAAGGAGGTCGGGACTTTACAAAGAAAACGATCATCGAAGATTCTACAGGGTCTTAATACGCATTTTAACCTCTTTCTCTATAATTACTACGATCCAGAATTATCCCCCAATTTCCACGGGATTTGAACGAATTATTTTATTTAAACTGCTCTCAGGGCATAAAGGTCAAACCTTGGTCGCTTTGGACTCTGATACGCACTTGTTAAGAGGTCAATGCCTTACTACGTCATTCATTTATGACCGAGATTCGTAACAAAAGGAAAAGTCATTGCCAAACATGCGTATATCCGAAAAAAAAACACGTCAGAAAAGCCCAGAATATCTCTTTTAATAAACCCAGAAAACACCAAGTAATGATAATTATAGCATTGTGACCTTATCAACCTATATTTCCTTACGTTTTATCAACCTAGACACGACTATATTTCAACACATGAAAAACCCAAACTTTCCAATTTGGCGTAACAAAACTAGTAAAAAGCGGAACGGCGGAACAAAGTGCGTTTTTTTATAAAAAAGCGGGACAAATACGCCAAAAGCGGAACGGTAGGCATGTCTGTCACAGCTCAAACTATAAATATTTATTATATTTTTTACCTTCATGTAATGTTTGAACACAACAGCTGCAGCTTTTATTGGTACGACGTTATACACAACCAACTTGCAGAAACTGGCAAGGAAGTTTCTCCTCTTGTGTAGCTCTTCAATCTTGACATTTTCATCCATGTCTTCTGAAATTAAGGAATGGTTTCATAAGCTGCTACTGTTTCATTCTTAGATACAAGCATAGATGATTGATGTGTTGTTTTGAGAGTCTTATCTTTTAATTCCCCAACATCTGAGCTTCAATGCCCATCTATGCTAAATATTAGTGGGCAATGAGCTAAGATAAAGCATAAAGACATGTAACTTCAGACTATAAGGTCTACTAAACACAGCTCAACACTATCCTAAGAATAATATTTTTTTAGGACAAAAAAAAAAATTTGGATAAATCTATGAACCAAAAAGTAGAACAGAATAAAGAAGATTATCTTCCTGAGTGGCTTTTGGTTATGGAATAAGCTGTTTGAACTAATCATGAACCAACAGCTTTTAAAGTTAAAGCACTTATATAGTTGCAGGAAGGTAAATGTCTTCATCTTAGTCATTTATATTGTTTTATGACACCAATTACATAACAACTCAACAGATGATAACTATTCACAAATACAAATAAAGGTAGTTCATGATTTTATCAAAAAAATGTATAAATGACTACAAAAATGACTGAAAATATGTCATCCACATATACAAATAAGACAATGTCCTCTTTATTAAACATACCTGAAGTATAATAAACAGTCACTAAGTCAAGTTCTTTTTAATATTAACCTACTAGTAAAAGTCAAGTTCTTATTAATTAACCTACAAGTCAAGTTCTTAATAATTAACAAGTCAAGTTCTTATTGATTAATCTATAGTTTCACGCTCATATAATACTCTTTAATTACTAGACCCTTTTACACTCTCATTACTAGACTGAGCCATGATTTGTATTATGAACTAAGCTTGGTGAGCTGTTATCCATTTAAGCTGTAGATAACTTATGAAACAAAGCAACTCTAATAAAACTACTGAGTTATAGACTACAGCTAAGTACTGGGAGCGTCTGCAACATTAAAGCTAAGAAGACTAACCCTCTTCATCCTCAACAAAGACCTTGAGTAGGAGGAAGTCACTGAGATGATTGGTCAACTTGGGGTCCATGTTGTACACAACAGGCTTCAAGAGAGGATTGATCTCTCCCAGATGTGGATTAAATATGATGGCCGAGTCACAGATACTAAGAAAAGCCTGGGGAGGAAGTTTCATTTTCACAATCATATAATGTTTTTTGGCAACAGGTAAATAGAACTTGTCAAGAAAAATTAAAGTAGTATCCTGTTGGACCAAATTGATCCATAGGGCCGGTGAATTCAGCGCTCACCAGTTTCTGTGGCCATGGCATACCGTGCATTATGCACAGCCGTCTTTACTTTACCCCGCTCGGCCTCCATGCCCCCAAGAAAAACTAAACAACAACATTATTTACAACTTATCAAAATGCATAAAAAAACTTAAACCATGGACAAGCAAAGAGAACAGAAAAACTTCTGTGTAGAAAGGGCCTCTGTAATATGCCAACTAACAATACTGGCTTACAAAAAATAATAATTAATACCACACACAGAGTTTATGTTGGAATTCTTTGATAAAATAGAATAATACACTTTGATGCCATGATGAAAAGCAAAAAGGTTTTGTAGCATATTTCTAAATACAACAAACTGTTAGGTTGCATGCTTTTTGATTTTACAATGCAACAAAGTTGGATGGGATTTTTGGACCCCACTATAAAAACATGCTATGAGACAATGAAATCTCACACCAGTACTCACATCTTCCTTAACTTTCTCACTTTCGTGAAACAACAGCTCATGCAAACACTGGATCAGAACAGCTGTTTTTTTCCTCAACCGCTTCATTTCATCCTGAATAATATAAATTTGGAAGCACATGTTTTCAACTTTCATTAAAAAAGAAATTATTAATACAAAAAAATGTTCTCAACTGACAACACATTTAGCGTCATTTTTTTTTAACTTCAATTAAAATGAGCAGTTGCTATAAAACTGTACAAAATATAAAATGATATAAAAATTAAAAGGCCAAACTCACGGGACGAGGTTTTGTTTCATCTAGCCGCTTCAGGTAGCAAATGACAGCCAAAGAGCAGGCCTGTATTGCTTTCACAATAATCTGAAGATTGAACAGTAAGAACAAAGATACAAAAATTCTTAAACTGAAATCACTAAACAAACTCACCAAATTTACACAAAATTAAACTTACTTTTTTATACCAGTTTGTATGAAATGTATTCATGTTTTGTAATATATATAGCCATTAAAAAAAAATATTTGTGTATGTATTTTAAAAAATCATTAAGACTCATTCATTTCAGCATTTTTTTTTACAAATTTAACAAGATCTTTGATCATTTTAGAAAAATTTACAAACTTTCCCAAACATTTGTCAGTTTTAATAAACTTTTCAAACCCATTTGAATCCTGCATAAATTTCAGGTTTCAATAACAAACAGTGTGAGTACTAAAAAAATCAGCCAAAATAAAAAAAAAATATAACATACATCTTCTGGCACTTGTGCTTTGTCTCTGGCAGACTTGATGACGATGAAAATGTCATCCCAGATGTCCCAGCCGGTGAGATCATGACATCTGTGAACAATAATACAATAACAATGAGTTGTCTCATGCACATAGAAGATAGTAATAAACACTGATGTTTATCTGCAACGACTGAGCGGAATATACTTACGCATAGAATGCAGCTATCCGTTTCAGAGCGGCAAGCAACGCATAAACTTCATCCTCATCAGGTATGTCACCCTATTGAGAGTTAAGAACATCGTTGAACATAGACAAAAAAGGAATATTTAGTAGATATTCATACACAGCGAATTAAATTTGTTTTTCTAGGCAGATACAAATACAATTTTGTGTCACGCTTATATAAAAATTCACTTGATCAAAAGAATCCTATTGGGCATATAATGTCAAGTCACAATTTCCGTTTTTAAAAACCATTTAGGGTCAGTGAGGCCTTGATCACCAGTTTTCATGGACACTGCATAAAGGGGATTATATGAACCTTTAACTTAAATGACAAGCACCCATCAGTATGAGAGCTGTAAAGACTATGGGATTTGAACTCAAGATTTAAACAATGGCAAACAAATGCACCTCTGAAAGACCAATTCATATCAATGTAAAAGTAAACTTAAGCTAACTTAGGGCCTGAGAAGCAGCATTCACAAGTTTCTGTGGCCCTGGCATACAAAAGGACTGTGGCTAGCATCGTGCCAGATCCCCCTTTACTTTACCAGAGTTCGTGCCAGATACCCATTAGAGTTGCGTACTCAAGGGCACGTTCCTGACCCCGGAAAAAATCTTAGCCTATACCAGGATATAAGATAAGATTGCTTTATTGATCCAAATGAATGGAAAATTGACTTGATTACATAAATTCCGTTTTTTCAGCATACCTAAAACAATATTAAAGAACCATTTGTACTCAAACACAATAGACATTCACGCACACTATCATACCATGTCATGGCACAGTATAAATCATTGGTGTCAACAAAGAAAACTCTGCCAACAATTTCATTTAATACTCCCAATTATTTTTCAGTTTTAGAGTGAAATATTTTTTAAAATGTGTGTCACCTCTGTAAAGTAATCCTGGACAGCCTGTTTCAATTTTATGACCAGGGAGTCAATGAGTGTCTTCTTGCTGACTTCACTCCTTCCAGCTATAGCAAACTCTTCATTACACAAACACTCCATACTCTTGGAGCATGCTTCAAGAACCTGGACAGATACATTTTATATTTTAAAAGAATTATTAATACAATTTGTTTAATTATCAGAGAAATAATAAATATCAATAACTGTTTCTTCTTCATACAAACTATTTTCTTTAAGGAATTTTGGTTAAATTCTTTAATATAAGATAAGATTACTTTATTGATCTAAACATATGGAAATTTGACTTGATTGCATAAAGTCCGTCTTTCAGCATACCGTATATACTCCCGTAGAAGTCGCACTTTTTTTACAGAAAATTTCTACAAAAAGTAGGGGTGCAACTTATACACCCGACACTGTTTTTGAAAAATTCAAAAAACATCACTACTCTGTCCTAAAGTTTCCTACATAACCCCTATAGTTGATTGGAGTTATGTAGAATTATTAGGATATTCCTTTATTTGATTATGTTTGCCTTATGCACGATTAAAACAATTTTATAAGGAAAGTTTCCAAATTAGGGTGAATATTTAGTAACTTTTATGTTTGAAAGGTATGCATTTTTGAGATATTAAAAGGCAGTGTAACCCGGGAAGTCGGGGTGCGACTTATGCGCGGGTCAACAACAACGTATAAGGAAAAAAATCTTAAACTAGGGATGCGACTTATACGCAAGTATATACGGTATTTAAAACAATATTAAAGAACCATTTGTGCTCAAGCACAATAGACATTCGCGCACACTATCATACCATTTATAATACAAGAAAAAGTATCATTTAGGAGTCAGCTATTGTATTTTATGGCTGACTGACGATTCTTCTGGATGATTCTCACTGATAATTTACCTCACTTCCAGTATGTTTTTCAACAATATCATTGACGTATCGAAGTAATAACTCAAGATTCTGCGGGGGAGAGAAAAAGGTTTTAAATAGTTAACCAACAGTAGGGATAAGAGAAACAGAGGAGGAAACAAAAAATTACCACACAACATTACAGATTACTATAAAAGATATTTCCAGGGGCTTTAAGATTACCTTCTCCTGTCTGCCTGATGTGTAGATGTCAAGATCAAAATATAAAGGAATCTGTAGGAGGTTGGCCACTTTCTCAGGGTCCATCAAATACTATAAAAGAAAGAGAAGAAAAAAACCATGTACATGAAACAAAACTTCACAAACTTTATGTAAGAGATTAGTTTTCATATGTCAGTTTATAAATTGTAGTAAGGTACGCATGATATTGAATGAACGATTTGGCACTATGGAAGGAAAGAGTTAGAGATTATCCAAGGGGCTTCCGATCAACGAAGAAACCAAAGACACGTTAGTTGAGATTCAGACGGCAACCAAGCTAGATGTGGTAAAACTAGTTTTGGCTCTGATAGATAGTATATTATACAACTGCAGACTTAGAAGATTGATGTATGAAAGAGAACTTATGTTCTGGATGAATATGATGCATAAAAACATGTGGATCATAACAAAGCCTCTTTTAGATCTTCACATTACCATCATTGAAATATTGTCTGATATTCGTCCTGTGACACTTTACAAGCAAAAAAATTTAAAGTATCTATTACTGATATGTGTGAAATGTTTTAATCAAAATGAGCTTTATTACCTTCAACAACAACTGTGGAAGTGCAACAATGAAGTGTTCTGTAAGTTTCTGTTTATCTTCAGACACTTGCTTGACCTCTCTTGCAGACATCTAAAGTGATATTTGGAGACAGAGACAAGTATTATGTATTGGACTCTTTGCACCTAGTAGTAGTAGTATTCTTATATGCATTATAATTAAAGCTTACATGATGCTTACAACAACAAAGATCTGCAGATTTTAATTAGAAATTTTCAAGATGGAATGAAAAAATATGTAAAAAAAAGTTATCCTGTTTGACCAAATTGATCCTTATGGCCGGTGAAACAAGTGTTCACTAGTTTGAGTGGCCGGAACAATGCCCAGCCACCTTTACTAAAACTTTGTAATAAGTGAAAACCACTCACTTTTCTATTAGGGCCTCTGCCCACTGGAGATTCCCCTGTGGCTGCCTGCTTGACGCAGCAAACCATTATTTCTATAAGACTTGTTTCTTGCCTGTCATCAAGAGCTGTCAAAACAAAACCAAAGTAAATAATGGAATTTTTCACCTCAATATAAAAAAAACTATAGTAACAGTAAAAATCAACATGTTATATAATAACAGCTGTTATGTTCTTCACTATTCAGCATTCTGATATAATAACCTAACCTTAGTTTTTTGTTAAGGATTAAGAAAAAGAAACAAAATTTTCTTGCTAAACCTTCTTCTCCTCTGCCAGGTTCTTCAAGCAACAGATCAGTCATGCATTCCCAATCTTTCATCATTTCATTGATTTCCCACAGGCTGTCCACCAGATATGCAGCATGTTCATGGAGCTGAAATAGAACACAAAGCTCATCTTTAACATGGAGAACTGATGTAACTTGAAAACTATCAGTTCGTTAAACATTTTGAAACCCATGAAAAAAAACTCAGAAATCACTCAATACTGTCGAGGCTTATATAGAGTAGAAAATATGTGGTATACTGTGAGTGGTTTGAAAGTAAAGAACAGCAAATAACTTATATTTCACTGATTTCTTGTTGACATAAACTTAATGGAAGAAAAAAAAAAGATTCCATTTCAAACCTTTTAGGTCTGCAGGGCCAGTGAAGTCAGTGTTAATTAGTTGGGCACATCATGCTATGTATTGTGAGGCCAGTACAATGCCAAGTTGCATTTGTATTCATTAATATAATTATTATAATGTCAGCTACCCATTAGTCAATTTAGGGAAAGTCGAAACTTAGACCTGGGAATAACACCTAGGCTTTAACTGAAAGTCAAACCAATGCTAGACCAATGAAGAACTTCTGAATCTGCCACAATTACATTATAAGAATAAAAAAGAAAGAAAGATTGGTTCTCACCTCACTTTCGATAAAGAACTGAACCAGATCCCTTACAAGAGGGGTGTTCGGGCTTCTCTTCTTGCCGCCGGCGGTTTTCACGGCCGGGGCGCTGTCATCACGCTTGAACAGCTTGTGGTTGAGGAAGTCGCCGGCCGCCTGGGCCACGGCTCGGTGAGAAGAATACACCAGCTCGTAGACATTTTCACAGTCTTTGTCTGACAAAACATTCTCACTGTATCTAAACAGTAAACAGGTGAAAGTGAATCAAATTATGACATTATTTCCTCTTTGAGAAAATTAAAAACAAAAAACTAACAATATGCTCACAATGAACATAACTGTTTTAACTGTAGCAGGGTAAAAAAACAAAACAATGATAACTAATAACAATAACGTTATTGAATTTTCATAACAAGTTAGCAATTGTTGATTTCTCAGCTATTACCTCAGGACGCAGATGACTAATCGAATTGCTTGCACCGCAACATCATATTCTTTGTCTAACGTCATTTCCACTATACGGTCCTGAAAACAAATTACAAACATAAAGAGGTGATAGCAACTGGCTAGTACAAATTAGTTAACTTACTAAATGATAAAAGAGAAAAAAAAAAAGTCTTAAATTAACTGATTAACTACCACGGGCCGCTCTAAGCGGCTCATACGATTCATTCACTTTGTACCGCAAGCCGCTGACAGCGCCAAAATTATTTCGCAGAGTTTACGGTAAATATTTGCATTATTTCTTTAAATTTTGTTCCAAAATTTGTAGTTACCGACAGGAAGCATATTTACGAACCTATTTTCGATTTCAAAGCAGAAACATTCTTAGTTTATGTGCTAAATTTTGGTAAAAATAAGCGGAAAAAAATAACTTTCTTCCAGTTTTCGGAAAATGTTTTGATTGATAACCTTATCTTGTTTATGTAAATACCACTCAATCAACTTCATCTTGGATTTATTACGTTCAATTTTGGATATACTTTATAATAATTGCAAGTGAAAGCTATAAATTCATTTAGGAAAAGAAATATTAGATAAAAGGAATGTTTTTATTTTTCCGTCTAATTTTTTGTTACAAATCACATTTCAACATAAATTATTGTCTAAGCTAACAAATTAACTAGATTTTGTTTATATTTATCTTATACACAATTTATTTCCCTACAAAATGGTATAATTCGTTTTAAAATCTATCAATGGATAAGAGAACAACACACACATGGAAAAAAAAAACGGGACAGAAATTTAATTCGGCCACAGCTAGAGCTAGATTTTTTTCTGCTTTTAATGCGGTAGTTAATCAGTTAAGTATGACTGTCACCTCTTATATACATCGTCTAAGACAAACAATGGTTTTACCTTGAATCTATTTGTAAACAATTCCAACTTGCCAGACAGGTCAGGAGTTTCATGTAAAGGTGCAAGAGTCTTCAGGCAGCAAAGCCTAACATCACCAACCTAAAATAACAATTTGAAAAAGGTGAATCTTGCTGCTTTGTTTTTTTTAAATCAAGACCATTGATTTTCGTTCATTGACTCAATAATGGCCTTCAGGGTTCTTATTCTAAAATTATTTTGAAATTCTCAAAAAACAATTTTAAAAGTCTACTAGTAAGTGTGAACTTGTCTTGATGTTAACCTGTAATGTATAATATTAGGTACAATGGTATAAAAAGAACATTTTTTGTGTATTTATTTGCATACTCATAGAACTAACAGAAAAAGCTCTTCCATAATTTCCAAAACTAAATTTCTGTTTTTAGGACTCCACAGTGATAAAGTTGATCATAATTTTTTTGTGCTGCTTTGACCATTATAGGGAAATTCCCACATTTTCCCAATCTTCTGTTAGTTTTCCAAAACTTTCCCATAATGTATGAACCATGGCCTTAAGGCAAGCCCTAAAGTTTCATAGAATACTAATTGGATATGAATTCTCTGGAGGTTAACTGTAGTTCTTTTAATAAAATAAAGTATCAAATCGTTCTGGGATAATTAAAACTGTAAAAGAATCACATGTATCAGACTGGCTGTGGGTTACCTTGTCATACAGAGTCCAACCTACGTATTTGAGGTAGCTGTCATCCAAAAACATGTTTGGATACTTCTTCATCCAAACACCAATCTCTGCCATACAAATTGAACGGATCTCTGGCTGAGTGTCCCTGGTGACAAATATAAATTTAAGGTGGCAAAAGTCTTTAAACAATTTAATATGATGGCAACAGACACACTGGCTAGACGTGGGAACAGAATTGGGGGAGGGCAAGGTGCAGTGTTTCTAAACTTAAGATTTATGATGATGGGCAATCAATCCACAAGGAACTAATTTGAAATATTTCATGTTAGAAATAGATGAGTGAATAGTCTAAATCTATATAAAAAAACATGTAAAATCTAGTTGCAAATATGTCAAGACATTTTTCATAAATGAAAAAAATCTCAATGGGTTTAGTATTTTCCAGAAATATTGACAACAATGTATTTCATCAAAAAGTTTTGTTACCTCAATAACTTTCAATTAAAATAGCATTTTATCAATATTAAGTTCTAAAGGCTAATAACAAACAATGAATGTTTAATAGTATTTTTGGTTTGCCAGTATATAAAAATATATTTTTTTATGCAAATATAATTTTAAATGTCAGAAAAGTATGACATCTCTTATCTTATATATTATAGGCGCTCCTTCTATAAAGAAGATAATTGCATCCTACGCTCATCCGTTGTCCGAGTCTAGTCTTGCATTTTTATTAGTGTTTTAAATGATGTTAAGTTACTGGTTTTTCTGGTTTGTTCTGGCAACTCATTCCATGCCAGAATGCCCATCTCACTCTAAGCAGTACAGTTGGCAGTTAGGAGTTAGAGGCTGTTAACTCTTTGATGGCTTGGGCTAATAATGTTATCTTATTGAAACATATGTTTAAAATCACAACAGCGTAATCCTCACCTGTATCTGTGGACAAAAACACCCTTGAAAATGTAAGTCAGCATGTTTCGTATCTCGGCTTGATTTTCTTCCAGCTGTAGAAAAAAAAAAGATGTCAGACAAATTAGTCACTTCATTAAATTTAGACCATTTTATTTTGTCTAAAATTAAAACCATACCAGCCGAACATGATATGAAATAATTAACACCAGTTAAAATAACAATAATTATCTAAGGCATTTTTTCCCTAGGGGTGTTAAAAAATCAGTTTTTGCCTTACATATAAAATTGCAAAGCAAAAGAAGCATCACTACACTCTGTGATATTATTACAGGCAAAAAAAAAAGGCCAAATGGAGTTTTTTTTTATCAAAAGATCATAGAGATTTATATTTTAAAATATGCTAAGTATAATTAAAGTTTGCAAGGCATTTAATGATTTTTTTTACTGTTTTGTTAGAAATCTTTCTCAACAAAATTTGTGTTTCTACTTTAGGTAAAAGTTTTGGCGCCAATAAAACCAAAAATCACTCTCAAAAGCAACAATTGAATTCCCATTTATCATTTAATACCCTGATTTCTAGCCATTCCCTGTTGACTTGCCCACAGTTGCACTGTCCGTCTCACTGATCACTGGCTTTAAAATGTCTCACCTCTTGCCTCTTCTGCATGAGTAGATCCAGCCTGTCCCCAGCCCTCTTGTTTTGCTGCTTGGCTCTCTCAGCTTCATACTGCCTCTGTGTGTTGTCAAGGTTTATGCTCAGGTTCAGTGCAACATCCACCAGGGCAGTCATCAGCTTCATGGCTGTCAGAAAACATGTACACAATAGGCTATATCACTTGTAAGCAACAAGAATTAAGTTTAAGATCTTGCTGCAACACATCAGCATATTGTATATTTTCAACTGTGGTTTTGGTTGTTCCAGATTCCCCAATTTCCAAAAAGAATACTGCTCTTACTACTGAAGATGCTAGGGTCTTCAGAAATGGGTTTGTGTTCCCTGGGCTATTTGATATCACCTCTTACAAAATGCTTAATAGTACATAAAACCATACATACTTTGAGCAAATGATAACTTTCAACATTCAAACAGCAGGAATAACAACATAAGTAAATAGCAACAGCTGAAAAGAATGTCCCCTGTTTAATATTACTTCTGATTAACTAAATATAATGCATTGTATTGAAGAACCACCAGTTAAAGGTGATTTTTCATCTCAAATGTTATTGACAATATAAAGTGTCTTCACCTGCTAGTGTACTGGTGTGCCTGAAGGCTCGGACTTGAGAATCAGTCAAGCCAGTAAGAAGAGAGATGACATTGTCCATCATGTACTGGTCGTAGATAATACTGTACTGACACTGACGGACTAGAACTTGGACAAACTCACAATAGGAAGATTTAAACTTTTTCCACTGCGGCCCAGTCATAATCAGTGGGTAATCTCCACTTTCCTGATAAAACAAAAAAAAACTTGATTGAAACAGAAAATCCTAGATTTTAATGAAAATTCCCCAGGAGCAAATAGGGATAAAAGTAATGAAGATTTAACCTAAAAATATTATAAAAAATAAAATACAGAATAATACAACACCTCATCAAACTCTTCAGTCATTTTACGAATAATTTCTGCATGCTCCATGCTGGCGTACATGTAAGGTGTGATCCTGCCTTTACAGCCTGAGCACTGGATGAAGAACTGAATCAGCTCCAACAGCGCCGCATTTCTGTCCAGCTTGTAACCTTCAATCCAGTCATCCACAACAGCCTACAAAAACATGCATGCGTAGGCCTTTATTTTTTTTTTTTTACGAAAGTAACTAAAGAGTTCACAAAAAATTATTATATAAATTTAATTCCTACAATAATTCCTACAATAATCATGCGAGTCATTAGAAAGGTGAAAAGATTATACAGTGGTCGGCAATGTTTTATAATGGTGTGCCAAAGTGGGATTTCTAATTCATTTAGCGTGCCAACATCTGCAAAAGTTATACTGACTTAATACTCAATTCCCTGTAGAAAATACTTGAATAGCCTTTCTGGGGGTCATCTACGTGCCATTGAAAATAGCTCTGCATGCGAAGTCTGGCAAGCGTGAGGTAGGTTGTCGACCCCTGGCTTACTACATGTTCTTTGTGTTGCACAAAATCAACTAGAGCATTTAAACTGACAAACCTGTAGAGAAGCTTTCCCAGCCTTGACAGTCTCAAACAGACTCCCATCACCATTATCTAATGTAGCAAGGTGTATTTTCTTAGCTTTGGCACTAGTCTCTGCCTTCTTACGTTTGGCTGCCTAAAATGAAGAGACGTTAAATGTAGTTTTCCTTTTATACATTAAATAGTGGTAAAGTTGAAAATATATATAAGAATCCATTTTAAAGGGCACACAATGCTTTAGTAAAATGTAACTGAGACTAGTAAAAAGAAAAGTTTAGATATTTACTGGTGCAGAGTCATCCTTTTTCTTTCTTTTCCCTCTCGTCTTTGGTTCTTCAAAGTCACTATCAGAATCATTACCTAAACTTCTAAAGTTTAAAAAAAAAACAACGTGCTAATGAATGTAATGAAGTTTTTAAAAAAAAAAATGATTTCATATATATTTCTTCCTTTATAAATAATGTATATATAAGTAATTTATTCTATCCCAGAGAGGAAATAATTACAATGATATTTCCGAAGCTTGCTCTGTTTCATCTAATTCAGGTGCTGGCTGCTGCTTGACAGCACGTCGAGGCCGCCCTGGCGGCATTGTTTCAATTTATAGACTAGTTCAAAGGAGAGAAAAACAAGACATTATCGGACATCATATATATTATAATATATAACATGTTTACAAATATTTTTTACTATATCCTATTTTCACTGTTATGGTCTAAAATTAAAAGGCTTTAAAATCATCTTAGAACAATGTTGGTCAATTCAGTCACACTTTTAAAAGAAACTTTTTTTAATAAATTTACTAGTTGCTGTTACAGATTAGCTAACAAATTATATTAGCTACCTCAATATCCTCTTCCGTCTTTGGAATTGTAATCAATAAGCCTTTTTCCATTCTGCAGGAGGGGTTTTCGTTGACCAATTTTTTTATTAAATATATAATGTGGAGTTGGTTAACGATCAGCTGAGTACAGCTCATTCTACTTTATTTTTCTGTTTTCACAAAGTAATAGCCTACAGATATTTTCCATACTTTGTTTACATTTGTAAAATGTATTTGTATTAAAATATAAATTATAAACAGTTTTAAAACATAATTATTTATCTCGTAGGCCTATTGATTATAATTATTCCCATTACAGTATTCAGTATTAGAGTATAAATTATACTGAGTAAGACTAGAAACTAGTCTTAACTAGAAGTTAGTTCAGAGTTGATTAAAGATCGAGGTAACGTTTTAGACCAGTAGGTGAGTAGGACAAATTTATTTCTATATGTTACCAGAGTTTTATCTTATTTATAAATTTACAGACGTTCCTTCTAGGTAGAAGATTAATACGTCCACTAGGCCCAAAACTCCTGCAGGGCGACAGGGATCCGTCTGCGGCACCTGGCAGGGATAGAACCCGCGACCTGTCAGTTGGTTTTTGGTTGACAGTTCGGTGAACTAACCTGTGAAATAAGGCTGCAGACTGCCGCTATTCGGACCCGGGTCCCTTTAGCATGAAATGGCTATTCAGACCCGGCTTCAGTCAGAATTCCTTTTAACTCATAGAAAACATCAAAAAAGAGGGAAACAAACACAAAAAATGTTTGTTTTACCATATATATATTATAAGAAGTAGCACAGAAAACACCAAATCTATCCCTATCCTTTATAACCTAACCAATACTAACTATTACCAAAAATACTACAAATCCATCCCTAACCTATATATAAACTAACCAATACTAATATTTATCACTAAGTCTACCGGGTCCGAATAGCCACACATTAGAGATTTTTAAAAAATAATGTTCTGGATAATTATAATACAAATAATCATGACTGAATTGAATGAGGACACTCACACTGAATCGCTTACACTTAGGCTATATTACTCCACTCAGTCTACTGTCAATCACTGATTGATGATTGTGGTGGCTGTGGAAACAACATTTAAGTCATTTTGGAAAAAAAACACAAGTGGACCTTCTTAATGCAAAACGATGCGGTTTAAAGAATTACAATTCAATGAGCTTATAGATAAATTCGCCAAGTATTTATTTTAAAAGGCTGGAAAAGAGGAATTAATTAACTTACTATTTTATTCTTAGCCCGCGAGAATGCAAAATCGTATGTACTCCTTTACCGACAGGATGTTTTGTAAGATAAGTGCCTGTTAAGCTGCGTGTAGGCCCTATTTATAATATTTGACCATCATTATTTATTCCTTTAGATTCTTGGTTGATTAATAATTGCAAAATATTACATTTCACTAATAATACAATATTAACGAATGTTGTTAATAAAATGGAATTAAAATTAACCTACAAAATAAATCACTAGAAATTATTGTTTAGAATACCTAAAAATATCTTTGTAAATATTTCTAGCACAAACACCTGGCCCTCATCCAGAAATAGGTTATCTCATTTCCTTCTTTCGCTCATCATTCATATTATAAAATTCCATTGTTTTTATGCTAAAAAAGGTTAAAAATAAAAGCGAAAAAGGAAACCGAGTTCAGGTTAGATGTTTTCCTTAATTTTCTATGCTTTACTTGAATACCAATCAACCTTTTTGATTACTAAATGATACTGATAGTAAACGAAGTAAAGTTAAACTTTTTGTCTTAAACTAAGTTAACTTAAACAATAATCAATAAAAATAAATAGGCCTAAGTTAAATAGTATAGAGTATAGAGGAGTCAAATTTATTAATTACTGATACCGTTTTAAGTGAAATAAGTGTTTAGGCTTAGCTTAGCGCGGCTTAGGCTAACTTGCCTTAGGCCTAAGTAAAATCTTAAAATTTAATCAAATGATTTAGGATTTTAGGCTATTACTATTATAATTATGACTAGGCCTATGGCCTATGACATTAATTATTAGATCTAGGCCTAGGCTAGACTATAGTACTAGTATGATGTATCATTTTCATTTAAATTTAGGCCTCGTCAATCATAGTGACAGTCAATGTATACTGTACAACTGTAGGCCTATCCTATCCTATACTTATACACTTATACACATACTGATACTTGAGACTTAACTAAGCCACAAAGCCTTTTTTAATTTTACTATAATTAATAATTTTATTTATAATTATTTATTGAATAATGAATAGCCTATAGTAAAATAGTAGGCCTATATATTGAATCATTGATTTTATATAAAATAATATAATATTATTTTAGCAGTGTCTATGTGTCCGGCGACCGAACAAAATATTGCGGGAGATATTCTTCCTCCGGCAAGCACGACACATTGTTCGGAAGATATTATTCCGGCTAATTTGTTATTTGACCACCCAACTACAAGTACAAACTAGAGACGTAGAGCGTATTGATATTAACATATTTATAAATAAATGGGCATTATTATTAGTTTAATATACTTTGAATAACTCCGCCATAGCCGGTCCCAAGCCCGGATGAGAAAGGAGGAGGGTTGGGCGAGGGGCTAGCAACCCCTTCCCGTCAAACTACTACCGCTACAAAAACACAAACAAGGATCCTAACAGACAACTCGGTACTGGGAGAGGATGGACCTCCAGTTGGAGGTACGATGATGTCGGGCAGTGAAAGCCAGCTACTGGAAGCTGCCAGGCAGACGGCCATCATCTCGACCAGGACCACACTAACTATCGGAACATGGAACGTCCGCACCATGTTTGAAGCTGGTAAAGCAGCACAAGTGGCGGTGGAGATGAGGAATTACAAGATTAGCATCCTCGGCATCAGCGAAGCCAGATGGACCGATTCCGGCCAGAAGAGGCTCACCACGGGAGAGCTACTCCTTTATTCAGGGCACGAGGATGAAAATGGACCACACACTCAGGGGGTGGCTATCATGCTCTCAAAGGCTGCCCAAGGAGCACTAATTGGTTGGGAGGCACATGGTCCAAGAGTCATCACTGCGTCTTTCAGAACAAAGAGGAAAAAGATCAACATGAATCTCGTTCAGTGCTATGCCCCTACTAACGATAGTGAAGACTGTACGAAAGATGAATTTTACGGTAGGCTGCAGAGCATCATTCAGAGGTTTCCTAGCAGAGACATAACCATGTTGATTGGAGACCTTAACGCTAAAATAGGAGATGACAACACTGGCTACGAAGAGGTTATGGGTCGAGAGGGGTTGGGAGAGATGAGTGACAATGGAGAGAGGTTTGTAGATCTGTGTGCTGCAAACAGCCTTGTCATCGGCGGTAGCATCTTCCCCCATAGAAAGATACACAAAGTCACCTGGCTCTCACCAGACCTCCACACCGGAAACCAGATAGACCATATTTGCATTTCCAAGAAGTTCCGGAGGTCCCTGCAAGATGTACGTGTTAGAAGAGGAGCGGACGTGGCCTCAGACCACCACCTTCTTGTTGCACGTGTCAAGCTTAAACTTAAAAGGAATTGGGCAGTAGAATTAAACCAGCGAAAGAAGTTCAACACAATACTTCTCAGAGACCCAACCAAATGCCAGGAATTCAAGCTGGCACTTGCAAACAAATTCCAAGTCCTGCAAGAAATAATTGATGAAGAGGAAGCAACAATAGACAAGGAGTGGAAGATAGTGGAAACAACAATAAAGACAGTTTGTCAAGAAGTATTGGGCCCACAGAAACGCAACCACAAGGAATGGATCTCAACGGTCTCTTTGAAGAAAATAGAACAGAGAAGAGAAATGAAGGCAGTACTAAATAGCAGCCGGACACGTGCAGAGAAGGCCAAGGCACAGGAACAATACACACAAGCAAACAAGAGTGTAAAGAAGAGCATCAAAGCCGACAAAAAGAATTATGCAGATGCTCTAGCTGCAGAAGCGGAGGAAGCAGCCAGAAATGGAAATATGAAAGACTTGTATACCATCACCAAGAAGTTATCTGGAAAGTTTAGTAAACCTGAAAGACCGGTGAAAGATAAAGAAGGAAAGCAGATAATCGATGACGAAGGACAAAAGAGAAGATGGGTGGAATACTTTGAAGAGCTACTCAACAGGCCAGCTCCACCAGACCCACCTGATATCCAGCCGGCAGACATAGACCTCCCGATAGACTGCAATGCACCTACAAAGGAAGAAATACGCCAAGCCATCAAGAAGCTTAAAAGCGGAAAAGCACCTGGACCAGATGATATCCCTGCGGAGGCACTGAAAGCGGACGTGGAGACTACAGTAGAGCTCTTACACCCCCTCTTCCAAAAGATCTGGGAAGAGGAGCAAGTCCCAACAGAGTGGAAAGAGGGACTACTCATTAAACTCCCTAAGAAAGGAAACTTGAGCACCTGCTCTAACTATAGAGGAATTACCCTACTATCAATCCCAGGAAAGGTGTTCAACAGGATTCTGCTTGGCAGAATGCAGGCTGCTGTTGATACGAAGCTGCGAGATCAGCAAGCTGGTTTCCGCAAGGATAGATCCTGCACTGACCAAATAGCTACACTGCGCATCATCCTGGAGCAGTCGCTCGAGTGGAATTCCCCCCTATATGTCAACTTTATTGACTATGAAAAGGCTTTTGACAGCGTAGACAGGGAATCACTTTGGAAGCTGCTAAGACACTATGGGGTCCCTACAAAAATTACCTCTATAATTAAGAACTCTTATGAAGGATTGAAATGCAGAGTGATCCACAGAGGCCACCCAACAGAGGCATTCCAAGTACGGACGGGAGTGAGACAAGGCTGTTTACTGTCGCCATTTCTGTTTCTGCTAGCGATAGACTGGGTAATGAAGACATCAACATCGGATAAGCGTAATGGCATCCAGTGGACGTTATGGTCACAACTAGACGATCTAGATTTCGCGGATGACCTGGCACTACTCGCACATACTCAGCAACAGATGCAGGAAAAGACCAACATTGTGACGGAAAACTCCACTCGCCTTGGCCTCAACATCCACAAAGGGAAGACCAAGTTCCTTAAGGTCAACGCAGAAAACACATCGCCTATCACTCTCAATGGTGAAGCGCTAGAGGAAACTGAAGAATTCACCTATCTAGGCAGCATCGTCAATAAGAAGGGTGGATCCGATGCCGATGTAAGGGCAAGAGTTGGCAAGGCCAGGACAGCCTTCCTCCAACTTAAGAATATCTGGAGCTCAAGAGAAATATCCCTGAAAACAAAGTTCAAGATCTTCAACTCAAACGTGAAGTCTGTCTTACTCTATGGTGCAGAGACTTGGAGGACCACAGCTACTAACACCAAGAAGATCCAGACTTTCATAAACTCATGTCTCAGGAGGATTATGCATATACGCTGGCCAGACATGATCAGTAACGATGAGCTCTGGAGTCGCACAGGGCAACAGGCAGCCGATCTGGAGATCATGCAAAAAAGATGGAGATGGTTGGGGCACACACTCCGAAAACCAGCATCCAACATCACCAGACAGTCCTTATCATGGAACCCCCAAGGAAAGAGGAAGAGAGGCCGACCCCGTAACAGCTGGCGCCGAGACCTGGATGCAGACGTCAAGAGAACAGGCCATTCATGGGGACAGTTGGAAAGACTCGCTCGGGACCGGGATGGCTGGAGAGCCCTTGTTGGTGGCCTATGCCCCGAGAGGGGTAGTAGGCGTAAGTAAGTAAGTAATACTTTGAATGGATACATTGAATGAGATTGTTATGTAGACCCACATGTATAAATTAATGGGTCATCGTAATTGAAATTGTAGCGCAAGTCAAGATGTTTACTAATGACTTTATAAGATGTTTGGTAATGATTTTTAACACGTTTTCTAAAGAAATAGGCATTAGGCCTAACAGTAACAGTCGAATCACTAAACCTAGAAACACTAGAGGACAGAGAAGGGCAAAGAGTAAAGTAGTAATAATACATAAGGCATTAAAATCTAATTTAGAAATACAACACAATAACAACCTGTTGCAAAGTTCAGATAAACATAAAGACAAAAACACTTTCCTTGTCCCTTATGCAAGAACAAATGCATATAAGTACTTCTTTCTTCCCGAGTGGCATTCGAGCATTGAATGTGTTGCCTGAACAAACCAGGAAAACCAATAACTTAACATCATTTAAAACATTTAAAATAAAAATGCAAGACTAGACTCGGACCACGGATGAGCGTAGGACGCAATAATCTTCTTCATAGAAGGAGCGTCTGTAATGTATAAGATAAGATAAGAATTTTTATTTCTTTGATACTTTGAATGAAATTATGCCCACCCGCATGAATAAATGAAGGGTATTCACGTATTGAACTAAAAAAGATCTCATTTTACTATAATTAAAAATAAAAAAAATAAAAGACGGTGATAACTGGTGTAGAACCTGCGACACACTGGTCGCCAGAACACGGTACTGACCACTAGGCCACGAAACCTTGTTAATGTCATACTAAAAATAGTAATTAAGGAACTTGGGCAAGAATAAACGCTCATGTGCCAGTAGCCGTGCGCTTTTTTTATTTGGTCAGTCACGTGACTTATGTTGTCCGGTCGCCGGACGTATATATCCCGCACTATTTGGCCGGACGCGCAGACACTTCGTATCTATATATATAAAAAGACAGTGTTAAGCCCCGCGAGGATCCCCATTGGTCAATTTGAAAACACGTGTGTCACTGACCTATCTAGGCCTAGCCCAATATACCGTCTAATAATTTTTCACATCGGACATGTGTCTTCAAAAGCTCAGTGGTAAACGTAGTGGACTGCTATACGGGCGACCAGGGTTCGATTCTCCAGTTAGACTATACTTTTTTTTTTCGACAATTAATTTTTCACACTTTTAAAAACAAAAGACATTGTAATCTATAGGCAATATAGATTTTGTTAAATAAAATATGTGACTATTCATTTTACCCTATTACAATATTTATTTACTTTCCTAAAAGTATTCAGTAAGTGTAATTTATAAATTTGTTATCTGCACCCCAGACAGTCCTTTTTTTTTTCACCCGGGCAACGCCGGGCAATGTAGCTTGTTATTGAATATAAATGGAAATAACATGTAGGCCTAACCAAAACTAAAAGGCTGCGGCTATTTGGACCCGGGTCCCTTTACCTTTAGAATTAAATTTAAATGGCTTTTCGGACTGAGCTTAAGTCGGAATTCCTTAGAACACATAAAAAAAAGAAGGGAAAAAAAAAATAATTTCTTGACATATATATATTATATATATAAAATAACAGTGTTTGTCCGCATACGGATCCCCATTGGTCAATTTGAAATCACGTGAGTTTGTGTAACTGAAGTAACTGACCTATTTAGACCTAGGCCTATATACTGTCTAATATTTTTTCACATCGGACGTGTGTCTTCGTTAGCTCAGTGGTAAACGTAGCGGACTGCAATGCGGGCGTCCTGGGTTCGATTCTCCAGTTAGAATATACCTTTTTTTTTCGACAATTTTTTTTTCAAACTTTTAAAAACAAAAGACATTGTAAATCTACGGACAATTTTTGTTAAATACAAATATTTGCCTATTTTTTTACCCGATTGCAATATTTATTTTAAATTATTTTCCTAAAAGTCTTCAGTAAAAAAATAATAATTAAAATATTAGATTTAAAGCTTTCTTTTAAGTGTAGTTTATACATTTTTTATCTGCATCTTATACAGTCCTGTTTTTTTTCTTCCCTCGGGCAACGCCGGGCAATGTAGCTTGTATTTTATAAGAAATAGCACAAAAAACTCCAAATCTATCCCTATCCTAGAAGACTATAGGCTATAACCTAACCTTATCATGATATGCCATGCTATATTTAAAAATATATATTAACTTCATTTAAAGACCTTTAGACCTTATATTAGCATTAGTTATTTTAAATGTAACATTTTTTAAGTTTAGGCATTTTAGGCTTGTCTTCATGATGTGTCTGAAACTGTCTGGACATAAACTATAGACTTAAATAGTCTTCTGCTAATACTATTACACTATTAGTTCTAACTGCCCAATCTTATTCTAAGTCAGTCTTAGACAAACAGCCAAGGCTAAGTCTCATCTGAAATCTAAGGCGCAGTGGAGAATAAGGCTAAGACCTTAGCCTAATGCTCAGCAGCGGTCCTTATCCTTCTTTTACTTCCACTTGTAATACTTGTTACTTGTAGGACTATTATTACTAATTTGGGAATCAACCCATTGACTATAACCACTATTTTTATAAAAATAATAATTTTTTTTCAGTCCGAATGAACATCTTGCATTATGTCACAAAAAAACAGGAGATTTCTCCCAAGTTAAAAAAGTTGAAAAGTCAATGCGATGCCGAGTCAGGTGAGGTGAACGAAGTAGACTCAAATGTCAGCAATGCAGCTGCAAATGGAGAAACTACTAGCGATGCCACCCCTGTGGAGCCAATGCAGTGTCCAGCTGTTTGTTGTGGTACAGTGTATGATAAAGAAGAGCTGGAGAAACGCCTAAGTCCAGCACAGTTTCGTGTCACACAACAGCTCGGAACGGAGAAGTAGGCCTCCCTTTTTTTTGCTGCCTTTATTCTATAAATAGTTAATGGTATAGGCACTGTCTTAACATAATAAATGTTATTATATATAGAATAAAAATCTAATATTTATTATTTGATTATCCCAAAAGTTTTAGGACTACCTTTAAATTCATAAAAAAAACCTATTAAAAGTATAAAAAGTCAACTAAACATTTTAGACATTTATAGATCAAATTCATATTCATAAATTTATTATAGGCCTACTAATAGTTTAATTGCATTAAAACATTCAAATACCAAAATCGCAAATCACTTTTTTGAAAAATTAAAATGTGTTTACCAGTTTAATATTGAAATACATATTTCTTAAGTCTGTTATAAGACAATAAGATGATGCACTGATAGGGTGCACATTTCTTTGCCATTAGTAGTTCCTATATAAGGTAGAAATTTTTACGATGTGACAGATGTTATAAAAACAAAGTTGGACCATCTGTCATGCTTCGCGAAATACAATTTATCTAGCGCCATTTAGACTCTAGATGTCTTTTTCTTTTAAATTTAAATCCAACAATAACTAAAAATGTCAAAAAAAAAAAAAAAGAGCAATATTTGTAAGCTCAATAGTTCCAAAATGTAAAACCTTTAAAATAAGAAAAGTAGAAACTAGTGAAGAATTTCATCACAAAAATGTATGCTTTATGGAATCTTTTTGTTTTTACTAGGCCTTTTTCTGGCAAGTATGTGAAATGGAAAGAAGAAGGTGTATTCAACTGTGTAGTTTGTGGGACACCTTTATTTTCATCGGACACAAAGTTCGACTCTGGTTCTGGTTGGCCAGCTTTTTATGATGTCATTTCTAAAGGGAAAGTTCTTTTAAAAGAGGAAAATATTGGAGGTAATGTTTTTTTCTATTCCAGTGTATCCCTTTCATCATAAATGAAATGGTTACCATGACCAATTCTTAAAATTTGATATGCTATTATTTGTACAGTGTAGTGCAGGGGTCTGCAAACTTGGCATGCAGAGCGATTTTCAATGGCACTCTGCAGACCTCCAAAATATGCAAGTCAAGTCTCTTCGCGTATAAGTCGCACTATTTTTACAGAAAATTTTGACAAAAAGTAGGGGTGCGACTTATACACCCGACACTGCTTTTGAAAAGTTTGAAAAACATCACTACTCTGTCATAAAGTTTCCTACATAACCCCTATAGTTTATTGGAGTTATGTATAATTATTAGGATAAGCCTTTATTTGATTATGTTTGCCTCATGCACGATTAAAACAATTTTTAAGGAAAGTTTCCAAATTCGGGTGAATATTTGGTAACTTTTATGTTTAAAAGGTATGCATTTTTGAGATATTAAAAGGCAGTGTAACCCGGGAAGTCGGGGTGCGACTTATGCGCGGGTCAATGACAACATATAAGGAAAAACATCTTAAACTAGGGGTGCGACTTATACACCGGTGCGACTTATACGTGAGTGTATACGGTGTATAAATATGTCCAATGATATCCTGTAGAAACGTATAGTTTAATTCTGCCCTTTATGAATGCAACAGTCCATCTATGTACAGGACTCAGTAATAGTTGTGAAGATTCTGGTATATAACTTATTGTTTTTACTGGCTCAATTAGGCTTCCGTACACAAGTTATAAATAATTTCCAACGTCGATCAGTAATAGAATATCAGTTGAGCGTTGGAAGATATATAATGAACTATTTATTCACTTGAAGATGTAAAATGAGTAGACGTATAAGAACATGTACAGATATAACAACTGACTGGTTCCAAGTATACACATAGAAAACTTAAGTCTGAAGACAAAAGATAAAAACACATCCGCTCTCTACCAAATCACTATCAAGAACTGAACTCAAGGGTAAAAAAATCTGTGTGGATTCCTAAAACTGTTTATAATCAATTCCTAGAACTATCAGAAAATCTGATGAAACTACAGCACGCTTTGTGGCAAGTCTCCCATTGGTGGGTCAATATAAAAATTTAAGCTAGCATGCAAGGATCATGCGCAACCTTCGTGACTAAGTCGGACTTTTCATTGAACTATTTGTACAGGATATAAATTTCTACCCCAAGAGTTATTTATAGCTTGACAAGGAGTGTTCAAGTCCAATTAATGATCTTTATTTTGTTAAAGGTCCTTCCGTAACACATAATTAAGGGTAGTTCCATAACAAGTGTCGGACCTTTTGTTGCTGAGCACTTGTTTCTTTCAAGCTGTAATGGTAAATATGTTGCCCTTTACATAGGTATTTATAGTGGAATAAAAGGAAGATATACATCACACAATTTATTTTTTATAATACAAAATATCCAAGCCACCTGGTTCGTAAGTTAAAAGATCAACATATTTGAAGCAATGATAGTTATTTCAGCCTCATTGCAAACCAGTGGGAAATGACCGTAGCTAAATGTAAGGCCTGCTAAAGATTTCCTAGTGGGTGCATTAAACCACCATTCTAATGTCTTAATGTACATTGACCGATCTCATACATGCATCCTCACCTCCCTGAACATATTCTAACCAACACACTGTACAGCAGTACAGAACAGCTTAAAAAGACATACCAATATGTTTTTCTGGCACTGACTGCAAGAGAGCAGACAGTTCTGCAGCCGAGTGTTTATTCACATGATTCATACTCTTAATAATTTCATTTTTTATTTTACTGCCCTGAAGCACTGCTTGATTGATTTTTATCTTTTCAGGCCTTCAACGAATGGAAGTCAAGTGCAGAGAATGCAAATCACATTTAGGCCATGTGTTTGACGATGGCCCAAAGCCTACGGGGATTAGATTCTGTGTGAACTCCTGCTCTCTAGACTTCAGAAAGCACACAACAGTTTAGAACAGAGAGTCCACATGAAAGTAGCAAGAAATGTGAATGTTAGAGTAAGTTGTTACAGTGTCACTTTATTGAATTCTCATATCTTATGTAGACATTTTTATAATTATAATATATGAAATTTTAAAACCTCCAAAGCAAATTTTCAGCTTGAGGGTAATGGTTTGTCAGAAAGGTTTTTGATTTGTTTAGTTACAGACATTTTTAGAAGCTGCTGCTTGATTAGTCTCATCAGGAATTCATGTTATTTTATACATATCCAGTTGTGCAGATGTATGATTATGTACTGCTTTAAAAAAAACAATTAAATCAGGATTTTATTTCTTGCCATCAACAAAAATAAAAAATCCATAGATTAGATCTAGTATCAGATTAGTTTATATTCATTTACTGCTACACTAAATCGAGTGCCACAACTTAGCCACCTGTCTTTTATTTTATACACTGATTTTATACAACACAAAAGGTTGCATTTTGGTATTTAAGCAAAGATACACGCCCTAATTTGATGTTCAACATCATTGTGTTACCATTATGATGAGCATTTTAATTTGAAGATATTTGTATACAGTTTTGATTTTTTTTAAAACCTTTTTTAAAAATTTATTTTTAATACCAGTAAGCAATCAGGACTGAAAAAAAGTTATAATTTAATGTTCAACATTTTTGTGTGGTACTTGCCTGTTAACATTGCCAGTATTACTGTATGATATCAGTTGATGTTGTTGACACATCTGTCAGTTGATGTTGTTAAAACATCTATCAGTTGATGTTGTTGACACATCTGTCAGTTGATGTTGTTAACACATCTGTCAGTTGATGTTGTTGACACATCTGTCAGTTGATGTTGTTAACACATCTGTCAGTTGATGTTGTTGACACATCTGTCAGTTGATGTTGTTAACACATCGGTCAGTTGATGTTGTTAACACATCGGTCAGTTGAAGTTGTTAACACATCGGTCAGTTGAAGTTGTTAACACATCGGTCAGTTGATGTTGTTTACACATCTGTTAGTTGATGTTGTTTACACATCTGTCAGTTGATGTTGTTGACACATCTGTCAGTTGATGTTGTTAAAACATCTATCAGTTGATGTTGTTGACACATCTGTCAGTTGATGTTGTTAACACATCTGTCAGTTGATGTTGTTGACACATCTGTCAGTTGATGTTGTTGACACATCTGTCAGTTGATTTTGTTAACACATCGGTCAGTTGATGTTGTTAACACATCTGTCAGTTGATGTTGTTAACACATCTGTCAGTTGATGTTGTTAACACATCGGTCAGTTGATGTTGTTGACACATCGGTCAGTTGATTTTGTTGACACATCTGTCAGTTGATGTTGTTAACACATCTGTCAGTTGATGTTGTTAACACATCTGTCAGTTGAAGTTGTTAACACATCTGTCAGTTGAAGTTGTTAACACATCGGTCAGTTGATGTTGTTGACACATCTGTCAGTTGATGTTGTTAACACATCGGTCAGTTGATGTTGTTAACACATCTGTCGGTTGATGTTGTTAACACATGTCAGTTGATGTTGTTAACACATGTCAGTTGATGTTGTTAACACATGTCAGTTGATGTTGTTAACACATCTGTCAGTTGATGTTGTTAACACATCTGTCAGTTGAAGTTGTTAACACATCGGTCAGTTGATGTTGTTAACACATCGGTCAGTTGATGTTGTTAACACATCTGTCAGTTGATGTTGTTAACACATCTGTCAGTTGAAGTTGTTAACACATCTGTCAGTTGAAGTTGTTAACACATCGGTCAGTTGATGTTGTTAACACATCGGTCAGTTGATGTTGTTAACACATCTGTCGGTTGATGTTGTTAACACATGTCAGTTGATGTTGTTAACACATGTCAGTTGATGTTGTTAACACATGTCAGTTGATGTTGTTAACACATCTGTCAGTTGATGTTGTTAACACTTTCTGTGATTCTATTCAAGAATGTGAAATTATTTCAATGTTGAAATCAAATTTTAACAGAAAGAAAGAATCTTCAAAGATTTGACACCTTAAACTGGTGAAAGGGGTGAAATTGCCCGGTAGTAGTATTTTTTTTTTTAAAATATCGCTTTACTTGAACTAATCTAATGCATTGAATATGGTAAAAGTACATTAGTTTTAAAATCTTTTAGCCCATTTTTAAAAAGTTCAGTAAAAAAAATATATAGGTTCTTCTGATGTTGTCTATTAGAAAGATACCATCAAGGAAATCATTCACTTTGTCTATGTAAATTAACAGGACATGGGCCTAAAAGAATAATTATAGAGTTGCAACTAAATATTGTTCTAAATAATTTTGTTGGGTGACATTAACAATAGCAACAACATGCAAACCAGATCATTGAATGAAAAAATCGTATGCAACCTTTATTGCATATTTTCTAATGTCTCCATTACTTTTTCTTGGGGAAAATGTTCAGAACTTTACAGAAAAATGCATTAGTTTAAATTTTCACTGTGTTTCGTAACATGCTGTTTACAATCTCATGTAATTTTAGTCCTAGCTTAGAAATATTTCAAAATGAAGTAGTTGTAATTATAAATTGGTGAATTTTTTATAATTCTGTTTTGACTGGAGATAATAGAGAGCTTGTGAAATAAAACAAAAACAGTGGACATTCACTTTTTAGACCCGCTGCTAATGTTTAAAAACAAATGTTTACTTTGCTAGACCTACTTGGTATCTTTTAAAGATGATTGGGTGCCTCAAATGGGGCATGGTAGCCGATCGGTAGCTCGTTTGACTGGCAAACCGAAGGTCCCGGGTTTAAATCCTTGTCCAGGCTAGGATTTTTTCCCAGGACTGGAGGGTGTCCCTGAGTCTACCCAGCTCTGATGGGTACCTGACCTTGGTTGGGGTAAAGTAAAGGTGGCTGTGCATAGTGCCGGCCACACAATCACCTAGTATGCCGTGGCCACAGAAACTGGTGAACACTGCTTCATCTGACCTATTGATCATTTCGGTCCAACTGGTACTTTTTTTTTTGGGTGCCACAAAACATTTGCATTTTGTTAACCCTTGCAATACCAAAAAAAAAAAAACATAGGACGTACTGTCTAAGGCTAGTTCTGTATGATGTACTTCTTGATTTCTCCTGACATGTTGTTAATGTGTTAATGTGCTGTGTTCAATAAGCTACTGGAAATGGTGCTAAAAAATTAAAAGAAGATGGATAGCTTTCTGTCTTGACATTGCTCTAGCCCATAGGTTCTCAACCTTTTTCGGCTCACCGCCCCCTTTTACAATTTTTTTCTTCTCACCGCCCCCCCCCCCAAAACTTAATTTTAGCGGTAACATTTGTTAATTAAAGGGAGATAATTAACCCGTTTCATTTGAGCTAATATTTCTAATGGTTTTTTTTCTTTAAAAAAAAAATAACTGTCTTACATTTAAAACTTTGAAATGATAGAACTGTAAAAAATGATTTGAAAATTTTATAAATATTATATGACTAAAAAATTTATATGTATATTTTTAAGCATTACAGTAACTACCCAATTTGTATGATTACTACGTATCTATTTCGCATAATTAATTTGCTTACCTGCTTTTTTGAAGTATTCTAACACATTAAAGGACATCTCGAACAACTTAGATTAAAATAGTAATATTAGCAGATAAGGCGACAGCCCGGAGAACCAACCGTAGGACTAGACGGCTGCATACCGTATAATTTGCTAATTACTGACCCTTACTTCATCGACAAGTCATTGCGATTCTTTTTTCTTATTTGTTTAGTAATATGTATGCCTACTGTTGGGGGATATCAGATATTTAGTAGGACTTGCGTTTACATCATATTTCATCCAAAAACTAATAGATTCAAATAGCTGAGGTGTTAAAATTATATCAGGTACGTTTGTACCGCCCTTTTGCCCTTCATCGCCCCCCAATCGCCCCCGGGACTGTCAGCGCCCACCTTAGGCTTCTCATCGCCCCCCCCGGGGGGCGATATCGCCCCCGTTGAGAACCTATGCTCTAGCCATTAAATATATTGAGTGTGGATCTGAGGCTCGGCTACAGTCCATCTTTTTTGCAATTTCTGTCAAGGTGGCTTTTATTTTGATCGTGTATAACATTTTAAAAATGTTTAAAAATGTTATTGCAGATACTTGGAGATTGTCTTCATTTTGTTTTCACTTTCTTATTACAGAAATGACATTTTTCTTGGTACTTAAAAGTGTTCTTTCAGTTCTCAACTTTATTATGTACACTTATTCTTTTTCTTAATTTGTCTCTTTTTATAAATTTGCGATGAATAAGTTTCTTTTTTAATTCATGGGTACTTTTTTTTAAAGGAGATATTAATATTTTTAAAGAAGTAGTACTTGCGATTTTTATTTTTGTTTAAAAATTGAAATATGTTGTTGTTTTTTTATAGTTAATTCAGGTGTTGACTCGTGTAGCATTTTATTATATACATTTGTTCAATGCATCAAATGTCTTTGTGGTAGACTACTAACCAGTAGCCCTTAAATTATTTTTTTCATCTGGCTGTTTAAATTGTATTCTATCTATCCGAAATCAGCATTTTATTTCTCTACCAGGGCTGACTGTCATAAAGCCAGCCGAGCACTTCATTATATATTGAGCTGCATGTGCTGTGGCTTTATAACTTTATAAATGAGACTTATACATATTATACATTTTGTTATTTTCTCTGTAGTCGATACTGGTAAGGCTTTCTGCTGGTGCTTGCAAGCAGCAAGATATGCTTGCAACCTCTCAGTAATAGTCTACTAATTTGTGTTTTTTTCAACTCTTAAATTGAATGATGCCTGTTGCTGGTGCCTTCGACAACCAGATGGTTGCAATTCTTCTTGGTCTCTTAGCAATCTTCATTATAAATACCACAAGAGTATCCGGTAAAGGCATTGGATATCTTTTAAAAGTTTGTTATACCTGCAATAGATGTTGCCTGTATGGCTATAATTTGTTTGGCCTTGCCATAATTCTTTTTTTTCACTACCCAAACCTTTGGTTTACTTTTATAATGAAAAATATATGAATATTATCAGTCGCCGTCTTAAACAAATTCTTTAATTTCTTAATTATTCAAGGAATATATAAAACCATTGAAAGCCTCGATGTTAAGAGTACTTGAGAGTAGAACAAAACAAGAGCTTAAGAGCTTATTATTATTATTACACAGTACAGTGTAGATATGTGGGTAATTTTTTTTTTTTCAGCGCTAAGGTTTTACATTTTGTAGGTCTCTGACAATATAATTTATTCTTCTTTGAGTAACATTATCTGTCTTTGTAGCTTAGAAAACTTGCATGCTCTATGTTATAATGTAAAAATAATTTATTTCAACTCATTTTACTTTAATTTTGGCTGTGATCAAGCGACACCTGTGTTTTTTGGTTTGAATCTTTTTCTTTATACCCTTTTGTTTTTGTTTTTATTGACTAATCATTGAAAATAAACAAAAAACTGGTTCTTGTGGGTAATAATTTATTTCTTACGTACAATGACAAATTTTATTGTAACTGTTTCAAATGTTACGGAAATTGTAATGCTTTTTAAAACTCTTATCAGTGTGTATGGTTTTTGTTCAAATTTTATTAATAATAAAAAAAAACAATATTGAATGTCCAGTTGATGAACATTTTGTGAAGGCAGATCTCATATAAAGGCTCTGGATTTGTAACTGAACCTTCAAAAGCATATTTTTTTTAGCCTTATTCTCTGTAATCGATATGAAAAAATAGACATCCTACTTAGGGCTAAACCCTTTATTTATTTTAGTGCATTTTATATGCTAAGCAACATCAGACGCTTTGGCTTATAGTTAATCAGCTCTAACCTTTAACGATTTATAATCATAAATACATCATTATAACCCATCTTTAAAACCAGTCCTTTTTAGTCTTCACCTTGACTGATCAAATCAATCTAATAATTATATGGTAAAGTACATGGTGAGCATAAAATATTACATAATCTAATCAAGTACCTATGTATAGCCAACCTCCTTGGGGCTGATGATGCAAACAGGCTGACAGTCTGTTAGGCAACGGCATACCGTATATACTCGCGTATAAGTCACACCGGTGTATAAGTCGCACCCTTAGTTTAAGATTTTTTTCCTTTTACATTGTCATTGATCCGCGCATTAGTCGCACCCCAACTTCCCGGGTTACTAAATATTCACCCTAATTTGGAAACTTTCCTTAAAAAATTGTTTTAATCGTGCTTAAGGCAAACATAATCTAATAAAGGCATATCGTAATAGTTATACATAACTCCAATCAACTATAGGGGTTATGCAGGAAACTTTATTACAGAGTAGCTATGTTTTTCAAACTTATCAAAGACAGTGTCGGGTATATAAGTCGCACCCCTACTTTTTGTCGAAATTTTCTGTAAAAAAAGTGCGACCTATACGCGAGTATATACAGTACTTGGAGTTATTTGTACCCTGTTATTTGTTTTCCCCCAAACTGATATCAAAGCTTGATTTCACCTGGCTAAGACTTTTGGAATGGCGAGAAAGCTCAAATAGATGTCCATATAATTTTATCATACATTCTATAAGCCCATTTAAAAATAAAACTTGACTTTAGATCTGGGTGAAAATGGCATCTGGGTTAAGGGATGTGGGGCTAACTAGCATGCTTTTTTTTTTCATTTATTAGTATCAGTGAAACTTAAGTATAGGGTAAGTTAGGGTGACGTTGTGAAATCTAGGTTTGTCCTTTACAAAAATTTGTGCTCTTAAACTTAAACTTATTTTCAACTAGTTTTACCATTAAAAATTTTTTAAGTGTCCGTTTAGAACTAGATCTAATTGTCCTGGGGTTGTCATTTTCCTTCTTTTTTTTGTCTCTTGTTTTTGTTTTATTTCAACTCTGTATACAAACTGCTTAATGTATTTAGCAATGGTGTAATGAATAAATTTTTATGTAACCTTCAATTTGGCCTGGTACGATTCAGAATTGTAAATGTGTTACTCTAATATAATTGGCTATTGACTTCTGATATATTTAATACTATGATTACAAACAGACAATTTTTTGTTTTAAAACCTTATGTGTTAAGTATTTCAGCCAACTAATCTGGTTGTCAGAATATGCCAAAAGAAGAGTTAAATATGAATCTAATGATATTGTATATCATCCGTCCCTGATAAATGCATGGTTGAAAACCACATCTGTAGCTTTTTAAAAAATCCTTTATATTGACTTTGCTTATTTTCTACGTTTCTGGCTAGCAATAAGATCTTCAGTAGGCTAATTGAGCCACTTCCCATCATCCTATCACGCTGAAACCTAGAACATAGGTGTGTTTTCAATAACAACTAATTCTATCAAATTTTTATTCCCCTCTTCCCAACCTATAAAAATGAGTTATAAAACTTTTTTTCTTGTTTACATTTTATAGTCAGCCTTTTTAAATCCTTATTGAACGCACCTGACTGACATTTTCCCCCTATTTTAAAATCATTATAGAACGCACATGACTGACATTTTCCCCCTATTTTAAAATCATTATAGATCTATTAACTTGGCTTTTTTGTTTCTTTCTTTGTGAGTGGCAAAGGGCCAATTCTTCAGAAGGCTAACGCATAACAAAAAATAGATCTTAAGGAACTATAACCAATATACAACAAATTTGGTTTGTAAGGGTTTTTTCATTTTCACTTTAAAATATAAACTCTCCCAATCAATTAGTGTTGATGTGTCATTATATGTGTCTGCATGAACAGTGAACTAACATTATTACTTCATAATCTTTTACTTACACTTTGTAACTTTTAAAACATTGTTGTTCATTCTAAAATTGTAAACAATAAAAACAAAGTATCTGTAACAAAGTAGCTTCTAAATGTAAATTGAACATATCAGACAATATGAGCAGTGAAGACATCCTTGGACCGTTTTATCTATCGTAAAGCTGTAAGGTTTTAATTTTTTCTTTCTTTTATATTTGACTTGAAAAATATCAGCTGGAACAATTGATTGTACCTAAAATCATGTGTTTTAATGTATTTCTCGTTTATTAGCTGATTTTAACAAAACAAATTTTATGAAAGGATTGAGGTTACCTAGTCATAAGGAGATATTGGTCAGATCTCAGTGAAGAAATGTACCCTGATTGTTTTGTTCATTCGTATGCCAGTTGTAATTTTTGTGTTGTTTTTTTTAAGTTCAGGTAGCAATAGCAGTTTTGTTTAAAGGCTGATAATGATGATGTCATTCTGATTATGCATTTGATAAACTAACATGCACAGATTAAGTAGTGAAACTTGTCACCTGCAATAATTTGTAATATATCAACTTAATGATAACTTAATTATTTTAGTGTAAATATGCAGTATAATGTATGGATTGTATTTTTTTCTTTACAAAGGCTTTCAAAAAACTTTTTTTTTAAAACTCACATATCTTTCAAGGCTTATATAGCAGTATAGACTATGTGATCATTTACACACAAAAAATAATTATATTTTAATTAAACACATTGTTTTTGTTTTTTTTTTTGCTTTTTTTTAACCTGGTTTTTTGATGCAATCTCTTTAACTAAAAATTATTATCTAAAATTATACTAGCCGAAGCTGTGACTATTAAAACTTTATTGGATGTTGTGTGCAATATAATTAAACTTATCTACAAAACGAAAACAAATCTCTTCACTATTTTTTTTTTGTTGTTGTAATGTTTTTGTTTATTTACTCTTTTATTTTATTATGGGGGTTTATAAAAGGGCTGACCAGAGTATACGTGGTTGTCAAAATTTAATAACCAGTATTTATTGTTTAGAAGTTTAGAGCAGAAAGAAAATATTATTTTTTTTTTTACTATTTACATAGCATCCAATAATAAGATAACAATACATTAAATAGTCGAGGAGATACAACTAAAGTATGCAGTAATGCTGAGGTCAATATACTTAGGTCAGTGCCTTTGGATTATCTCCAGGGAGAAATAAGGTTTGAGTAAATTCAAGGACGAACCTTAGACTAGAAGAAAAAAAGGCCCTAGCATTGGAATTTAGCTAGAACTAGAAGACAAAAGCTTTGGAATATCAATCCACAGCTCTGATCCAATATCACACTTTTTTAACCGGACAGTCCAGTATTTCAGCAGACTGACCGGTATAAAATATAAATGTATAACATTATAGTCAATTTTCTCATTGGTGGGATACCAGGTATGGAAAGGGTGGAAGGTGTCCTGTATTTTCTTAAAAAGTATCTTTCAACTTCAATCACAACACCACATAAAAATATAGTCCACCAAATGTTTACAAAGATAAACAGTAAACATTTAAAAATACTAATTGTGGAAGGATTTGTGTTGAACGCTAATTAGTTCAGTGGGTACAAGTCAAATCTAAACATGATGGCATTATCTACAATAAAATTATGGTCAATAAAAAGCTTAGTATCCATCATTGAGCAGACATGGTTGTTCAGCCAATGGGAAGCGCCCTCATCATCCACATGAAACACGTGATCATTCTCTCCAACAACCACCATTTTCTTTTTATCCACGGGGTGTATTAGGCAGACCCTGCACTTGAACATGGCGATCTCCGGCAGAGTTCCAGGCACGCCGTGGAAATAGTCCAGGAATATGTCCAGTGTGCTGTCGCAGCCAAATGCTAAAACGGCTTTGATGCTTTGGCCCAAAAATTCCACAGGCCACTCGTCACTGACACAGATAAGAGGGTTGTTCTCAAGCATGTTGAATTCAAGCATGCTGAATTCAGACACAGGGAAACAGAACGAGTCGGACATTAATGTCATGCCGACTTTCGTTAAAGCTGCGTCATCATCATCGTCTTCCGTGCCAGAAGAGTCGGACTCGCTGCTTTCTGTGTCAGAATTTGTTACCCTTAAAGTGTGTTCGCCTTCTTTTTTCGCGGCCACACTTTTGTAAACAGATATGGTAAAAGTAACGGCGATGGCTTCATGAAGAATTGAGAAGCGTTCATTGCTAAGAAGCGCCAGCCAGTCTATTGGAACTGACGCCATTTCAAACCAGCCAAACTCTCTGTACTTCGGCATATCAAAAAGTCCTTCTTCGCTTCCCACAATTTCTTCAGAGAAGTTGCTTTGGTTCAAAATACCTATTTTGGCAGAGGTCTGGAGATAATCTGGCAAACGGGCATCTTTGCCAACCTGACACAGGTCTATAAATAGCTCCATGATTTGCGTATGTAAAGGGAAAAATGCCCCATACCTCAAGCAGCAGTCCAGTTCTGGAATATAAACAGTGTTTGGTACAGCATTCCCGGAATTCATCTGATCTTTGATATTTGAAATCTGCATCCGAAAAACGAAAACGTTACTTGGCTTCGCTTTCTTATTTTTTTCCAATGTCCTGGTTAAGTTTTTAAGTTCACTTGCGCGCGAATTATAATTATGTAGCCCTAAAAGTAATTTATTTTCTGCTAGTTCTTCCCGAGACAAATTATTTTCTAATGCTGTGTCAATTCTTTGCTCGCCATTCTTCATAAATGATTCAGCGATCTCAGTTTCCGATTCCTCCGTATCCTGGAAGGGATATTACATTATTAACGAATGAATTAAAACAACAGAACCCATAAGTAACAAAAGGTACTAATGAAACATTTAAAATATTGTATCAAGAATGTAGAATGTAGATCTAGGAACTAGGTCCTATTATAGATCACAAGCTTACTAGCTAATTCATAAAAAGCTGTAAGATTCACTATAAGTAGGGTAAATAAGTAGGACTCTATTCTAAGAAACTCTAAATTCCGTAAGGGGTCGTCCATGCAGTGGCGTAGCTAGGGATTTGGGGGCCCGAGGGGGGGGGGCTTGGCCTCTTTAGGGGCCCTACAAATAAATTCGGACACTCCTTTGGGGCCCCCCTCCCCCCTAGCTACACCACTGCGTCCATGAAAGACTTCACGCGATTTTCGTCACATTTTAAACCCTCTCTTTCCCCAATCGTCAAAAATCGTCACAAAAAGTCAGACATCATAATCATCATTACAATATGACGTCACGAAATGTCAGACATCATTACAATATGACGTCACGAAGCTTTGCACACACCTCCTCCTTTTGCAAAAAAAAAAAAAAAAAAAAAAAAAAAAAAAAAATATGAAAAGAACACACCCACCATATTTTCTATTCAAAATTCAAATTAGGCTAATTGCATATTTCTATTCACTTTTATTGACATCGTCATAAAAGTAGACCTAGGCTAATAGGTCTACGTCAACAATAGGTCTAACAATGCCTGAATTAATTAAGTTAGGTCCTAGATGTCAATCAGTGTGTGTGAGGTATTGTGTAATAATGACACATTATGCAACTCCTCCGTTAGGCCTATATGAAATTATGAACTTTAGCTAATAAATGAATTCTAAATAGTCTGGTGTACAATAGTACAATTTCACTTCTGTACCCATAGGCCTCAACGCTGGCGAAGTGTGAAAACCACCGA
Organism: Anisus vortex; assembly: GCA_949126835.1. NCBI lineage: Eukaryota > Metazoa > Mollusca > Gastropoda > Planorbidae > Anisus > Anisus vortex. Next base: position 9,658,659 of record OX421508.1, read on the forward strand.
TACGCTTACATTAAGAGCACACCGGTGGGCTAACGCATGGGGTACAGCCCCTGCTGCGCGTTAGAGGATCATTGCACGAGGCCCCGCCATTAGGTAGGGAGGAAGCAATGTGCGCAGCAGACCGTCTCAACTACGCCCTGGTGCCTGGATGTCAATAGCTGCAGTCTTGGATTTGTGCTACAAAGCCACCACGATAATGATTCGATTGGAATTCCGCAGGTGGAGAGAGAAGTGTAATGCATGTAATGTAGAGACCATACCATATCTTACGCGACACGCCTTGTCGGCGTGCCGCGGTATGGCCAGTCTGTGACAGGATCTTAGTGTGTCCCCCATCCAAACCACTTCTTCCATCGCTACGCCCCTGTACTCAAGAGCGGGAAGGCTTGTCCGGTATTTTTGGTTAGAGACAATGTCGTGAAAGTCATGGTACCGGTATAGGATTAAAACTATATAAAAGATTGACTTGTAAAAGGGGCAAGGGTGTTAACTCTCAGCAGCAATTCGGCCCATTGACAGATACACAATACAATTATCTTATATAAAATACTCACAAATATATAAGTTATATTGTTTTATACCATGTTAAGAAAATGCGTCCAGTTTTTCTTTATGTATTTACAATGACCACAACCCAAATAGCCGAATCCATACAAAGAAATATTGTTAAATCTGTTATAAACAAAAAAGTCGTATAAATAATATTTTCTCGTACCTTACTCAGGCTAGCCAACTGAGCCAGTTTAGAGCGAATGATATTCTCTCTAACTGTTCTGAAACTGTCCATCGTGATGTCAAAAAATTCTTATCTGTACCATGTAGATCTAGTCTATATGAGAACATTTTGAAAATGAAAGAAACATCTGTTAGGTTTTCATTGACATCTTCTAGGGCAGGGGTCGGCAACCTACGGTACGCGTGCCATACTTGGCACACAGAGCGATTTCCAATGGCACGCGTAATACCCGCATTAAAAGGCGATTCAAGTCTCTTCTACAAGATATGAGTGCTAGAGCACGTGACTTTTAGTCTTTTGGCACGCTGAATGACTGAATGTATAAAAAATCCTCCTCTGGCACACTATTATCAAAAAATTGCCGACGTCTGTTCTAGAGGCTCGTCTATTAATTATATTAATTATAAATAATGTCAACAAAATGGATGGGGGTGGTTTGAAAAGGTTTGATAATTTTTGATGTAAGGGAGGGGGGAGGGGTCAAGAGAAGTGTTTACAGTATTAGGCCTACTTTTGATAATAACTTTAAAGAATAACATAAATGGGAATTAGTCGTGTGTGAAATCGTCCCCATCAACAGCCCTACCATTTTAATCACAGCCCAGCGGGCACACCACGTCAAATCGACGAGGGGAAAAACATGGAACGCACGAAAATACGTGAAAAACAAGTTTTTTACCCCCGTGGATACGACGTGGTGTGCCCGCTGGGAGATTATACTAGATCGCTAATTTCGTGGCCTACAGTCCTACCCTCTCTAGTCCGATCTGAACAAAATCAAAACAGAAGAGTACTGTTGGTGGGGGGGGGGGGGAGGGGAAGGGAGCACATAAGCTTATTATTAGTGTGTGTATGCGGGCGGCGGGAATTGTGCAGATTATGTGTGTGCGTGTATGGGAAATATAATGTCTGGAAGGTGGGCAGGTAATGGTTTATTCTGATTTTGAACTAATATACTTTTGCTAACTATTAGTACGTTAAAAATTAGGTCGATTAAATAAATATAAGCTTATTTCAAAATGTCAAACTTTTAACTTCTAATCTTTTGGAGAACATTTTTTTTATATGTAAAAATGTATAGTTATCGTAGGCGTAACCAGGACTGCAACATTGGGGCGGATCCAGTGGGGGCGTCCACCAGGCAGCCTTGCTCATTACGGGCTCCTCTACGGTCCAGTGGCGTAGCTAAGGTGGGGGGAGGGGGGTCCAAATTCGACAGTCCCCCCCCCCGGGCCCCTACTTGAAGGGGGCCCTTAAAGGAGTGTCCGAATTGTTTTTTTCTCATGTCATAATGTCGAATGTCAAAATGCAGGGGGCCCCTAAAGAGGCCAAGCCCCCCGGGAACCCCAAATCCCTAGCAACGGCACAGCCTTTACCCCCTAAAAAAAGAGTAGTTTGTTTTCTTTAAATAGTAGTACCTATTGTATCGGCCTACCGTGGCTACGGCAACGCCGATTCACTTGCCCAATGTAACCTTCACTTGCCCCAATGGGTCGTCATGATCTAAAAGTGATACTTTTACCCTTCATGTAGCAGCCTCCAGTCAGAAGGTACATATTACCACGCTATTTAAATATCTAGATGCTTCTGTAAATTTACACCAGTAAAAACCCATTATGTCAAAGTGTCACAAGTAGAAGAATCAAAAAGCAGCCATAACACAATTCTTTGGCTCTTTCGTGAACACAAAAGGCTACACATTGATCATGATAATGTGTAAAATCTATTTAAACTGAGTTTGTTAAACTTACAAAACGCCAACCAAAAGAAACCGTTTAAACGAGAACAGTCAGAAATGCTTGAAATAGTTTATGATTCAACCATCACAGCACAGGATTCTTAGGTAATGTTTCAATTATTTTGTGAAAACGGAAAGTATAATTGCAATGGTGATTTTTACAGGGAAATCCCGTTTATTATTCTTTCTAAGAAAATGTGATACTGAAAGTAGTAATCGGGATAATCGCCACACCACGAATGCTTAGATTTGTTGGGATTGCAACAAAAAAAGGGGGTGTCGTAATTAATAAGTAAAGCAGCCAGCCAGCCTGTCAATATGTCTACCTACATACCCACCTACCCACATACCTGCCTACCCACCTACCTACCTATTTACCTACCTACCTGTCTACCTTTCTACCTACCTACATACCTGCATAATACATACATACCTACCTACCAATCAATATACCTAAATACCTGTCTGCCTACCTACCTACCTACCTATTTATCTATCTATCTATCTATCTAACTAACTAACTATCAATACATTTCTCTATCTATCGATATACCCGACAGTCTCATTGTCTACCTATCTGTATCTATATTTATTCGTCTATTAGACTCTACCAGTATATCTGTATGTCTATTTCTCTGCTTGTACGCATTACGATTATAGCTTTCACACGAAACATGACTCAACAATAGGACCCACGAACTACCGAGGCAAAAAATCGTACATTCCGCGGCAGACTTTTTCCAATTCTTCGCGGTACCGTGGCGCGGATATAATATTTCTACATAAACAAAGGACAAGCCTTTCGGCTCTTACGTTCAGGCCGGCACGTGGAAAGACGTGGGTCGAGGAGGGCACACCAAGCCCCTGCCCGAGACATGCCAACAAGCGGCGTGCCGATAGGGCATGCAGCATTACACAGGGTTTGGTCTCCGTAGTCACTACACCACCAATCCACTGCAGAATTCCCATCGGATCATAACCATGATGGCGTTGCTCGCATACCTGCGCTGTCACCCGCTAGCACAAATACCAGATTGGAGGCCTAGTCATCCAGGCACCGGGCTTGGAGAGACAGATTGTTGCGCACATTTCTTCCTCCCCACCGAGTCTCGTTGGCTCGCGCCTGTGCAATGAAATCTTGGACGCGCAACTGGGGGCTGTCCCCCATGCATTAACCCGCCGGTGTACTCTTAATGAAAGCGTATCGGTGGTTTACACACTTCACCAGCTTTGATGCCCATGGGTACAAAAGTGCATGGCGTAAGCCAGATTTGGGCAAATGTGGTTCTCAGAAATAGAGAGACAGAAAGAATAAGAGACATAGATTTAAAAAGAGAGAACAAGAGAGAGAGAGAGACGGAGCTTATAATAAGTGCAACAAATAATGAATGTGTATTAAGTTATAAAATATACAAAAAGACTTGACACCCGTAGCGGAACTAGACTGGGGAAGGGGTGGATGGATGGGGTCGCCAAAGCTTCAACTGGCGCCAATCTGACACTTGCATTTGGCATTTGAAAAAAATTAACTAACCTATACAAATGTATAACAAAATGAGTGAAGACAAAAAATAGTGAATACGTTATAGACTATAACTTCCATCTAAGAAATGCAATGATTTCAGCCATCACTCTGTCTTAAGATAGCTTACTACTAAGTTAAGTAAACTAGCTTTCTAGACATGCGCCAATTTAGACTTTGGCCCCAAGCGCCCAATGCGGAATTAAACCTTAGTTACGCCATTGCTTGACAGGTCATGTCTATGCTTCAAGATTCACGACATAGCACTGATCTACTTTTGGTGCTAGTTTTCCCGACTTTCTTAACGAGTTCTCGATCAAGAATAATTAGTGTCGACCACAGTAACAGCCGATTCCTACGAAGCACTAATGCTAATTCGGTCGCATGCTTGTCGACTTCAAATGGACGATAATCACTGCTAGAGCTGTCTTATCCCACATAGGTATAACCATAGACTATAATATACATGGACCGCTTGCTTTAGTATTTCTGCTATATGATGACTCGAAAAACTGATTTTCTGAATTCCCGATTCTAAATAAAGTAGTTGCTATAAAGTAGTTTCTATACTAGTTCCGTTTTATTTAATCGCTATGATTTTCTGAAGTAAAATTAAAATCGAAAGTTGTATACAACGGAAACATTTATAGATCAGTGTTGTATGCGCACGGAAAAAGAATACAAGCTCTAAAAATAGAGCAAGCGGTCCATCTTATTATAGTCAATGATAATAGGAATAATAGTAGAACAAGTATTCATTTAAAGTCGAAAAAAATGCGATTTAATAAAACGTAACTTGTATAGCAACTACTTTATTTAGAATCGGGAATTACAAAACAAGAAGATAAGAGCAGAAAAAACTAAATCAAGCGGTCCATGTATATTATAGTCTATAGTGTAACGTACTGCGTATGGCGCATTTTAGGTCCATAGCTCAAGAAAGAGATGTATATATACTTTACAACAATCATTTATGGCATTAAAATTATTTTATATTAATTTTGCTTTTGTGTCTTTCTTTGTGGCAGAGGCCAAAATCTTTTGAAAGCTACGCTGAAACTTGGCAAACAGACTAGCTGTTTATGACACCATTTTGGAATCCGCCCCACCAGCGTACCCCGAAAAATATTTTTTTTTCTCACTACACTTTAATTTATGCTGTGTTTTCTAAATCATCGAGATCTATATTAATCTTGTTTTTGTTGTTTGCAAAATCTTTTTTAAGGCTAATAAAAGTTTTGGCTTGAATTCAAAAGTTTTCATCAAAAAACAAAAGATGTGAAAAAAAAAAAAAAATAGAATAAAAAATGCATATTATATAAGGAATTTATAAGAACATTTTAGTTTTTAGGCGTTGTTTTTAATTCAAGTGTATACTTTAATAAGTGGTCAAGGTAGAAGGTGCATATTTCAGTAGATGTACAACTTATGTGGGGGGGGGGGGGAGGGAGCATTTTTATTGTTTATGTCACATTTGAATTTTTTTTTTATCTACAGAATCTAATTTCTTATTTTACCTTCGTCAACACTGAGATTGAAAAACAAAAACAAAAATTTATTATGCATAATTTCGTTGTCTTATATCAACAACTTTAAAAAGGAACACAATAACAAGTAACACATGCTTTCATAAAAAAAAGGCCCATAAATATGCAATAGTCCTCATAAACAAAATCAACATAATAACAAGTATATAACAACAAGCCAAATGATTTCACGATATGCGTACGTAACAACAACATCCCCCCAAACTCACCACACCTCCTATTATTTAATTAAGTTGTTGTTTTCAAAATTTTAGCTTTCAGTTTTTCTTTTTTTTTCTTTCATGTTTTATTTAGCCTATCTGTTGGTGACGCCACACGATATAAAGACAAGTCAGGAACTAGTTTCAGTTTATTAGCGAACAGGTAGACTTTCAAAGTCAGCTTGTTGCAGTATGGTATACATTTGACTGGTCTGCGTCTTTTTTCGTTTTTTTTTCTTTTCTATTCCCTAGATTGGACAGGATTTGTTTATTGGAAAAAGTTTTTTTTTTATCGGAGTAATTTTCCCGTTAAAAGGATTTGATTGACGCATTCGTACAAACGTAAGTTTTTCTAAGGCGTCGTGTGGAGCTGCCTAGATTATACAAGTTGTTTATTTAAAACATTGATCTGTGTTTTGATCTATTCAAATTAGTATACGAAGCAACATAATTTAAACTTTGATTTTTTTTCTTTTTTGGGGTCTGGGCCACTAATTATAGATCTCCGGTAGTCCTCTGATATGGGCCACTAACTAATATCCTGGGCCACTAACTAATATCCTGGGCCACTAACTAATATCCTGGGCCACTAACTAATATCATGGGCCACTAACTAATATCCTAGGCCACTAACTAATATCATGGGGCACTAACTATACATCTCCAGAGTCCTCTATCAAGGGCTAATGTTATTTCCTTGTCTTTAGTGTTAGCCTCTAAATCACGTCGCCAGCTTTTTTTCTGGTCGGACTCTTTTTAAATTTCCTTGTATGTCCACTATAGAGCCTGTCATGTCCAGCCCATTTCACCCTGCCTCATCTCCTTTTCATGAATTCGCCAGGAAGTTGTTTTTTTTTTGTTTTGTTTTTTTTTTGGGGGGGGGGGGGGGGGGAAGGGGGGCAATATTATGATGTATCTGGTGCATCGAAACTTTAGTAGGCCTATCCTTCTGGGGTGACTGTTGATGAATGTCTTAGTTTTCCTGATGGCGGTTATGGTTGTTCTACAGTGGTTTCGTATAGTAGGACAGACCTTAGATTGGTATTGAAGAGTCGGATCCTATTGGATATGAAATGTTCTCTAAAGACCCATATCTTTAAAATTCTTTTTGAGCTCCGCCCTGTTTGTCAATGATGCTACACATGTAGGCTACGCGTAAAGATCTTTACTTCCTCCATCACATTTCCTTATACCGCATTAGGTTCCCGATTACTGGCCTTGATCTTTACGATCTTAGCTTTTTCCGTTGTTTTTAGACCAATAATGATTTCGGCTGATATGTATGACACTAAATATAGCAAATTGATTTGTGTTTTTTTTCTTCACAAACATTGATATGACTCTAACAAATTCTAATACATTTTCTAAGTAGTTATATTAAAAATTATTTATAGCTGTGTAAAATTCTAAATTGTTAGTCTATAACTTTAGTTTTCCATGAAATTGTTTTTGAAACTGTTGCGTCATTGTTTTGAATCACGTAAGCTATTTATTATCCTAGTGCTGTGTTGTTTTTTTAATCTTTTTTTTTTTAGACAAATTAAAGCATACAGTGACTAATATCAAACAATTTTTTTTTTTAGAAATTAAAAATTTAAAACTTTGAAACTTTGAATTAATACAATAAATCCAAGTTCTACGTTTAAAATTAAATAATTTATAATTATATAAAATATTAGCCTAGTTTTACACTAGTTTAGCGATTAATTGTGCATCACTTCAGATTACGCCGACTATTTCCCCGCTCCATGACGTTCGTTTTTCCCTCCTAGCGCCTTGCACAATTTACCATAATCTCGTTTTACATTTTGCCCTCCCCCTTTTTTTCCCCTGCTCCTCCAACATTTCACTATTTGCCACTGCCTTAAAATGCTGGCTACGATACTTTTGAACATAACATAACGAGTAATAGACGCAAGGGAAAGTAAAGACGTCTGCGAAGACCCATCGGTCCGTGCGCCAAGTCCAAAAAATTGAATGAAATGGGTGAGCTTCGACTAAATAGCCAGAGAAACAGAAACGATCTGTAAGGGCTTGTTAATAATTTTAGATAACCTTATTTCAAGCGCGGCATGAAATCTAATAAAATAAGATTTGATAAAATAGGGCTACGAATAAATGGATAAATGTTATATAATGTATGAGACATGTTTGTTAAAGAAGTAGCCTATACTATTTACCTGGAGTTCAAGTAAGATACATTTTAACTATTTAGCTGAACTCCATGGGATCGGAGGTTATCATCAGTGACACAATTTGAAACAATTATGCTAATGAGGTTCCAATATGGCCGCCGCCATAGGCGTAGCCAAGGAGGAGAGGGAAGGGAATGGGTGCAATTGGGAGGGGGGGGAAGTGCCTCCGCTACCTCTACCGTACCCCTCCTCTTTCTTTGTGTTGTCCAAAAGCAAAAAAATTATTTGTCAATATTTATTTTTAAATGTTGAAAAAATATAATATTTCTAAAAACTGATAAAAAGATTTGTAAATTCCTTGAGTAGATTCACATTATTATATCATTAATAAGACTATATCAAATTTCAATAGGTCCCATCCCTCCTTACCATATTACTGCACTCATTATACACCCCCTCTCTCTCTTTTCTCACCGTGATCTACTGTCCCCTTACTTTGTAATATTTGCCCTCCCCTGTTGGTCCCTACTTCTGCCCATCTTTAAATAATCGCCCCCTTCTTCCCACCTATATCCGGGCTACGCCACTGGTTGTCGTTATAGTCTCATTAGCACACTGAGAGAATCTGAGACAAAAGAATCTTTTATAAAGAGCTTAAAGACCTTTCTCTTTGGCTAGTGGCTGTGTGCCTTACATACTCATACAACTGAGACTGCAATTCACACCAAGAGCGCACTGATCATGCTAAATTTAATAGCATTGATATAACGCGATCGAAATTAGCATTATTCTTATTAATAGCACACATTATTGAAATCAAATTTCTCCTCAACCAATGCTATTTAAGTATTTAAGCCTTCATATTTGGCACACTTGTTTATTTTAAGCATATATTGACCATATTCTAGAATGTTTTGATTCCCTTTTTTATTAATAAGCTTACAAAATTTTGCAAGCAAATAACATTATTTTCCATAGGCCTACTAATTACTTTTCAAGGCCTTACAAAAAAAAAGTTTCATCTATTTATAATATTGCATTTATTTTAGGCCTACTACCACTTCTGCTTAATATAGTAGGCCTATGCTATGCGTTTAGTACGTTAATATTGCATCTACTTTATGTATAAGATTAGGAAATAAAACTTATAGCCTAAAACGGGCCTGAAGAACGGACGTAGGTTTGAAAAAAAACAACACAGATGCAATAGTCTGGGAAAGAACAGCACAAATCCCAAAAGCGTGAGAAATCCAAAAAAAAAAGATCCTGGAGTTGGATAGGCCACACCTTGAGAAAACCGACTACAAATTTGACTAGGAAAGCTCTTACAAAAAAATCTGACGTAGAACAGTTTTAAAAGATGTTCTTCTGACCGGAGGGACCTGGGAAGAGTTTGCAGACGAGGAAGACCTGTGCTCCACTTTTTATAACGGACATGATAATTACATTTTGTTTCATATTTCCCGTGTTTATTTGTTTTAAATTTAGGGAATTGTTCTTTTGCAATGTTGTTTTCCTCTTCGTCTGTCAAACTTGTTTACCTCTGCACTATATAAGTGTCGATCTCCGTTGTAGCTTCTTAGCATAAAATTAAAAAAAAACCCTAGTAATAAGTAATCTTGGTCAAGTAAGAAGGGTAAAGTAAAGTAAAGGGCTGCTGGTCTTGGTACAGTAGACTATCAACATGACAAGCCGGGTTCTAGCCCCACCGCCATCCAATCCTTGCCACACAGCAGGAGTTTTTAGTCAAGAACGTAATACTATTTTTACCTAGAATGAACGTCTGTTAACTTATAAAGTATCCCTTTTGTACCATATTGGTCAATGCAGTAGCATTAACAAGTTTCCGTTGCATAATAATAATAATAATGACTATTTCTATAGCGCATCTATCCATGCTATAAGAATAGCATACAGGGAGATTTTGTGGTCAGCACAATGCACAGATGCATTTTCTTTCTCCAACTGATCTTGATACATCTCTTAGACGCACTGACTCAAATATTCCCTCCAGTCCCAGGGTTTGCCAGAGAACTGGCATTTAACCTGAATGAAAACCCTGGGAATCGCGTTCCCGCTAGACAAAGTTTTGCACATCTCCCTCTATCACTTTTAACGACGGCTCATAACATAACAAAAATTAGTTGGTCAAGTACAACCAGCTTTTTACTCCAAAATGTCATCAAAGAGATTGTTACAAATATTTAAACTATGTATGCTTTTAACTGAATCAAAACATACTTATCCTTGCCATAAAACTTTCCCGGAGTGTCGTTATCGTATTAAAAGACAACAACAGTAGTTTCCCTTTTTTTTTCTCGGAAACCTCTCATATAGTTAGGCCTATAATAATTTTTTTAATAAGACGTTTCCGAATCATGAGCACACCACTTAAGGCTAAGCCACACTAGAAACAAAATCAGTGATTAGCAGCGATTCATTAAAAAAATCACGATGATTTCCCCCGTTTCCAAAGTGGCATAGCTCGAAACGTGATTCACCAGAATCAGTTTCAGCAGTGATTCGAGATGATTCACAGATTTAGAACATGCTCTAAAATTCGGAAACATGATTCTTGATTCAAGCTGTGTCAGCCAATGGGATGAGCAAACTAGCAAGAATCACGCTTTCCACGGGGTGGTCAATTTACGTCTTAATATTTCAACTGCGCCATAGGCTTACCATTGAATTACGACTGAGATCTAAATCTCCATTTTCACGGAATGTACGAAATATTTAGTTCAATCTACAATAATAACTTGAAGGTCATACCTCCCCCTCTCCTTTAAAATCTAATATGCATAATGCAGGGTCAATGTACTATACGGTCATTTATTTATAACCCAAATTCTTAACTAGATCTACAGGTATTTATTACTAGAAAATATCTATCTACATTCTATTTCCATTGAGCCTATAATAAAAGGCTGTACAAAAAATCTACTTATGTTTGCATTGACCATATCATCGAAAGTATTAAATGCTTATTAATGAAAACAAATAAGTAGTTAGTTAAGTGTTTTTATATTTACATAATAAATATTTATTCATTATAGAATGCCATTGAATATATTTTTATGTAATGCTATATAATAGGATAATATATTTAAACATTTTCTTATTAGTCTGCAATGTGTAAATTTAGTAAATATTATAGACTAATATAAAGATATCACGAGTAAATATTAACACAAATTCTTATTATTTCCCTTGAGTTAAAATTTAGTTTTATAAATGTTATGCTAGACATGCCAAAATTTAGATTACAAAAAAACAGGACATGCTTTGCTATACATTTTTAATGTAGAATAAGAAGCAAAAAATAAATAAAAACAAAACCAACAAAAGAACACCAACTTTTTATAAATGCGTTTGAATTACATTTTCTTTTATACGTTTTAAATTCTAAATTAAATCAAGATTTTTAAATTAAAAATACAAAGCCATAATATTTGTGTGCGTTTTTAGTTATCACTATGGTGTCGTGTGCTTTCAACTAGAAAGAAAAAAAAAGGATCCCATTGGACCAAAGTGATCTAGAAACACTTCTGTAGAACTAAACGTTTTATAATCATATCTCTTATCCAGTGACAGATTAATCATTAAGGCAAACTATGCAAGTGCTTATAATTGAACGCCAATAAACCGAATTAATTTTCCACTGCACAAAATAAATTTGGTATTTGGCCCGTTTGGTACGCAGTACTGCATTTTGGTGTAGCTGGGCCAGGAAAAGCTAAAAGCTCACCCACCCACCCAGATGCGTAGCTTTAAAATAGTGTGTGTGTATGTCTGTGGGGGGTATGGCGGTACATATATATATAGCAAATAAATACACATTTGTTTTAATATCCGAAGTAGATAACTACAATAACAACAAGATTACTCCTAGATTGCATGACTCCATCAACGATCATGAATAACTTTAACAGTAGTTTAGCTTCTGATCTTCAAAAATAATTATCATTCATATTAGCGCCATTTCTTCAGTGCAACAAAACAGGTAAAGACAAGATTCAGTAATTCTGAACTTTATAAAAATAATAATATTGTAGAAGAGAACATTCAGGCTGCCTTTCAAAATTTTAACATTAATGATCAGACATTGCTCTGCTGGGTAGTTAATTATCATAGTTAAAGTATGTTAACAAACCTTTCAGTATCACAAGCAGCAAACTTTGATATGATCAAAGATTTTGCAGTTTTGAAAGGTATAGTCTCTCTAATAAGGAGGAAGTATTAAAATAAAAGCCACCATAATTGTCTATCTGACGGTAAGTTGCAGTTAAATTTAAATAAAAAGTGTTTGTATTTTAAAGTACATATGAGGAGAAGGGGGAAGCGGGGGCTAAATATCAGGGCCGCTTAAGTAATAGTGTTAGTCCGGCCCTTAGCCTGGGCAATGTCGGACAATATATATTTCTAATGAATGCAGTTTTCCAACACTATAGTCAAACCCTATAAAACTTGTGAATTGTGAATTACAACCAAACTTTTGAACAGCAGTCTAGAGTCTAACTCAGAAATACAACACAACAATCGATTACAAAAGACATAGTCTAAGGTGATAAAACAAGTTTCTTATTCCATGTGCAAGAACAAACCCACACAACTCTTCTTGAGAGGAGTCCGGCATTGAATGGGTTGCATGAACAAACAAGGAAAACCAACAACTTAAATCATTACAAGCCCTAATCGAAAATGCAAGACTAGACTCGGCCCTCTGATAAGCATAGGACACGCAGTCATCTTCTGTAACAAAGAAGCGTCTGTAACATATAAGGTAAGATACGTTATTTTTAATGTTACAGAACATTATTTCAATTAAATGATAGTTTCTCTAAATGGTCTCATTGAAATACCGTAGAATTTAAGGTTGTATGTTTCGTTTGATCATTGAGGATACACTAGACCAAAGACTATATCTATTTGGCTATGAAGTTTTTGTATCCAAAATTAATATATATATATATATATATATATATATACATACATATATATATATAGGATTTTAAGGATAGAAAACTTTAAAAAGGAAAAAGTAATAGTATTTATAGCTTTTCTAACGTATGCCAAGATTTAAATATGTTATATGTTTATCATGTAGGTTTCTGTTATCTCAAATCAGTTTTAGGTTTACTCCCAATTAAGGTTTACACCACACATTGGGAAAGGGTAGCCTACGTGGTATGACGGATGCTCTATCCATTCTTTTTATAGCTCAATGACAATGGTGTCAATAAACGATTGGAAGAAAACAAAATGTCTTCTTGCGTTGCCGGAAGTTGATGTTAATTAAGCTACTGGAACTGATCCCGCAACTCTGGAACTCTTCAGACTTTTTCGGTTACGATTCACCAAGATGTCAACTCAAATAGTTCCCAGTCATCATCATCAATCCCATGACCGTTATGGTCGTTAGGGGGAGCGAATGGACACCTCAGCCGTCAACTTTCTCCACTTTTGCCTATCTTAAGCGGTTGTCAATAGTTGAGTCAACTGCAGCCCTGACCAATGCTTTACATTGTCGAACCAGCAGAAAGGTGAAAAAAAAACTAGTCGAAAATGCGTTCATACTAAAGATAAAAAAAGGCACTAATTAGGAACAGTTTCTAAGTTTCTCAGATATCGAGAAGTAAAGAACGCAGCATAATAGCGCTGGTTGAAGCATAACTATCTAGCTTGAACTTAGTCAAAACAAAACAAGATCGAATTCCGACAACACGTGATGGCTCTTTTTCTTCTAATAAAAAGAAGCCAGGCGAACTCATATAGATCTCAGTGATTACTGATCATAGAGCTGGTGAAACAGCGTTCACCAGTTTCTCTGGCCACTGCATACGAGGGGATGTGTGGCCAGCTCAATGCCCAGCCGCCGTTACTTTACCCAAACTAGTGTCACCCATCAGAGCTGGGTAGAATAAGGGCTCCCTCATGTCCCGGGAAAAAAATCCTAGCCTGCACCAGGATTCGAACCTGAACCTTCGGATCGCCATTCGAACGCGCTGCCGCTCGGCCAGCGTGCCTCAATAGATACCAGTGGTGGGGAGTGGTAATATTATTATATTACTAATTGGTTAGCAGTGGTAGGAGAAATTCTTTTATATACAACAGTGGGCAGTAAGCGATCTATGTATTTTCTAAATGCATTGAAGTTCTTGTATCATCTTGTGCCTACTCTCGAGGCGCGTATGTTCATTGTTCATCGTTCTATAGTATGATATCTAACTTTTCTGTTTGTTAAAGTTGTAAACCAGAACTGCTTTTTTAAAAATATTTAATGTTTTTTATCCTTTTTTCCTAGATGCTTAATTTGACCTGCAGACAACTCCTCGTACTAGCACTGACCACTGGCCTCGGGTCAATCATCGTCAACTTACTCTACATTTTTGCTTTCAGATGTAATTCTGAAGGTAAGGAATGTCACACGATATATGTCCAATACCCATGTAGGCTCATATTATGTGCACTGTGCACTGTGCACCTCATTTTAATCAAAATAAAGTGCACGTTACGTCTCCAAATGCAATCAAAAGTCCTGTGGCGATGGGCAAGTGGCGAAGCAGCAGGTGAGGATACACTGGAAGCTGTAGTCACAGACCTGCACTTAGGCGGCTCAGGGCATTGGGTCGCTCTTTGTTGAACCGAAGCAACAAGAAAGTTCGGCAGCCCCCTGAGTGTATGAGCAGCCCTATTTAGTAATCACTCTGCTCACCTCCATGGAGGAAAAGGCTAGAAAAGGTGCCTTAAAAATAGTCTGCTTGACCTTCCTCGGCCAGCCTACCGCAGCTGATAAGGATCGCATTCTTGCGGTCGAAACTAAAAAAAAGAATAGAACGGCAAGACCAGGGCCTTAATCCTGGGCACGTGGAATGTTCGCACCCTTCAAGACAAACCCAAGTCAAAAAGGAAATGAGGGACGAATAACAAGACTCATATAACCTCACACTATAGATGTCTAATACCCATGTGGACTCAAACAACCTCACAATATATATGTCAAATACCCAAGTAGACTCATATAACCTCACACTATAGATGTCAAATACCCATGTGGACTCAAACAACCTCACAATAGAGATGTCAAATACCCAAATAGACTCATATAACCTCACAATATATATGTCATATACCCAAGTAGACTCATATAACCTCACACTATAGATGTCAAATACCCATGTAGATTCAAAGAACCTCGCAATATAGATGTCAAATACCCGAGTAGACTCAAAGAACCTCACAATATAGATGTCAAATACCCAAGTAGATTCAAAGACCCTCACAATATAGATGTCAATTACCCAAGTAGACTCAAAGAACCTCACAATATATATGTCAGATACCCAAGTAGACTCAAAGAACCTCACAATATAGATGTCAAATACCCAAGTAGACTCAAAGAACCTCACAATATAGATGTCAAATACCCAAGTAGACTCAAAGAACCTCACAATATAGATGTCAATACCCAAGTAGACTCAAAGAACCTCACAATATAGATGTCAAATACCCAAGTAGACTCAAAGAACCTCACAATATATATGTCAAATACCCAAGTAGACTCAAAGAGCCTCACAATATAGATGTCAAATTCCCAAGTAGACTCAAAGAGCCTCACAATATAGATGTCAAATTCCCAAGTAGACTGAAAGAACCTCACAATATAGATGTCAAATTCCCAAGTAGACTCATATAACCTCACAATATAGATGTCAAATACCCAAGTAGACTCAAAGAACCTCACAATATAGATGTCAAATTCCCAAGTAGACTCATATAACCTCACAATATAGATGTCAAATACCCAAGTAGACTCAAAGAACCTCACAATATAGATGTCAAATTCCCAAGTAGACTCAAAGAGCCTCACAATATAGTTGTCAAATACCCAAGTAGACTCAAAGAGCCTCACAATATAGATGTCAAACTCCCAAGTAGACTCAAAGAACCACACAATATAGATGTCAAATACTCATGTAGACTTAAAGAACATCACAATATAGATGTCAAATACCCAAGTAGACTCAAAGAGCCTCACAATATAGATGTCAAATTCCCAAGTAGACTCAAAGAACCTCACAATATAGATGTTAAATTCCCAAGTAGACTCATATAACCTCACAATATAGATGTCAAATACCCAAGTAGACTCAAAGAACCTCACAATATAGATGTCAAATTCCCAAGTAGACTCAAAGAGCCTCACAATATAGATGTCAAATTCCCAAGTAGACTCATTTAACCTCACAATATAGATGTCAAATACCCAAGTAGACTCAAAGAGCCTCACAATATAGATGTCAAATTCCCAAGTAGACTCAAAGAACCTCACAATATAGATGTCAATACCCAAGTAGACTCAAAGAACCTCACAATATATATGTCAAATACCCAAGTAGACTCAAAGAGCCTCACAATATAGATGTCAAATTCCCAAGTAGACTCAAAGAGCCTCACAATATAGATGTCAAATTCCCAAGTAGACTCAAAGAACCTCACAATATAGATGTCAAATTCCCAAGTAGACTCATATAACCTCACAATATAGATGTCAAATTCCCAAGTAGACTCATTTAACCTCACAATATAGATGTCAAATACCCAAGTAGACTCAAAGAGCCTCACAATATAGATGTCAAATTCCCAAGTAGACTCAAAGAACCTCACAATATAGATGTCAATACCCAAGTAGACTCAAAGAACCTCACAATATAGATGTCAAATACCCAAGTAGACTCAAAGAACCTCACAATATATATGTCAAATACCCAAGTAGACTCAAAGAGCCTCACAATATAGATGTCAAATTCCCAAGTAGACTCAAAGAGCCTCACAATATAGATGTCAAATTCCCAAGTAGACTGAAAGAACCTCACAATATAGATGTCAAATTCCCAAGTAGACTCATATAACCTCACAATATAGATGTCAAATACCCAAGTAGACTCAAAGAACCTCACAATATAGATGTCAAATTCCCAAGTAGACTCATATAACCTCACAATATAGATGTCAAATACCCAAGTAGACTCAAAGAACCTCACAATATAGATGTCAAATTCCCAAGTAGACTCAAAGAACCTCACAATATAGATGTCAAATTCCCAAGTAGACTCAAAGAACCACACAATATAGATGTCAAATACCTAAATAGACTCATATAACCTCACAATATAGATGTCAAATACCCAAATAGACTAATATAACCTCACAATATAGATGTCAAATACCCAAGTAGACTCAAAGAACCTCACAATATAGATGTCAAATACCCATGTAGATTCAAAGAACCTCGCAATATATATGTCAAATACCCGAGTAGACTCAAAGAACCTCACAATATATATGTCAAATACCCAAGTAGACTCAAAGAACCTCACAATATATATGTCAAATACCCATGTAGACTCAAAGACCCTCACAATATAGATGTCAAATACCCAAGTAGACTCAAAGAACCTCACAATATAGATGTCAATTACCCAAGAAGACTCAAAGAACCTCACAATATATATGTCAAATACCCAAGTAGACTCAAAGAACCTCACAATAGAGATGTCAAATACCCAAGTAGACTCAAAGAACCTCACAATATAGATGTCAAATACCCAAGTAGACTCAAAGAACCTCACAATATAGATGTCAAATACCCAAGTAGACTCAAAGAACCTCACAATATATATGTCAAATTCCCAAGTAGACTCAAAGAACCTCACAATATATATGTCAAATACCCAAGTAGACTCAAAGAACACCACAATATAGATGTCAAATACCCAAGTAGACTCAAATACCCAAGTAGACTCATATAACCTCACAATATAGATGCTTTATATCCATGTAGACTCATGTTTCTCTTTTATGTTTCGGGGAAACCACTTTTACAAAGGCTTGCATAAGAAAAAAAAAATAAGTATACTATTTCACTGATGAGTTTATTATGGTAAACATTAAGTTGTCTGCAATGAATCTCACATTCACACATAATTCAATTTTAAATTGTTCACTATATATTCTTGTCAGAGCTGGCTTTAGGTACCTGCAATAATAATAATAGCCCAGTCTGCCAAGGACTTGAATGTTTCGTCGACGCTAGTCCAAATAAAAAAACAAGAAAAACTATTTTTATAATAAGAAGTTTTTAAATATGAGAAAAAAAGAGAGATAGACAGATAGGGATAAAGTGTGAGAGAAAGAGAGAGAGAAAGACAGAGAGGTTGAGAGGATGAGTAATTTTTGATGACACGTAAAGGTGATTGGATGTGATACCGATAGTGCGTAGGCGTCCTCCGGGGGTGTAATTATTATTGTCCCCTGAGAAAATCTTCTAGAGTGCGACGATGTACCCAGCCTTGCCCAGGGCACCAGAAGCCATACGCCCTGTTTTTGTTTATAATGAACATAAAGAAGTAGTACCAGAGTTTCTATATTTTTACTTTTTTTTTCATATCTCTTTTCTAGGTTTTCAATATCATTTCACTGAGAACTTTGAACATTTCTACCAGAGGCAGATACATTTGGGAAAACGTCAAGACCGCACCGCAGATCATATAAAGCTATCACTACCAATCAATTCTGGCACATCACCACTGAAAGGATCTGAGCCAGAAACTTTAAAACGAAATCAGAGTAACAGTGCGGCCAAGGTGACATCAGTCTTTGATAACTCCAGCGAAGACGTTGTGAAAATGAATGGTGCGGAAACTGGAGATTTTTTCCCCATTGCAGATAACGCGTTCGGCTTTTTTACCGGAAATTTTCCGGGGCAGTCGGATGGTTATAGCTCATTCGAAAACTTCTTCGAGCGTTATAGGGGCATATACGAGGAACTTGTCCGAAAGAAGATGACGGAAGAATCCCCAGGGGAGGATTACAGTGAGGACGTTCTGAACAATGAGATGCTAAACTATATGCTGAGTGAAGACGTGGAGGGAGACCCACATGGAAACATAAGCTACTGCCCAGACAAGTCTCCACACCTAAGTAAGTCTAAGCAAAGATTATAATAAGATGGACCGCTTGCTTTATTATTTCTGCTTTTTGATGACCCGAATGACTTCTTTTCAGAGTTGTCGATTTTCTTTTGTACTGTGCACTTCCGCTATGATTTTCACAACAAAATAATTAAAATTAAAATCGAAAGATGCATACAGCGGAAACGTTTAGGTAAACGTAGGAGTGTAGAAGTCATTTAAGACAGCGTTATTGGATGCGTACGGAAAAAGAACATATAAGCTCTAAAAATAGAGCATGCTGTCCATCTTATTATAGTCTTTGGTCTAAGTACATTTGTGTTTTGTTTTTATTTGTGTGATTGTGTTGGTTTTTTTTTAAACTTTAATATTTTTTCTTCAGTAGGAAAAGAATCAAATGCGTTCATTAATATCACAAAGGAGGAGCTTATGCAGAAGTATCCGGATTTAAAATGCGGACGACAAGTACCCAAAGAGTGCGCCCCGAAGGAAAAACTGGCCGTCATTTTGCCATATCGTAATAGGTTCTCCCATCTTCACACTACGCTGAACACCCTGATTCCTTTTCTGCAACGGCAGCAGGCAGACGTGACATTCTTTGTCATTGAGCAGGTACTTGCGATCATTAGACCAATTTAAACGTAACGTAAACCATCTTACGTGAGAAGCTTAAAGCTTTCATAAAAAAAGTAAAGTATACCGTCGGACCAAATTGATCCATAGGGCCGATGAAGCAGCGTTCACTGGTTTCTGTGGCCACGGCATACTAGGTGATTGTGTGGCCAGCACTATGCACAGCCGCCTTTACTTTCCCCCAACTAAGGTCAGGTACCCATCAGAGCTGGGTAGACTCAGGGACACCCTCAAATCCTTGGAAAAAATCCTAAAGTGCACGAGGATTCGAACACAGGACCTTCGGTACGCAAGCCGAACGCGCTGCCGCATGGCAACCGTGCCCCCCTTCAAGCTTACATAATATGGACATTTTGTCTAGAATTAGAATTCACGGGGACAAGTGCTATTCAGGCAAACGGCCATTGGGTGATTGTTGTGAGCAATTTTTTTTTTACTAAGAGTCGAATGGTTGCTGACGCGTGATTGAGGGGGTGTGGGGGCAAAATCGTGAAATGTTATTTTGAGTGAAATGAAATAAAGTGTGTGTGACTGTGTTTGCATTTGTGTTGCGACAGTAGTATTTGTTTATTGTACAAACAAGCTAAATTGCCCGGCGTTGCCAGGGTGAAAATAAAACAGGCCTGATATTACATGTACAGTAAAGTACCCTTCGGAACAAACTTATCGTAGGGCTGGTGAAGCAGCGTTATATCAGTTTCTGTGGCCACGGCACACTAAGGGATGTGTGGCCAGCACAACGCCCAGCCGCCTTTACTTTACCCCGACTAATGTCATGAACCCAACAAAGCTGGGTAGACGCAGGGACACCCTCATGTCCCGGGAAAAAATCCTAGCCCTCACTAGGATTCGAACTAAGATCCTTCAAATCGCCGGTCGAACTAGCTGCCGCTCGTCCAACGTGCCCCCCTAATTACATGTACGGTTGGTGAATATATTTTGGACATTTTAGAAGAAAAAAATATAATAACACAAAAATTAAGCAACGTTGATAAACATTTGAGAGGTTTCAATAAATATTTACAACGGATTGGTATCTCGCACAGGCCCCGGGGTCCACATTCAACAAAGGCGCTCTGTTGAACGCAGGCTTCCTGGAGGTGGAGAAGCTGGGCGTCTTTGACTGTTTCATTCTCCACGACGTCGACCTGATTCCGCTGAACGATCACAACCTGTACAGGTGTGACTCCAACCCAAGGCACTATGCCGCGGCAATCAACAAATTCGGTTTTAAGTAAGTTACATTTTTGTTGTTTTGTTTACATCATCAAAGAATCTTTTTGGGGATACATTTCCAATCTACAGAGAAGCCCGAAACATGTTCTGGCATCAAGGTGCCTCCGTCCAGTAAAATTTGTGGGCCCCGTAGCCAAAAAGTCTTTTGTAGAAAATTATGTTTATTTTAACAGGCAATAATACAGGGATCGGCAACCAACGGCAGGCGTTCCAGATTGGCACGAGGAGCGATTTTCAATGACACATAAAAGACCCACCCCCCAGTCCCTCCCCCATAAAGGCAATTCAAACTCTTCTACATCAAATGGAGAGCTTAAGCAGGATGACTTTTAGGCTCTTGGTAAGATGAATGAATGAGAAATCCTACTTTGGCACGGTATGATGAACAAGGTTGCCGACCCCTGGCCTACGGCTGTTTGTGGTCCAAGCTTGGTTAAAAATGTCGATAGGTGTAAGTGGAAACAGGTGGTGAGGCAGGACTAGTTGAACTTGTTGTACTTGAGGGATGGATGATATTTTATTTATTCTATATTTATATTTTTTTCTTGATTATCTGCATATTGTATCGCTCGTATTGAACTATCAATTTTATTAATGTATGGATTTTAATGTTTTCTTGGCGTCATAAAAGAGCTGCAAGGCGCATTACTAGCGAATATTCACAAATGACAAGAGTAACGCCAATAGTTAAATCACTAAACCTAGAAACACCAGAGTAAAGAAGGGCAAAGAGTAAATTAGTAATAATATATAAGGCATTAAAATCTAATTTAGAAATACAACCTGTTACAGTGCGGGCTCAGATAAACATAAAGACAAAAACATTTTTCTTATCTCTTATCCGAGAACAAATAAGTTCTCTTTCTTCCCGAGTGGCATCAGGGCATGGAAAGGGCTACATGATCAAACCAGGAAAACCAGTAAGTTAACATTTAAAACACTAATAAAAATGCAAGACTAGACTCAGACCACGGAATAGCGAAGGACGCAATAATCTTCTTTCTAGAAGGAGCGGAGCATCTGTAATATATAATAATAATAATAATATTTGTATAGCGCTGCCAACAAACATAATGTAAGCTCAGAGCACATTTAACAAACAACTAAGAACACGGACATTACTCTAGGCTAGGAGACAAAACTAACTGATGATATAAAAAAAAAAATTAAAAAATCAAATAAATGTAGCATTAACTGACCCAACCTATAAGTAAGACAGTAGGGGTCTAAAGCATGTTAAATGTTGACTAAGGTAAATCTTGAAATAATGAGTTTTTAAGTTCTTTTTGAAAGAATCAATAGAGCTTGTTAGCCTGAGTTGAACGGGAAATAGATTCCACACCTTTGGACCGGATACTGAGAAGGCTCTAACTCTAAGGCCAACGGTCGTCAGAGAGAAACAGGGCTCTTTCAAAAGCGATGAGTTGGCAGAACGAAGTGTTCTTTGCGGGACCATAAGGTGTGATTAGTGCCTTGAGATAGGACGGCATCTCGTTATTAAAAAGGCACTGATGGCAAAGTAGCGCCACTTTGTATTCAATTCTGGCTTTCACAGGGAGCCAGTGCAGCCGAAGCAGGAGAACTACTGTCACAGTATCACGCCTTGACTTACGCATGACCAGGCGGGCGGCACTGTTTTGAATACGCTGTAATTTGGCGACCTTATCGTCAGTTATCTCGATTAGCAGAGCATTGCAGTAGTCGCGGCGTGAGATTATAAAGGCAACCGCAAGTTTCTTTGCTGAGTTAATGACAAATAAGGTCGTATCTGACCAAGTCGACGTAGCTGTAAATAAAGGCCTCTGCAAAGGGCATCGAAAGACAACTGTGAATCGATAACGACACCGAGGTTTTTTTAACATAAGATATATAATAAATGAAATAGGCCAGGGGTCGGCAACCTTTTGCTAACAGTGTGCCAAACTAGGATTTCTAAATCATTCAGCGTGCCAACAGACTAAAATGAATCGTTACAAAGTTTTATATTTAATACAAAATTACTAATTTGTGATTATCATCCTCTTTATTTGCATTTATATAAAATTTATTAAAATACAATAATTTATTACTAAACATTCACATTATAATATGTGTGGTTATTATGGTCTTAACATTATTAATTGTTAGTTATGATGAGGACCTACACCTGTTTACATTTAATTAATTTTAATTTTATTTTGATCTCAGTTACCGAGATCTCTCCTGTGTACTTCGTCAATTATTTGTTAATATCACACGGCGGAATTGATACGTAGTAATAATACAAACTGGGTAGTTAATGTAATGTTTGAAAATAAACATATAAATTGTTTGGTCATATAATATTTATATAATTTTCAAATTCTTCTTACAGTTTGATCATTTCAAAGTTATAAATTGTAAGTCTTTTATTTTAGTATAAAAGAAAAAAAAAGATACATTAGAATTATTAGCTCAAATAAAACGGGTTAATTATCTCCCTTTAATTAAAACAAACTTTTCCACATTTGATTCAATAGTGATGCCGAAAAAGATGTTTTGTAATATAAAAAATAAAACTGACTAATTATTATCTCATTATATAATCCAACATTAAGGTATTCATTACAAGATTTAATTATTAGAGGTTTATAATAATTTACGTAAAACAGTTGTAAATAAACATTTCCTGCATTAATTGTTTGTCCATTTAGGGAGTTTATATTTTAAACATTATGAATTACAGAAACTACATAAAAAAGTGCAATTAAAAAAGTCTCCTATTGTTACAGTTCAGTTTATTCACTGAAACATGATTTTTACAGTGAGCTGAATTGATTTAGTTTTTCCCTAAATAAATATAAACAGTAGTGAAGTGTGCAAAAGAAGAATGTAAGAAAAGCAAGATTTGAGTGAGTGGTCAAGAGTTGACAAGGGAGAGAATGATAGTGTGAATAATCAGTACATGTTGGATCCTTCAGATAGAAGGTGGTATTTCTATAATAAGTTATATTGGACTAAGTGTTTAAGTGATTCAAGTCCAAAGTGAGACTTAGAATATTATTGTATAATTAAAGTATATTTTAAAGAGCTAGATACAATCAGTGTTCTAGTGAGAAGTAATGTATGGATATTATTGAAGTGACATATAAGTGAATATTTGAAAGACTATTAAGAACTGTGTGTAATGATCTTATTCGTCCAATGATGTTTTGTATACTGTGAATATATATAATAAACTTTCATCTGAATCTGATTCAACGTGTGCTCAAGTCTGTGCTACTTAGTATTTAATAATAGTAATATCACAAACGATACAGTAGCACCTATATATATCAAATTAATAATACAAATACATTTGTTTTAGAATTACTTATAATTATGTTTAATTAAAGAAGATGAGCATACAAACTCTATTAAATGTAGGCCTAATTAGTCTGAATGAATTAATGAGCGGTCAATTGTAAATGACCTCATTGTATGCTTGAAACACCTTGCGTGTGTAATAAAATATGTTCATAAGAGTAAGTTGAACCAAAAGCTGAAAGTAAAAGAGTGATTTCTTAGTAGTCGAGAAAAGCAGATGACTTTCCTAAGCAGATTCCTTCCAGATTTTTTCAGCCAATGGGCATATTTGGGTGCCCATTTTTTCAATATTTAAAATTCAACCTGCGGCATTTTAAAATCGCAGTATTCCTCCACTTAAAAAAAAGATCTACATCTAAGAAAGATGCAGTAAGATAAAACCAATTAGGCTTGATGTGCCATGAAAAAAATGAGTCCATCAATTTGAAAGTCTTGCCTTTGATTAGAAGACTCCGCTTTGAGTGCTTTGATGTAATACCGAAAAAGCCAAATTTAATATCTTAATATAATATGCCTTACTATAGGGATGTGCATCAGTTAAATATTTTGAAATTGAATTCACGGCAAGATATGTCAAGTTTCAATGCAAATCCATTCCAGTGATGCTTGGAAATACAACTCACTGAAATGTGTCGCTATGCCATTCAGTAAAATCGGCTTCAATAGTCAGTTTTCCTAATTCAGAACCGGAGAATGTTTCTTTTTAATCAATAAAAAAAAAAAAACTCTTGGAGGTCTTTCGCGTGCCATTGAAAATCGCTCTGCACGCCAAGTTGGGAACGCGTGCCTTGGGTTGCCGACCCTTAAATTCGGCTACAACTGGCATTTTCAGACATGCCGGGAAGGTAGGGTAAGGAAATTCTGGTATATATGTTTATATTGCTGAATTTGCAGGCTGCATTTACTCCGCAGGCCGCGAATCGGACGAATTGCTCTAAAGCATTTACACTTCTTTCTTCCAATGTCAGACATTATGTTTTCCAAACGATTAATATATATTGTCAAATGTCCAGCTTTGAGCCAATCAGCTTAATTGTATCTGTTGACGTCACAGGTTGTATTACCCCGAACACTTCGGAGGCGTGGTGGGCTTCTCCAGGGAGACCTACCTTAGAGTGAATGGCAACTCCAACCTGTACATCGGCTGGGGAGGTGAGGATGACGACCTTAGGGAAAGGTGAGAACGTTTGTTTTCGATTAAGTTGCGAATGTCATGAAAATTGGTAACTTCTTAGCCACTCCAGGTTAAGGTATTCCTAGAAATACTTCTTTTATGTTAAAGCAGAGGTGTGCAGCATTTTTCGTTTTGGCCGCAATTTGATACAACAAGATCAGACCACATTTTGAAAAATCTTTTTTTTAAAATACATACTAAAAGGTTTGGCGGGCTGTATTGTGATTTGTGGTCCTTCTGTTCCACACCCATGTGAAAATGCCGACTAAATAAGTACCCAAATGTGGGAGAGTTACGGTGTGATATCGTGTTCACTCCAAGCAGTTCACGATTCATATGAACCAATATGAATTTGATTAGTGCTTAGTGAGTCTCTTAGATCTTCGGTGAAGTTCCACCCCACTGGTTCTTTAGGACGAAATACAATTGATTCATTTTTAAGACCCAGTGGTTTGTAGACCGCTTTGCGTAAGTTCATCATGGAAAGTCCTAGTGCTCTTACGAAAATGTTTCTTCAATCATATTTTGTCATGTTCAACAGTCTGCTCGTTTGCATCTCGAACATGGTACAAAGACTGAAAGAGTGTCTCAAGCTGTCCAATGAATAATCCAGGGGTCGGCAACCTTTCAAAAAAAATGTGACAAAGTAGCATTACTGATTCACTCACCATGCCAACAGTAGCATTACTGATTCACTCACCATGCCAACAGTAGCATTACTGATTCACTCACCATGCCAACAGTAGCATTACTGATTCACTCACCATGCCAACAGTAGCATTACTGATTCACTCACCATGCCAACAGTAGCATTACTGATTCACTCACCATGCCAACAGTAGCATTACTGATTCACTCACCATGCCGACAGTAGCATTACTGATTCACTCACCATGCCGACAGTAGCATTACTGATTCACTCACCATGCCAACAGTAGCATTACTGATTCACTCACCCTGCCAACAGTAGCATTACTGATTCACTCACCATGCCAACAGTAGCATTACTGATTCACTCACCATGCCAACAGTAGCATTACTGATTCACTCACCATGCCAACAGTAGCATTACTGATTCACTCACCATGCCAACAGTAGCATTACTGATTCACTCACCATGCCAACAGTAGCATTACTGATTCACTCACCATGCCAACAGTAGCATTACTGATTCACTCACCATGCCAACAGTAGCATTACTGATTCACTCACCATGCCAACAGTAGCATTACTGATTCACTCACCATGCCAACAGTAGCATTACTGATTCACTCACCATGCCAACAGTAGCATTACTGATTCACTCACCATGCCAACAGTAGCATTACTGATTCACTCACCATGCCAACAGTAGCATTACTGATTCACTCACCATGCCAACAGTAGCATTACTGATTCACTCACCATGCCAACAGTAGCATTACTGATTCACTCACCATGCCAACAGTAGCATTACTGATTCACTCACCATGCCAACAGTAGCATTACTGATTCACTCACCATGCCAACAGTAGCATTACTGATTCACTCACCATGCCAACAGTAGCATTACTGATTCACTCACCATGCCAACAGTAGCATTACTGATTCACTCACCCTGCCAACAGTAGCATTACTGATTCACTCACCATGCCAACAGTAGCATTACTGATTCACTCACCATGCCAACAGTAGCATTACTGATTCACTCACCATGCCAACAGTAGCATTACTGATTCACTCACCATGCCAACAGTAGCATTACTGATTCACTCACCATGCCAACAGTAGCATTACTGATTCACTCACCATGCCAACAGTAGCATTACTGATTCACTCACCATGCCAACAGTAGCATTACTGATTCACTCGCCATGCCAACAGTAGCATTACTGATTCACTCACCATGCCAACAGTAGCATTACTGATTCACTCACCATGCCAACAGTAGCATTACTGATTCACTCACCATGCCAACAGTAGCATTACTGATTCACTCACCATGCCAACAGTAGCATTACTGATTCACTCACCATGCCAACAGTAGCATTACTGATTCACTCACCCTGCCAACAGTAGCATTACTGATTCACTCACCATGCCAACAGTAGCATTACTGATTCACTCACCATGCCAACAGTAGCATTACTGATTCACTCACCATGCCAACAGTAGCATTACTGATTCACTCACCATGCCAACAGTAGCATTACTGATTCACTCACCATGCCAACAGTAGCATTACTGATTCACTCACCATGCCAACAGTAGCATTACTGATTCACTCACCATGCCAACAGTAGCATTACTGATTCACTCACCATGCCAACAGTAGCATTACTGATTCACTCACCATGCCAACAGTAGCATTACTGATTCACTCACCATGCCAACAGTAGCATTACTGATTCACTCACCATGCCAACAGTAGCATTACTGATTCACTCACCATGCCAACAGTAGCATTACTGATTCACTCACCATGCCAACAGTAGCATTACTGATTCACTCACCATGCCAACAGCTTATACGTATTCTTGCTCTAACACTCAATTGCTTGTCCACCGAGTGCCATTGAAAATTCGTGTGTGTTGCCGACCCCTAAATAATACTACTATAGAGACGAGGCCGGCTGGTCCTGCGGACTGTCAACCACGACTGCCCGATTTCTAGCCCTGCCGCCGACCAATCGCTGCCGCCCTGCAGGAGTTTTGGGCCTAGTGGAAGTAATAATCTTCTATCTAGAAAAAAAACGTCTGTAAACTTATAAGAAAATGTACGATACAAACAACACACTAGGCTTCATCAATCACACAAGTAGAAATATATAACATCTTTCATTTCTCAATGCCTGAAACCGTTTTTGTTAAATGTTTTTTTTATTTGAAATTAAAAGTTCTTATTCTTATGTTAATGGCGCTCTGTTTTATTTTGACGATTTTGACGTATGCATTCGTTTAAAGCTGTTTATTATTTGTGTATGTTTATGTTATCAGATTAGTTGAAAAGAAGTACAAGATCCTGAGATATCCACTGAACATATCTCGTTACAACATGATATGGCACACACACGACAAAGGCAATGAGATCAATCCATTAAGGTAAAGTCTATTGAAAAGTCGAAAGATATTTCGATTTATATTTAGGTAGACAGCCATTGGGATAGGGCCGGATAGGCAGATAGTCTGAATGACAGACTGATAGATGCTGATAGATGGATAGATAGATAGAAACATTGCTCGGTAAATAAAATATTAAATTTTGTTCTAAAAATATTAAAATTGTTTGTGGCCAATCCAGAGTGACCGTTGAAATGTGTCAATAACTAAGATTATACCTGCATACATTTTAGTTTCATCAACTGCGTTGAGTAAAAACTTTTCTTTCTCAAAAACTTACTTAATATTGTAAGTACATAAGAAATAGCAGGAATTCTGCCGACTCGTCGCTTCTGGAAGTGCCCCGTTTCTCTCAGACGACGATTAGCTTTAGAGTTTAGAGCCTTTGCAATATCCGGTCCGAAGGTGTGGAATCTACTTCCCAATCAACTCAGGCGAACAAGTTCTATTGTTACTTTCAAAAATAACTTAAAAACCCATTATTTCAATATTTACCTTAGATAACATGCTTTAGACCCCTACAGTCTTACTTACATGTTAGGTCGGTTAATACTTCATTTATAATACATTCATTTTATACATACTCCATATGTTTGTAAAGTTTCAAATCATTAATTAGCTTTAGCCTAGAGATTATATCCGTATTCTTAGGTGTATGTTAAAGGCGCTCTGAGCTTGCATTATGTTTTTTTTTTTGACAGCGCTATACACATATTATTAATATTATTATTATTAATTATTTTCCCCATATTATTAAAAAAAAACACAACAGAAACGCCATTTTGAAAAACGCCAGCACGCGGCACGATATAGACGGCTTGAACACTGTCAAATACAAAGTGGTCAACGTGACATGCGACCACCTATACACTTGGATCACTGTGTCCATAAATAATACAGAGATTCTTCAAGTAAGGCAATGTCAGGGAGAACGTCAAATGTTAATTCAATCAAAGACTATAATCAGATGGACCGCTTGCGCTTTTTTTTTTTAGAGTTTAAATGTTGTTGTTTTTTTGTGCGCAGCCTATAACTCTGTCCTAAATTAATCCCAAACTTGCCTAAAGACTTCAGCTGTATACAACTTTCGATTTTAATCTTAATTTTCCATAGAGAAAATCATAGAGAATTAATAAACCGGAAGTCTAGAGGACAAGGTGCGACCGGAAATTCCGAAACAGAGTATTTCAAGTTTATCAAAAAGCAGAAATGTCAAAGCAAAAAGTCCATCTTATTGTAGTCTTAGTTCTTCGGTTTTATTAACTAGAGAATGTAATTAAATCTGAGTATTTAATGTTAGTTTTAAAGTATTAGCTGACAAATGTAGTTAATGATAATGAACTTGTGTGTTTTTCAAAGTTAGTTGATTGTATATTGTCTGATTGTCTGTGTCATTAGATAGTAATTAATTGTAATTAATATATTTTCCAATTCTAGTTCAATGTATTTTGTCTCAAATTTAAACCTAGTGTTACGACTCGTATAATTTATTCCAATAAAATACATGAGGTCTTGGTAAATTTTGGGAGTAGTTTTATATTGTTTAAAGAGATAGTGTGCATTCTTTGTGACGTAGGTTTACCCAACGTTTGTTTTTGTATCTCCGAAATCTATCGTGTTTTTATTACCAAAGGATCTTCTTCTTCTTATATATTACAGACGCTCCTTCTATAAAGAAGATTATTGCGTCCTTCGCTCATCCGTGGTCCGAGTCTAGTCTGGTCCGAGGCTAGTCATGCATTTTTAATAATATTTTAAATCATGATAAGTTAATGGTTTTCCTGGTTTGGTCAGGCAACCCATTCCATGCTAGAATGCCACTCGGGAAGAAAGAGTACATGTATGCATTTGTTCTCGCATAAGGGCTAAGGAAAGTGTTTTTGTCCTTATGTTTATCTGAGCGTTGCAACAGGTTCATATTGGGTTGTATTTCTAACTTAGAGTTTAATGCCTTGTGTATTATTACTACCTTACTCTTTGCCCTTCTGTCCTCTAGTGTTTTTAGATTTAGTGATTTACCTATTTGTGTTACTCTTGTCAGTTGTGAATATTCGCTAGTAATGAACTTTGCAGATCTTTTCTGAATTTGTTCTAATTTTTTAATGTTATCTTTAGTTGATGTGTCCCATACACATGATGATATATTCTAGTATATGTCTACCTAATGTGGGATATCATTTTAGTTTTATATTCTTATTACATTTATAAATATTTGTCACCTTGGTAAAACTCGTTTTTTTATATTACGTTTACCCAGAGAGCCCCAGCGACGACTCTTAAAAACATGCAAGTTGCCAAAAAGGAATGGCAAAACGAAATGAAACGTGTACAGAAGAAGTCAGAAGAAAGACACAGAATAAAGACGCAGATTAGGAAAAACACTCATAAAAGCCATTTAGCAAAGGTTATCTCGGAAAATGGCGTCTTCCCACTTCCGATCGGGGAATATCACTGATCTATATTTATGGTTGTATATGGAAATGGATACATAGGCTAGTTGCATATATTTTTCATTAATTCAAATCATAATTAATCATAGGCCTAATTAATGTAATGTGAATACCAATATTTCTGTTCACAATATTTAAAAAAAAAAGTAAGAAATATGATTATAACCCAAAATGTGATTTTATCGTTGTTATTTCTTTGAACAAAAATGTCGTGCGGTGATTACGCTTGGAGAAGTTGTTTTTTTTTTTCACTTGATTACACTGACCAAAAACCATTATTGTTTCTTTTACCCACACTCCCCTGTTTCTTCTACCTATGACGTTTACTATTTCTCTTACCAAAAAGTCTAAATCTGATCAAAATTTGTTTTTTTGGCAATAAGCGTCAGTGGCGAAGTCAGGATTTTAAGGTGTTTGTGTGTGTGGGGGAGGCAGGGCCCTCGAGAGAAAAAAAAGATGCCGGTACGAGATCTTTTCTGGGCCCCCCCAATGAGAGAGTAAATGAAGAATATGAGACACATGTTAAGGTAAGCTACTTGTAGTTGTCACAGCTACTTGATTTAATTAATTAGGACATATCTATGACAGGTGAAACTGTAATAAATAAATAACAATATTATATCAAGTCAATTAAAAAGACTTCAAGTTTAATGCTTTTAAAGTTGTATTTATTTACATAAAACATAAACCATTAAAAACTTCACAACTTTTCAATACTGTACTATAACAAAAAAGTACATAAATATGCATCTTAATCGCATTTTATGCATGCCTGTCAAATCATTAGTTATTTACAAATATACCCAAATCATTCATCTTTTGAATGCTTACTTTTTTGTGAAAAGAAATAGTCAACAGAAAATACACCAATAGGCCTACATAAATGATAAAAAAAAAACAGAGAAGAAAAAGACTAGTTTTATTACAATAGGGCTGCCTTAAATTGCGTGCCTTTTTCTTGGCAAAACTACGAATTACAGTTTTAAAGTTTATTACTCTTGCAATGCCAGTCTCAATACTGAGCCTAGCTAAGTTGTTCAGGCGATCCTGACTCATGGTGGACCTAAGGTAATTTTTGATGAGCTTAAGTTAACTGACGCTCCTCTCTGCTAATGCTACTGTTGCTGGTGCTGTAAGGGACAACATCAAACTAGCACTTATGTTAGGAAAAAAATATTTTCTAATTTGGAATTTGCATTTAACAGTTCCAATGCACATAACTGTTCTTTACCAAAATTTGCTTAGTGAACCGTTGTTAGGTGAATTATTTCCTGAAGAAAGTATTCACAACTTATGTCATTATAATACTTTTCTGCTAACTTAGCAGCTTCATACTTCAAGTCTTCTTCTGACATCTTTTGGTATTTCCGAAGCAAGCTGAATGTGTCAGAAATATCTTTGACTGAATTGAACCGAACTGTAAACTGGTAGCCCTCGAATAAAACTGTCCAATACAACATAAAATATGTGTTGTCGAAAGTGAGCGTCCTCGTGGCATTCTTCTGTTTCATTCACATTTTCATCAGGTGTATTCTCATTATGAAATCTTGTTCTTTTTTCTGGGAGTTGTATTACTGTTCCTAAACAATAGTACTTCTATGTGCAGGTTGGCTGCAACAAGCTTAGCTTCATTCCACATTGCTTTCCAACTGTTTCGCAAAGCCCTTTCGCAAAGTTGTGCATATTATAAGCTTTCTATCTTTGCAACTTCCATATCTATAGTCGCATCACAAGCTTGAATGACTTTGTTGCAGAAGTCAATAGGGACTAGTATACTGTGCCACACGACTGACATTATGATGCAAGTGAAAGAACCGACATAACAAATAGATTTCATGGATTTTATTTCTGGTTCTCGGAGTAAGATTCAGCTTTAACAGGTTTTCCAAAGCCAAATCAACCCCTGGTAGATGAGCCAGAAATGGTTTTACACTTTCAATTCAATCAGACCATATGGTGCTAGAAATGCCATGAAGCTTTGACAGTATTTTCCACCTCTCGGGTTGCAACTGAATAATGTGTATTTACATTTGTCTAAAATTATCATAGATTAAATCTCCCTTCTGGGCTATCGCACAGGAGATTATTAAAGTGTAAAATGATCGACTAACTAGCTTTGACTGCCGTACTAGTATGCAGCTACATAGAGTATTTAGGCCTAGGCTACTAAGCTAACAGGGAGAACTGTAAGCCTGTAAGGCTCATAGGTCTATATTTGTAAGTGTCTCTGGAGAAAAATAATGAAAAAGAGATCCTAAATGCTATCGAAAATAATTAGGCCCCATATTACAACTAAAGGCTTCATTGCATATTTAGAAAAATGTTCAAATAGGCTACACATTCAAAAAATATCAAAATTAAGTGCCCCCAGCGTCACGTGAGATTGTACGAGGTTTGGGGGCATCTCCTCTTAGCTTAATAGCAACAATTAAAAAATAATTGCGTAAATGCTAACTTAATTTTAGATTTTAATATTCATGGGCTTCATGGGCCCCCCAAAACTCTCATGGGCCCCGGTACGGCGTACCGGCTGTACCACCCTCTCGTGGGGCCTGGGGGGAGGGATGATGCTGCAAGCTTTGTGGGAGGCGGAAGGGCCAAGGGGAGGGAAACATAGTGTAAGTGAGTGGAAGGGCCAATATTAAAAGGTGTTAATATGGTGTGTGTGTGTGGGGGGGGGGATGAATAATACACTGTAGGAAGGCGCATATTCTGATCTGGTGCACGAAAGTAAAGTAAAGTATGCCATCGGACCGAATTGATCCATATGGCCGGCGTAGAAGCGTTTACCAGTTTCCGTGGTCACGGCATACTGGGTGATTGTGTGGCCAGCACTATGCACAGCCACCTATACTTCACCCCAACTAAGGTCAGATACCCATCAGAGGGACACCCTCAGATCCTGGGTGAAAAAAAATCCTAGCCTGCACCAGAATTCGAACCCCAAACCCTTGGATCGCCAGTCGAACGAGCTGCCGCTCGGCTACCTTAAAGAAATATCTGCAAGACCAAAAACTAGATACAAAGGAAGAAGAAAGTAAAGGAAAAGATATTTTTAAATCCTTGGTTAAGAAAGAAATTGGCAGGGAAAGGGGAGGGGGGTGTTAAACGAGGTCAAGGGGCACATGTTAAGCGATCTATATATTATTCTATTCCACGGATAAACACTATAAAGTTTACATTATCAGAAAAGCCTATATAACTTTTTGTCTATCTATTCATCTATCTATCTATCTATCTATCTATCTATCTATCTATCTATCTATCTATCTATCTATCTATCTATCTATCTATCTATCTATCTATCTATCTATCTATCTATCTATCTATCTATATATATATATATATATATATATATATATATATATATATATATCTTTATATCTATCTATCTATCGATCCGTCTGTTTATCTGTCTCTTGTCTGTCTGTTTCTCTCCATACATCTAGCGCTTTATATATCTATGTGACTTGCTAACTAGTTATTATTGTGTGTTTCTGACTATCTCTCGCTCACTCATCCTCTAGCTCACTATAATTATAATTTTTCAACTCTACTG
This sequence comes from Anisus vortex, assembly GCA_949126835.1. Lineage (NCBI taxonomy): Eukaryota > Metazoa > Mollusca > Gastropoda > Planorbidae > Anisus > Anisus vortex. The sequence continues at coordinate 9,692,984 of OX421508.1, forward strand.
ATAAATTAGTGTATCCTGAAAACTCTTGAAGGCCTCTATAATTTCCTGACTCAATTGGGATTGCCTACACTATTGGCGTTTTAATTTTACCAACAATAATAATTACAAAGGCTTACTTCCAACATTTTTTAAACCAATAAGTTTATTCTATGATATATATATTTATATTATATTCCCATCTTTATATTTTTCTATGCAATTTTTCATGTTCTGAAATTCCATGACCAATAAAATGTTGTGATAAGATTTGCTTGACTTGATATTTACGCTCGTTACGTCAAATATTACGTTACGGCTAATTTTCTTGTACTATTATTATCTGAACTCCGAAATATGAGTCATGGTGGGCGAGCGGCAGCGCGTTCGACTGGTGTACCGAAGGTTCTGGGTTCGAATCGTGGTGAAGGCTAGGGTGATTCCTGAGTCTACCCAGCTCTAATGTGTACCGGTAGCTGACATTAGTTTGAGTTAAGTAAAGGCCACACATCCCCTAGTATGCCGTGGCCACTAAAACTGTTGAACGCTGCTTGTCCGGCCCTATGATCATTTTGGTCCAACAGGTACTTCACTTATTTAGGCTACAACTTCGAAATGTAAGGAAAAGACAATGTACAATCTAAAAAGAAAAACACCAACTTATGTGCACTATTTTGGCCATATTTTAACGGAATAAGTCAGTCTTGTATCTCGTTTTAGATAACATATACAAAATACATAAATATATTATAAAGAAGCAGCAAAATAACATCGAGAAAAACAAAATAAACTAGTGGACTAACCGGGAAATCCCTATGGACAATTGCCACCGCCTAAAACCCTTTTTATTTAAGTATTTGCCATGACAAATAATGTAATACAAATAAAGACTAGGTTCAAAAAAGAAAATAATTTGTATTTTCTAATAAGAGTCTTTTTTTTTTTAAATTACATAACACTGACAACTACACAGGGAATACAGAGAGGATAAAAATGAGAATAAGCTTTTGCGTTTGTGTCGACTCCGGAATCGCCTCTACTATTCCTGAAATCGATTTGTACCCGGATTTGGCAAATAGTAATTCCAAACAATCGGTTTCGATATATGTAAAATGTCCTACTCAAATACCAACAAACAATCAATTATAAGATAATAACAAACAAACAAAAAAAAAAAAAGAGAAAAACCAAACTACACCAAAAGTAAACAGACAACAGCTTTGAATCCATTTTGACTAATCAATACTTTTCACATTTCAAATACTTAACGCGAATACCACGGCCCACTGTTGAATGATATATTTATTTAGATATCTTTATATGTAGATAAAAAAACAACAACATTCGCATCCACTGCGACTTCTTTCATTACGGTGTCGAGTATGTAGCGTCTAGCAGGAGGGTACGGCGTGCGTTAACATCTACGTCAGCAATACCTTGCTTGCAGTATCATGTTTTCACTGCAGATACAAGGTAAGGTCACTCCGAAAAGTAACGAGTCGGTTATGATTCTCATGCAGTCACAGCAGGGGCTAATTGACAACAAAAGAAAGTAAAACAGCAACCGTAATTACAACCAATCAACAATTTAATCAATAAATTAGTAATTGAAATGTATCAATCGAGGAATATAGCAATGACTTTATCAATGGTTTAAACAATGAATGTATGACTTAATCTAGAAATTAAGAATGTAATGAATCCATATATTGAGAACCGTGTTAATGAATTAATTAATTTGTTAAAATATGACTTAATACACGTTTGATGGGGAACGGTAGACGAGCGGCAGCGCGTTCGACTAGCGATCCGAAGGTTCTGGGTTCGAATCCTGTTGCAGGCTGGGATTTTTTTTCCTGGACTTGAGGGTGTCTATGAGTCTACCCATCCTCTGATAGGTACCTGACATTAGTTGGGGTAAAAGTAAAGACGGCTGGGCATTGTGCTGGCCACACATCCCCTAGTATGCCGTGGCCACAGAAACTAGTGAACGCTGCTTGGTCCGAAGGGTACTTTACTTACAAAATCTATAAATTAGCCGAGATATTTTTGAAATGAGCATCATCAAACCGTATGCACAGAGAAGCTGCTAAATGTAATACTGCCGCTCCCGCCATATCATGATGTTGTATACTGTATCTAATTGCTTACTAAAGCTACTCACCCAAATGGACTAAGTACAATATACAACGCCCCGAACAGGACGGACACTGGCCAGCCAAAGAATACAAGAGTCAAAAACCAAAACACTGATCTCCAAGGGTAGGCTGGAATTAAAACAAAATAAGCACAACGATAAGGCAGTGGTTTTCAATCATCTTTATTTCGTGACCCAGTCACTTCCTTACTTTCAATTCGTGTACCAGTCAAAAACCTCTCTTCACTGGAGTGAGTACGAACCGATATTAATCTCTTAGGGCTCGGAGGACAAACACACTTGTGCAGCGCAGTTTAGCCAAGTCACCATATAGGTTCGGTGCAAACAGTTGACCGTTCTCATCCACTCTAAGCTCCTGCAAGGCAGGACAGTCTAAAATCATATGCTCAGCCGTATCTTCTGCTTCCTTGCAATTACGACACCGCGAGTCATGGTTGGGCCTAAACCTTCCGAAATAGTCCCCTATAGGGGCAGAGTGACCTGAACGAAACTGGGTTTCTGTTGCCTGATCCTTCCTGCGGAGTTTCTACCACGGGTCAGCTTGATTTGGTCGCTTTAGTTGCTGCCACACACCCCAGCCCTTGTCAGACTCATCCCAGTCCTCAAACCACCGTTCTGTCTCCCACGCACGTATGGATCTGCGGGCACTCTCAAATGAGGACGGACCTAGTACCATTTATATCGCCTATACCAGCCTATAAGTAACATATTATATGTTTCCACATATTATCATTATAATAAACTATTTTCTCATATAGGAATGAAAATATCATATTCACCAATAATTTATTCATAAATAAAATCAGCACGTGGTGCTTTTTCTTGCCAACTAATATAGTCTGATGTTGTGTTTGGACTTTAGTTTAAATGCGAGCCAGCGATTTTGATTTGGTCTCGACCCGGCAACTGGGTTACTATACGATAAGATGCATTTACTAATGTCGAAAATATGAAAATCAGAATGCAAGATTAGACTCAAACCATAGATAAGCATAAAAACTTAACCCTTACAGTCCCGGGCGCGTATATAGCGGAACTGAAGGCAGCATAGATAGAAGTAGGTCGGTACGGGAAGGGTTAATCTTCTTGTCAATATATAATATAATTATTGATAGCTGTGCTATGCCGGAATGGCTTTAAAAAAAACACAACTAATATTGACATGTACAATTTTATGTCTGAATACAACACAGAAGAAACTATGTTCATGTGAAATATAGGTAAATCCAATGCAGAATATAAACAATAAAATATAATCAATTTTTAGCGACTGGTCTCCAGAATAAAATTATTATTTTAAAACATGATCCCCTCACTACAGCGCCCAAAACCTGAATGCACTAAGTTCTTGCCGTGAACAATGAAAAGAATCGTTAGATCGATTATCATTAGAACAATCTAGAAAAAATTTAATCGAATACTATTTAGGCTTATGAAATATATATCATCATCATATAAGAAAATATGTTAAATCTTGCCAGAATGGGGTACATTATTTTAGTATCGATTCTCTTATAGTCTCGTTTAAAAAAAACGAATATTAACATGTACAACTTTATATCTGAATACAATAACGGGGAATACAATAGCTGGAGTAAGATAGAACGCAGTACCAGTTCCGGAAGGCACTTGAAGGTCAGTTCCTGGAGCTGGACACGCCACTAAATTGCCGGCCGGACATCCCACGACGAGAGGCTGGTAGTACGCTGGCTGCGAATACATCACGAGGGTCAGTGGTCAAGCTCGGTTTCGAACACTTAGAACTTTCTTACACTGAGAGTTTGACAGTTCTAAACACAGCACTGATGGTGGTAACAGAAAAACTGATGAAAATAAAACACGAAGTGCTCATTGAAAATACTTTATTTACTGTCTTGTTAGAACATACATTAAAGTGGTGAGCGACATGGTACTTATCAGCGTTTCCCAAGCGTTTATTGTTATACTTTTTACTGTGTAACTTCCATTGTACTTGGGACACAATGGCCAATCTGGCAGCTCGCTCGACTGATATACCGAATGCCCTGGGTTCGAATCCCGGTGAAGGCTAGATTTTGTTACTGTGTGCCAAACTAGAATTTCTGAATCATTCAGCGTGCCAACAGCCTAAAAGTCAACCTGCACTATTATAATTGTTAAAATTTATTTATTTAGACCAATTAATTTAGCCCCATAGCAAGACCAAGGTCAAAAGCATAGGAGATTATTTATAGAGAAAATCGTTAAAGCGTTTTATATTATATTAAAAAATTAACGTATTTTTTATTATCATCCTTTTTATTTGCATTTATATCAAATACAATATTTTATTACTGAACTTTCACATTTATGGTAATTATTGTCTTAATATTAGTTAATAAGGAGAAGGATCTAACACCTACTCATATTATCAATAATTTTTTGATCTCAGTAGAACTGAGAAGACCTTTAATGTGTTTCGATTTTCCTGGAATAAACCGTTTTATTGAATATCGATTTGCGGAATAGATATCAAGTAATCATACAAACAAGATAGTTAATGTAATGTTTAAAATATACATATAAATTTTATTAGCCTTATAATATTTTTCTGATTTTCTCATACTTTTCAAAGTTTGCTCATTTTAGTTATTTATTGTATACCATTTATTTTTTTATAAAAGAAAACAAGAAAAACATATTAGAAATAGTATTAAAAAAAAAAACGGGTTAATTATCTCCCTTTAATAAAAAAAAACCAACACGTTTTTACATTTGATTCTATAGTGATGCCAAAAAAGGTATCTTTTGTAATATAACAAATATTACTGACAAATTATTATTTCTTTATATAAATTCAACATTTTAGTCTTCATTACAAAATGTAATTATTAGAGAATTAAAGTTAATTTACGTTAAACAGTTGTACATAAACATTCCTTTATTAATTGTTTATATATTTAATGAGTTTATATTTTAAACATTAATAATTACAGAAATTACATAATATAGTGCTATTAAAAAGGTCTCTTATATTTATTAAATTAATAATACAAATACATTTGTTTTAATAATAATAATATTAATGGTCATTTCTTATAGCGCTTCTATCAGTGCTATTAAATTTAGCACGCTCAGTGCGCTCTTGGCGTGAATTGCAGTGGCAGATGTATTAGCCAAAGAGAAAGGTCTCTAAGCTCTTTTTAAAAGACACTCTTGTCTCATATTCTCTCAGTGTCTGAGGTAAACTGTTCCATAAAGAAGACGCCACAGATTCAAATGAGCGCACTCACATGTGCTTCTTTTAGTGTCCAGCCACACTGGGAGCTTTAAGGAGTGACTGTGATGAAGAGCGCAGTTCTGTTGATGGCTCATGTCTTGATATAAGCTCTCGAAGATAAGAAGGAGCAATGCCATTTATGCATCCGTACGTAATGGACATAATTTTGTGCTCTATTCGCTTTATCACCGGGAGCCAATGGAGATCCCTTAGAGTTGGGGAGATATGATCTTAAAACCTCACCCCCGAAACAATGCAAACCGCAGTGTTCTGTACTCTTTGTAATCTCTGCAGCTGGTTCTGGGGCAAACCCCACAGGCAACTGTTGCAGTAATCCAACCTTGACTGGACAAGAGAGTCTGCTACGGTAATGGCCGTCCTTCTATTGAGTTGAGGTCGCAGCTGACACAGGGCACGTAGATGAGACAAACAAGCCTTAACTACAGCACTGACATGTGGAACCATTGTTAGTTTATTATCAATAAAAAGTCCAAGGTCTCTAACCGTGTCGGACAACGTGATCTCGGAAGCCCCAACTTTGATCGAAGTAAATACTTATATTTATGTTTCATTAATAAAAGAAGAGGAACATAAAAACTCTTTTAAATGTAATTAGTCTTTATGAATTGATGAGCGGTCAAGTGTAGGTGACCGCTTTGTATGCTTAAATATACATGTTTAAAGTTCAACTTGCTGCAAAATCCTTTTACTATTAAAAAAACCCACATACATCTACGAAGGTTGTAATAATATCAAACCAGTTAGGCTTGATGTGGTATGAAAAAATGAGTCAATCAATTAAAAAAGTATAGCCTTTGATTTGAAAACTCCGCTTTGAGCGCTTCGATGTACTTCTTAAAAAGCCCTAACTATGTTAATGATTTCACGGCAAGATATGTCCAGTTTCAATGCAAATCAGTTCCACTGGTCCTGGTAAATGCAAGTTTAGCTCACTGAAATGTGTCGCTATGTCATTCAGAAACATCGTCTTCATTCAGAACCGGAAAATGATGTGTTTTTTTAATCAATAAAAAAAAAACACCTCTTGAAGGTATCTCGTGTGTCATTGAAAATCGCTCTGCGTGACAAGTTTGGCACGCGTGCCTTAAGTTGCCGACCCCTGTCCTAGTATACAGAGGCCACCGGAGACTAGAGAACGCTGCTTCACCAAATCCAATGGATCAAATTGATCTGACCGTACTACTTGACTTACTTTGCATCTCCGTCAGATTTATTTCGCCTAGGCCTATATAAGTACCGGGGTAGTGAAATAACATAGACGAATTTGGAAATAATTTTGAAGACTAGTGAAGTCTATATTTGAGAACTCTGTGGCTGACATTGGGTTCAAACGTCTATTTAGGTAAGCCTGAGTCCCTAAGGCAGTACTCGTTCTGCTTGTCACGTAGAATACTAGCAACTTTTGCGACTCAACTGATGCCAAGCGGTTTTGGCTACGCCTTACCCTTGTCTACATCTGATGCATGGAGAGAGGGAACTGATGTTTCCTTAGCACCGTTCCCAGGCTTGCGCCCTGGAGATGAAACTTCAGCTATTTAGCGTCGACAAAACACGAAAAGCGGCAGTTACCGGCAATAAGCCATCTGATGCAGAGGGCAGACTTCGCCCTATCGAAGAGGCTGGAAGAGCAGCGAAGAAAAGTAAAGAACATAATATATACTGCTCTGACCAGTTCCAACGGTTCGCTTTCAATTGCCAGAGATGCGACAGAGCTTGTCTCTTAAGGATAGGTCTCAACATACACAGCCAATGCTGCGGGGCTGGCGATATCACAGGAGCGCGAATCTAATTGTCTTCCGAGACTATGGAGCCAATGACGATAACCTGACTTTCATTTCTGAACTTGTCTTTAATAAGTTCAACGATTTCTGTATACGAAAATGCCACTCTTATAGTAAAAAGCGCAGTATTAGTTGTTTAATTTTATATTATAGAAAAATAACGATGAGTTTTATTATTTTATTGTTTATATAGGTTTAGTATGTATTTTTCGTTTAAAATCTTTTTTTTACGAACCATTCAAAATGAAATTTTGTTTCAGTATTCCTTATAATATTGCTAATAAATTTCATGTTGATTGTTATATTAAGTACTTGATAAATTTCTTGTTTTTCAAACTTTTCTTACTTTTTTGCGTTTTACTCAAAATAATTATTGTATACCTTATTTTTACTACTCCTCTCACATTTCTTTACCGATTGTATTGAGACTTTGTATTTTTATCTAAGCACCTATTTCAACAGCATGTTCCACTTAGATTTTGGAATTTTTGTTTTATTTTTCTTTTATGGGCACAAACGTTTGAGTTTTTTTTGCAAAAAATGAACAATTTGAAAAGTGCCTTAAGAAAAAATGTATAAAAAATTAAATATCTTAAATTTAAAAAAAGTGGGTGGACCTTGTTGTTGTAAATTCATTTCTTTACCAAATGTATCAAATATTGTATTTGTAGGTATAAAGGTTATAGAGGAGATAGATTTTTGAAAACACCTATAAAATCCAATATGGCGGCCGTTGCCATGGCAACCAATGCATTAAAAAAAATTAACTGACTGCCCTGAATGGTATTCTATACTTGTTATGTGGTTAAAGTTTCAGACGTTTTGGTCGGTAAAATAAAAAAAAGTGCCTAAAACGTGCCCCCAGCCTTATCTTATTAAGAGCTAGAAATGTTTTGTTCTTGCAGCCCGGTACTGTGTAGCAGCCCAGAATAACAGAAACGGTGGACTATAGGATATTCTAAAACAATGAATGAAAAGAGTAAAATAGCGTATTACGAGCTTGGTGAAAATATTATAGAGGTTCTTCTTTTAAAATATAAAAAAATAGCATGGCTAGACACTAAGTTATTCGTTATAATTACAATAATTTTTAAAAAATGGTAAAGTTTGACAGAAACAAAACGTATAAGCCCAAGTGCAAGTTCTACACGTCGAAAATATAGAACTTTTACCTTAATGCTAGAACAAGTCTGAAGGAAAGAGCTAAATCTAATTAAAACTGACTTAGTTGTAGCTGCTGTTTGGAACTTGAGTCGTACTATTTTATCGTGCGTTTGTACTTGTCAGGATGAGTCATTACATACTAATATGTTATAAATAGAATCACATCAACCAGTCAAGCTGCCGTGTAGCCAATGACGCTTCAACGAAAACAGCTCTAAAATGTAGGTAGGCCTACCTATCTCGGAATTGGACTGTTTCCTAGTCGTAAAAATGCATTTCCGAACAGTAAAGACGTCAGAATTAGACACAATAATCTTCTTTTTCAGAAAGAGCGTGTGAAAAACAGAATATAGGATAAAGGAAATTATAAAAGATAATGAGATTATTAATAATTATCTATAAAGATCATAGCTCTAGCCCACGTACCAGAACTGCTATGAGAAATGCACACTGTTAAAACGTAAGTGGGAACTTTACTATAATCACTGGCGGTAAATACGTATGAGCGTAGGACGCAATAATCTTCTTTATAGAAGATATAATATATAATATAAGATAGTAAAGTCACTGGATTATTATACTTATATTTTTATAAACTTGTTGGTTAAAGAAGGAATTCTTTCACTTAAGGAAAGAACTTTTAGTGGTTAGACTAACACTAGCAGTGCAGTATCGCATTCAGTGCGCATTTGCATGTACTATCTTCACTGAACTATATAGCCCAAAGGGCGCATCTATTGTCTTGCGAGACAGATAGGAGCCATATATGTTGACTCACCTGATCTATAAAAGTATGAATTGGGACTACCATCATCAATCCATTGACCGTTGTGATCGTTGGAAGGGGGTGGGAGCAAATGGACACCTCATCATATTTGACTATCTTGAGCGGCTGACAATAGTTTAGTCGTTTACAGCTTCGTCCAATCTTTTATATTAACGAGCCAAGTTTTCCACTCCGACGTCCACAGTGCCTTGGAGGTTGTTTTTTGGCAGGTTATTATGCAGCAACACATGACCGTACAATATCAGCTTGCGCCGCTTGATTGTTGCCATAATGTTGCCATAATGGTTTCTTGAGGGGCCCGCAATTGAGGATATTCTGTCCCAGACATACTCATTAGTCCTGTGATTTAGGTAGGAGATTCGAAAGATTTTTCTCATGCATTTGTTTTCGAATGCCTGCAACTTGTTTGCATTATTTACTCATTTTTTTTTACACTTAGGCCTACAAAACTAGGCCTAACACAAGCGAAAACTAAATACTAACATTCAAACAAAGCATAAACAACAGAATTCAACCTGTGTTAATATTAAAATCAACTGTAAAGGTGTTTTTTTTTTTTTGCTTTTATTGAGACTTTTTTATGAAATGAATGTTTCTTAAATGATTTTATTGCGTTATATTGTACCCCAACAGTGTATGTAATAAAAACATCTATACTTGTATAATACATATAAAATATTAAAATGTTTCATATTACAATGAGTGTTGCATATCAAAATTGGAATGTCGATTTGATAAAAAAAAAATCATGAAACATAAAATAATAAATACAATAATTTGAATCATTTTGTTTAAAAATCCAATATGTACATACAAAACGGAAACATTCAGGCAATTTTTTTTATGTATTGAGATGCAATGGGCCGTATTGCTGCTGAGAGTTAACACCCTTGCCCCTTATACAAGTCAATCTTTTATGACTGACTTGTAAATTACAAGTCAGTCATAAAAGATTGACTTGTAAAAGGGGCAAGGGTGTTAACTCTCAGCAGCAATACGGCCCATTGAACATGAAATTTTACAATTATCAAACAATAAGGATTGCAAAGTCGACAGTGAGCTCGTCTCACAAGCTCGACATCGTGGTTTCGACCCACGGTGCAGACAAGTAGAAATAAAACAAAATCCACCGCCAACTTGGAGAGGATATGGGTGCCACCAAGTCTACCAAGCCCACTGAAAAGACTAATGGACGCTCTCCCCAACGACCGTTAAGGTCAAAGGATTAAAAAAAAAGGGATATTAGAATAAAAAATTAATAATTTTGATTGAAATTCAACTAGGTGTGTTCAATGAAATAATATCATATAGGTGCATTGTCGGAGCTTGAATAAAGTTACATATTTCGGTTATATAAAATCCTATAATATTTTTTTTTAAATCGCTTCCAATCAGGTACTGTCGGTGACAATCAATGATCTAAACATTTACTGTAATGCTACATTCTATGTTTCAAAATACTTATCTCAGTTCTTTATTTTTCAACTGTGCTAAAATAATCGTAGTGTCAAAGATCATGATATATAGTATATAAGCTATATGTCAAATGTAAGTCGATAAACAAGATATATTGCGAATTTGCAATTGCACCATTTATAAATTCAAACAAAAGACTATAATAAGATGGACCACTTGCTTTAATATTTCTGCTATTCGATGACTCGAATGACTTTTTTTTCGCAATTCCCGATTCCCTTTTGCACTGTACACTTCCGTTTTGTTTAATCGCTTTGATTTTCTCAATGAAAATTTAAAATTAAAATCGAAAGTTGTATACAGCGGAAACATTTAGGCAAACGTATCCAGAACTGCGCAGCCCGACTAGTCCTCAAGAAGAAGAAGTCAAATAATATCACTCCTCTGCTCCGATTTCTGCACTGGCTACTCATCAACAACCGGATCTCATATAAGCTGGCTTCTCTCTGCTATAAGTGTCTAAACAACTCTACACCGGATTACCTTCGCTCCTGTCTTGAGCTCAACATCCAACCCCGCTCGGCTTCTGACGCGCTTACTCTGCGGATCCCTCGTGTGAGGCTAGTGTCCGCTGGCCAACGTGCATTCTCCCACTCGGGACCGTCCGCTTGGAATCACCTCCCACTACAGATTCGCTAGAGCCCTAGCTTCGACACCTTCAGGAGCCGGCTGAAGACTCACCTATTTCGTTAGCAGTATTTGCGTATACATATTTACATTATCGTCTTATTCTGTAACTGTTTTGTCAGCGCATAGAACTGTCATCAACGGGATATGCGCTATAAAAGCACCTTTATTATTATTATTAGTATTATAAACATAGAAGTAATTTAAGATTGGATGCGCACGGAAAAAGAACATATAAGCTCTAAAAATAGAGCAAGCGGTCCATCTCATTATATCTTATTATTAATATCTTATTATTGGTCAAACATCTATATATAATTTTATGTATATATATATATTAATTCACACACACTATAACAGTCTCCAAACACACCATTCAAAACTTTATAAACACAGATATAAGGCTCAAGTATCCCAATTATCTACCAAGCAAGCAAACAAACCCTTATGACTCTGCAAATACACTGCTTTTGATACTGTTCAAATGTTATCTCTGATTTTGTGTGTTTCGTTCGCCACTATCAGAAGCGTTGACTTTACTAAATTTGGATACGCGGGACATTGCGAGCGTCTCTAGTGTTGAACTGGAACTAAACGAGGCGGGTGCCGAGTTCTGTTTCGTTTTGGACTAGTTGGTGTTGGCGGTCGCGCCTTTCTTCTTAAGCAGGGCGTCATTCCTGGCTTTCTCCTCCTCTAGTTTTTGGGCTTTCCACTTGACCCTGACGTCGATGAGGTCTTTGACGGTCATTTCTGGGGCAGTCTGCAAGGGAGATAAAATATTTCATTATTAATACCCGGTTATCTCCCCCTAATTTACAAGTTCGCGTATAAACTTAAAAGCCAAATTAGGTGAAACTTTTCAAACCTCCAGAATCTCCGAAGTGTTTATAGACACAGTGATCCAAGTGTACAGGGAGTCCAATGTAATATTAAGCACTTTGTATTTGACTGTGTTCAGCCCTTCAATGTCCTGTCTCTTGGTACTGCTACGTAGAATGATAGTTCTGGCAAAAAAACAACAACACAAAAGCAAATATGAAAATGTAAAAAAAAATATTCACTTTAAAATGAACTAAAACTATATTTCTTTTTATTCAATTCATTGAACAGTCCTTATACAGATCTATTAATCATAGCATACATTCGTTATTTCAGCCAATACTCTCATGTGTCCTCAATACTCTCATTCATACATCCAACCAGCAGTCCATACATCGACACTTGTTCCATTCACCTTCCATATTAATATCCAGTCAGCCACCTGAACCAGTCACCCATCCATCAGTTCAACCAGTCAACCATCCATCAGTTCAACCAGTCACCCATCCATCAGTTCAACCAGTCACCCATCCATCAGTTCAACCATTCATCCATCCATCAGTTCAACCAGTCACCCATCCATCAGTTCATCCATTCATCCATCCATCTGTTTTCAACTGTCCATTCTTCTACCTTTCCACGCATTTGCATAGCAAGGTGGCGCTTTTGTTCAAAGCCTAGATGTTTGGTCCTTTCCATTCTACATCAGTCCACTTATCTTATTTTCTTTATCTTATCTTTAAAAGCCTTTTACCCATCTTTATTCTTGTTTCTCTGTTTCATTCTTCTTTCTTTCCATTTATTCTTTCCATTCACCCATTTGTTTTTATTCATTTTGTTTTCAAACCTTTCGTATATATTATACATGTAAAAAAATGAAAATGAACCAATATGGACTCCAGTGGCTAATTTGTATTATTAAAACTATTCTTTAAAAAAATCTATAACAGTTAAAAAACATAACACGTATAAATAGAGTTCTAAAGAACTAAACTATTTGTAGATAAGAACTAACCGTAGTGGGTTTTCTTTATTTCCTTTGTCTCTTGTATGTTTAATCATATGATATCGAGCGATTTCAATTGGATACCTCAACATCTTATAGTTTTTATTATGTATCCTGTGCAGTGCAAAAAGTAAACAATACAATCAGAAAAAAAAAACGATATTGATATCTTTTTTTTGCTAGAGTAGTATTGAAGAGTAAAATGATCATAATGAAATGAGTAACATACAGCAGAATAACTAGTTAGACCCAAAAAGGTATAACAGCCTAACTTTACAAAGTCACAAAAAGCGATTGATAGTTTCTGTTAGGGTCACCTTACAGTGGAACACTAATAGTCAAATCACTAAACTGATACACACTAGAGGACACAAGGGCAAAGTGTAATGCAGTAATCATACATAAGATATTACATTCCAACTCTAACTTAAAAATACAACACATTATCATTAATAGTATAATAATTCTAATACAATGCTGAAATAAACATAAGGATAAAACCACTTTTCTTATGTCATATGCAAAAATAAAAATGCATCTTTCTTTTTCTTCTAAAGTAGCATCCGAGCAAGGAATGGGTTAACAGGACAAATAAGGAAAACCAACAACTTAACATCATTAAAAAATATAATTAAAATGCAAGATAAGGCAGAATTAGGCTTTAAACAATTGATAATAATGAACGTTAGATTTGCAATAATATTATGCAGAAAACGAGCGTTTGTAACATACAAAATACAAATTAGGTAAATGGGCAGCAAAGAGTTTTGTATATAATCATAGAGGAACTAGAAAGGTAATGCTTTACAAAATATTACAAAAAAAATGGTTTATTTGTGACGACTAAATGTAGGAATAAGGTGGAGCTGACTATTTCAACATATATTTAATATATATAATTACCATGAGTTTGTTCACATGTTTGTAAATTTATTTATTTATATTTTTGTTCGCTATAGGCTCCTAGTCCGTTTGACCGATCGGCACAAAAGTTTAATGTATAAATAGGAAACGTCCTCCAAAAGAAATTGTTATTACATAAACAATATTGCTTAATTCGTTATTATATTTTTTTAAATAAACATAGACCTATTGATAATCACCGTATGTTAACGTTCTCAACTGAGCGCAATTACAGAATGATCTCCTTTGAAATGCTTTCAATAAAAAAAGAACAATAACTAAATACTACAGTTTTTATTGTAATAGTGTTCGTTTTTTTTCTTTCTCTTTTAACAAAACACACTGTAATCATTCGTTTCTCCGTCATTTGGAAGGGCATAACCGCAAGTTATTCCATAATTGTTTCTCACCTTTTTGACAATTTCATAAACAGAGGAAAAAAAGATAAACGTAGAAAGAAGGAGAGAGAGAGAGAGAGAGAGAGAGAGAGAGAGAGAGAGAGAGAGAGAAAGAGAGAGAGATAGAGAGAGAGAGAGAGAGAAAGAGAGAGAGAGAGAGAGAGAGCGTGAACTCACCTACTAAGTAGATCATCGTCTTCACCTCCCCAGCCTACATACAAATTGGAGTTTCCGTTGACCTTCAGATATTGTTCCTTAGAGAATCCCGCGACACCCCCAAAGTAGCCTTCATAGATTAATCTAAGAAAAGAACAAGTTTTTAGAATTATCAAAGACTATAATAAGATGGACCTCTTGCTTTGATATTTCTGCTATTCGATAACTAGAAACACTTAGTTTCAGAATTTCCGATCGCACCTTGTCCTCTAGACTTCCGGTTTAGTTATTCGCTATGATTTTATCAATGGAAAATAGGGATTAAAATCGAAAGTTGTAAACAGCAGAAGTCTTTAGGGAAGTTTAGGAATCATTAAAGACAAAACAGTTGGATTTCTTATTCAATCAGCGTGCCAAAAGTCTAAAATGTATACTGCTCTATTAATCAATTTCTTGTAGGAAAGATCTGAATTGCTTTTTAGGAGGTCTTCTGCGTACCATTGAGAATCGCTCTGCGTGCCAGGTACGGCACCCGTTCCGTAGGTTGCCGAATCCTGGATTAGACAAGACTTAAACCTCGGTTATGCGTTGGGTATTTTAAACGTCTTGTTATAAGGTAGAAATTCTTTGTAATTAAATAAAAAATGAAAGATAATTATTTACAATGTTAATAACCGTTGATAAAGTACAAATAAAATTTCCGATTTGCCGAGCCTTAAAGATCATAGATTATTCCAAACAGGCTTTCGGTTTTTTTCTGATTGAGTAGCACTGTGCATTCTGGTACTGTAAAATATGTTGTAGACTTTTCTGTTGTCAATCTGGTTGTTTTCATGCACTACTGATGAATGGATGCAACGTGTCAACTAGGAGAATACATGAACAGAGTCAAGAGTGGAGAGATACAAAAAAAAAAAAAAAGACTTACTTAAAGTCGTATTTATTCATGGCCACGGCGTAGTGTCTTGGATTCGAATCACACCTGTACAGGTTCCAATCATTCAATGGAATCAGGTCAACATCATGGAAGATGTAACAGTCAAAACTGGCAAGTTTCTCCGCTTCTAAAAATCCGATATTCATTAAGGCACCCCTGTTGAATGTTGAAGTTGACGCCTGATCGAAACAAAGCAGAACAGAGCTAACTACAACAGATTACATTGTTTACAATTACATTGTCACATGTTTCTCTTAGTCTATGATTATTTCTTCAATCTCTAATAAAGAAGTAGCACATCTGGTCTATAAATTCCGACTTGTAGCTTTAATACAATAACACCAATAGTCAAATCACTTAACCTAGAAACACTAGAGGAAATAATGGCAAAGAGTAAAGTAGTAATATTGTTACGTCCACAATCCCCTTGTGGCCAGAGCTGTGTAGATCTTGCTGATAATTCTCGTTAGTCCTAGGGGAGACTTTAATTATTAGTATTTATGTTTCAGTATTACACGAACTCTTCTTATAGTCCTGGGCAAAAATTCAGTATTTGTATTCCAACATTTCCTCTCTTGTAAATTATGGTAGTAGATAAATCTTATAGTAATGTATACAACACAATAGGATAGTAACTTGACAAAGAAGCTTCAGTGTAACTGTTGTTGATAGTTTATTTCAGGTGGTATGTTCAATATATACAATATATCTATTATGTACAGTTAGAATAAAATAGTGCAAACACAAACGTTCTCAAAAGAACATATTTTGAAACTCTCTGTCTTTCAGACAAAACAAATCATTAAATACTATCCGAGTGGTGCAAGGGATAGACCCATTACCAGTAGGGGTGAAAATCATGGTATCATTACAAAACTCATAACAAAAACGATAGGAACTTCCCCTATTAAATAATGAGTCGTTCCCAGACTCTGAGAATTTGAGATCAACACAGAATCCCAGCATTACCTAGAACCTTTCGTTTTCCTACTAAACGTCCTCATATCGCGTGTAGTAAGAAAAGAGAGAGAGAGGAGAATAAACATTGCGTGTTCCAATTCTTGGAAAAACAATATACATGACACGCCCCCACCCAATGAAAGAAATAATGTACCATAATTACCCAAGTAATACTCAACATGGTACATTTTTCGTACTTAACACTATCGTTTTAATAACCAACAATCAATGGAAGATTATTAGACAATTTAAGCAAACATGGCTCACTGGCACAACTAAATTATAAAAAGTGTCACTACCCAATGGTAATTGTGATTATAACGTGATGGACAAATATTTCACCGTTAGTATTAATATTAACTAGTGTCTCAACAAGTACAAATAATTCAAAAATATTCTAGTCATTCTTATTTTAACTATGTACAGTTGTGTGGATTTCCACCAAAATTTGCAAAAAGTCTTAATCTATTTAAACAAATATAACATTGCTCAAACTCTGTCAATTTTCAACAGTTTACTTCTAATATACAAACCAAAAGATAAGTAATACATAACTCGAATCAAACTATAGGTTACTTCCCCTTTAAATTACAGTGTCAACTTGACATTAACAGGGTGCATACCTAAGATGATGATACTTCCCCTTTTCTCAAATATGAGGAGAAAATACGCTCTAGTTACGATTACTACAGTAATCTCAATATTAAAATGTAATCCACTATTATGCGTTCTTGGCAAATTTGAAAGTTTAATATAAAAGATTGTTCAGGGTTGAATGAGTGCTCACCTTTAGGTACCTTTGTTTCCCTCCATTCCCGGATATATGGAATATATAACAACCTATATACAACATAGTGAATATCCACTAGTTTTTCCCATTCTATTACCATGATATAACAATTTAGCAATAGTTTTCCAATATTATCTATTAATTTATACCAATTAAGATTACATCTCTTTCTAAGATAAAAATTGTACATATTATTATTTAGTTCCATTCATTAACTAAAATAAAACAAGATAATAAATCAACTAGCTCAAAGTTTTCCCACTTAATTGCATGTGATGACAATTACTTTCATCCATCCATATCAAGTAAATACGTGCATATATATTTATTGCATCATGCATCAAATTTTAAATGGAATTTCTTTTCCATAATCAAATGAATTTAAAATATATCAGAACATCAATATAATACATGATTATAAAAATTATTAATACTTTCAAAAGACTTGACTTCTGTATGATACAAGTATTCTATAGGTATTCCATAATCAAAATTCAAACGAATGATAGGTTATCATGACACATTCTTAATGAATAAGTGAGATGATCTGAAAAAGAAGTATAGGGTTATTCAGTCAATCATGTAGCACCCGAGATAGATTATCAGCTATGACCTTGTCTCTATCTTGTCGATGATACGGGAAATGGGATACCAGTCGGTCTCTGTCAAATTACTTAATTTCCCAAAGTCTCTATAAAACTGCAGTGTGTGGTCGGCTTTTGGTACCATCACACAGGGTGTAGACCATTTGCTATCACATTTTTCTCCTATGTCATCTTTTAACATATACTTTACATCTAATTTAATATGCTCAGGTCTGATGGGGTCAAATGGGTGCTGTTTAATAGACCTGGCACTATTGGTTAACACTACATCGTGCTCTATGACATGTGTCCTACTGGGAACATTTGTAAACATTGACTTATTTTCATGTACCAGCTCAATAATCTTCTCCTTATCTTCTACCGGAGGATGTTCTAGCCTTGTATCTAAACTCTTAAGGGCATCTGTATTATTAAGTTTACTTTCTGCAAACCTATATTCTATCCTAGATAAATCCGTCGGGACCCTAGCTAATGAAATCATGGGGACCTCCCGTGGTTTACTCTTTTCCCTGGAAACATAGGGCTTAAGCAAATTAATATGGCATACCCTCTGCTTTTGTCTCCGGTCAGGAGTCTTTATCAAATAATTGACCTCGCCAAGCTTTGACTCTATCTCATAGGGTCCACTAAACTTTGCACTTAAAGGCTGATTTTGCAAAGGTAGAAACACAAGAACTTTGTCACCTGGTGCAAAAGTTCTAGCTGTAGCTTTACGGTCATAGTTCTGTCTCATACGCTCCTGCATCTGTGGAAAATGAATCTTCACATGGTTAAAAGCATGATAAAGCCTATTTTTAAATTTATCTACATATGACAAAAGTCCAATCGGTTCACTGTCCGTTAGCCAAGTTTCATGTAGAAGTTTCAACGGACCTCTGACTGAGTGTCCATACACAAGTTCGAATGGGCTAAACCCCAGGGATTCCTGAGTGGCCTCCCTTGCAGCGAACAGTACATAAGGCACACCCTTATCCCAGTCTTTCTCGTTTTCATAACAGTACTTTTTAAGCATCGATTTTAATGTCTGATGAAACCTTTCCAGAGCTCCCTGGCTCTCAGGATGATAGGCACTTGATAGCCTATGGCTTATCCCTAATTGTTCCATGACTTGTTTGAAAATGTTCGAAGTAAAGTTAGTCCCCTGGTCGGACTGTACTGTCTTCGGTAGGCCATAACGTGTGAAGAAATTTGTCAGGGCGTCTACCACCTTCACTGTTGTTATGTTCCGCAACGGAATGGCTTCCGGGAAGCGAGTGGATGAACACATGACTGTGAGCAGGTATTGAAAACCGGCTTTTGTTTTCGGCAACGGGCCCACGCAATCAATGAGTATATGACTGAATGGTTCGTCGAACGCTGGTATCGGCTGGAGTGGAGCGACAGGAATTCGTTGGTTAGGACGTCCTACCATTTGGCATACGTGGCAAGTCTTGCAGTATTGCTCGACATCTCTTCTCAGTCCTGGCCAGTAGAAGTAAGGGAGGATACGGTGGTGCGTTTTTCGGACTCCCATGTGACCAGCGAAAGGAAGATCATGCGCCATACGCAGTATATCTTGACGATAGCACTTAGGTATTACAATCTGGTGAATACTGTCCCACTCGTTTGTACCTGAGTTGAGCGGTTTCGACTTTCTCATCAACACTTCATCTTTTATGTAGAAACATTCCGCCATTGCATCTGCAGTCTTTTCATCAACAGCTTTCATTTTGAGTTGCATTATTACTTCGTCATTCAATTGTTCTTTCACCAATTTCTGCTTTGGTGACAAAATGTTATCGTTCTCGGTTGCATCACCAGTTGTTAGTTCAGCAAAGAACGTAGCACTTAAATCGATGTCAGGTGTTTCTGTTATCACTGTTTCATTCGCATGTGTGTCTTCAGAACAGACAAGCACATCTTTCGTTGCACTACACGGCGTAGCAGGAGTCTTTACCGACTTCTTTTTCTGCATTGCTCTTGTCAGTGCACATGTTGGGCGTTCATTGGCAGGACGTAGGTTTTTGTCCTCCGCCATCTTTGTCTCCAACACTTTAACCATGGGCTCGACAGTGACTCTGCCGCCCATAATGTCATTTCCTAATATCATGGAAACGCCTTTGACGGGTAGTGCGCGCCACACTCCCACTACGATGTTACCTGTAAAAATATCCGACTCGAGTTTTATTCTGTGCAGTGGAGCTTCCACAGCCTCCATACTAGCACCTCTCAGCACAACAGACTCACCGGTACTGGTGGCATCCGTTAACGGCACACTGCCCTCCAGGATCACGCTGACAGCAGAGCCCGTGTCACGTAATATTTGTATTTTCTTCTTGCTGAGTACATCGACTTCTGTCGACACTGTCCCCTCGTAGACAAAGGGTCGAAAATCGGATAGGTCGTCCTCTTCCGGGACTTCAGGAACCATCTGTTCCTCACGGCCTTCTGAAAGCATAATAGATTGAGTACAGCTATTCTCTTTTACCTTAGATAGACTGTTCTCAAAAACCATCGACTCCACAACTATGGGCGATGCCGGCCGCATTTCTTTTGAGTTTCTTGACCCTGTGTTGCACACTTCTTCTGTCTGCTTGCTGTCTTTCTGCACTCTGGCACAGTGTAGAATAGCACCTTGCTTCTTGGTAAGGATCCAACAATCTTTCTTCATGTGGCCCTCTTTCTTGCAATTGAAACATACCACCTTTGCTTTATTTACATCTGTCTGCTTCCTGAAATGAACTAAGTTACTATTATTATTTACACCACTGTTCTTATTATTGTTTTCACTTGTCTCTTTTGGTTTACTAGCCTCCTTGGACTCTGGTTTGTGCACTTTGGGTTTGTCAGCATAATATGGCTTTATGCTGGCGTGAATTATGGCATAGTTATCTGCCAATCTAGCAGCTTCATGCACATCTTCAACCCCTCGGTCTGAGATGTGGGTTTTAATATCCACTCGAATACAATCATTGAATTCCTCAAACAATATTAGGTTCTTGAGTTTATCAAACTCACTTACATTCTGTGACCTTAGCCACTGTTCTAACATTTTCTCCTTTTGTCTCAAAAAGTCTACATGAGTTTGATCATATGCCTTCTTTCTGTCTCTAAATAGCTTTCTATATTTTTCTGGTGTCAGGGAATAACTTTTTAGCACCCTATCTTTGATTACTTCATAGTCATTTATTTCCTCGGGTGTTAAACTCAACACTACGTCCAATGCTTTTCCTTTGTTGAGAGTTGACCTTAACAATAAAGCCATCTTATCATCAGGGAACTGATAATCTACAGCTATCCTCTCAAAAAGCAAAAAGAAATCTTGAACATCTTCTTCTCTGAATATAGGCAAGTGTTGCTTCATTGCGCTAATATCCATACCATTGCTGTCCCTACGATGGTCAGGTCTATTCATGCGTGCCATCTCTATCCTTTCTCTGCTTTCAGTTTCTATCCTAATTCTTTCATTTTCCCTTTCAGTTTCTATCCTAATTCTTTCATTTTCTATCCTAAATCTTTCCAATTCCATTCTCTTCATAGCTAATTGGAATTTTAGGTTTTCACTCAACCCTTCATCTTCATCATTGTTTGATGATCTAGATGACATATTTCTTACCTCGTCTCCGTGGGCAATTACCTCGCCCCCACTGGGAGCTACATAACCTTCATTGATATCGTTCTGTCCCACTTCAACTACACTACCAGTGTTCATGGCATTCTGCCCGTTCAAACATGTCATAATTTCTTTGGTCAAACGATTACGATTAGGTCTTGCCTGTCCTGCCTCAATCCCAAAGGACTCAGCTAATTCTTTTAGTTCAGCAAATGACATGGCATTAAGTTCCTCACTTGATATATTCGAAGCCATAGTATAGCGTTCGAAATATTTGTTATAGTAGAGTAGTATATATTGTATAATAAAATATAAAGTTCCAACTTACGATTTGTCCAGAAATTTGCACAATATAATATTAAACACTTCGTGGAATCTTCACACTTCCCAAGGAATAAAAACGCAAACCAGTTCTCTCCTCTTTTTAAAAAAAATAGTTTCACAGTCCTGAAAACGAAACACAAATATGCCGCTCTCAGTACTACTAATGTCACAAAATATTTATAGGTCAGGAAAAAATATAACTCAAATTTTCCAGACGAGATCAACAAATTTTTTTCCAATCCTAGATCAAGAAAAGTAGAACTCAAATCTACCGAACGAGACCACCAAATCTTGTCAATCCTAGGTCAGGAAAAGTAGAACTCAAATATACCGGGCGAGACCACCAAATTTTGTTACGTCCACAATCCCCTTGTGGCCAGAGCTGTGTAGATCTTGCTGATAATTCTCGTTAGTCCTAGGGGAGACTTTAATTATTAGTATTTATGTTTCAGTATTACACGAACTCTTCTTATAGTCCTGGGCAAAAATTCAGTATTTGTATTCCAACATTTCCTCTCTTGTAAATTATGGTAGTAGATAAATCTTATAGTAATGTATACAACACAATAGGATAGTAACTTGACAAAGAAGCTTCAGTGTAACTGTTGTTGATAGTTTATTTCAGGTGGTATGTTCAATATATACAATATATCTATTATGTACAGTTAGAATAAAATAGTGCAAACACAAACGTTCTCAAAAGAACATATTTTGAAACTCTCTGTCTTTCAGACAAAACAAATCATTAAATACTATCCGAGTGGTGCAAGGGATAGACCCATTACCAGTAGGGGTGAAAATCATGGTATCATTACAAAACTCATAACAAAAACGATAGGAACTTCCCCTATTAAATAATGAGTCGTTCCCAGACTCTGAGAATTTGAGATCAACACAGAATCCCAGCATTACCTAGAACCTTTCGTTTTCCTACTAAACGTCCTCATATCGCGTGTAGTAAGAAAAGAGAGAGAGAGGAGAATAAACATTGCGTGTTCCAATTCTTGGAAAAACAATATACATGACAATATACATAAGGCATTTAAGTCTAATTTAGAAATACAACCCAATAACAACCTGTTGCAATGCTCTGACAAACATAAGGACTTTCATTATCCCTTTTGCGAGAATAAATGCATATAAGTTTTCCTTCTTTCCGAGTGACATCTGGGCATGGAATGGGTTGCCTGGACAAACCAGGAAAACCAGTAACTTAACACCAGTAATAAAAATGCAAGAATTATCTTGGACCACGGATGAGCGTAGGCCGCACTAATCTTCGTAATAGTTTCTGTGGCAACGGCATACAAGGGGATGTGTGGCCAGCACAATGCTCTGCCAACAGCCGCCTTTACTTTAACCCATCTAATGTCAGATACCCTCAAGTCCTCGGAAAAAATTCACAGGATTCGAACCCAGGACCTTCGGATCGCCAGTCCAACGCGCTGCCGCTCGACTAACGTGCCCCATAAAGAAGGAGCGTCAGTAACATATAAGATAAGATACGTATTCTCATCGCCGTGGGCAGATATATACGATACATGTATACCTTTAAGAAATATATCTTTCCTTTTAAAACATAGAATCGAAAACTTGAAAAACATTTTTTTTTTAAGTCATTGCGATGTTCCGCGGCGCCCCTTGTAACAAAACACGCAGAGGTTACCCAGGGAACACCTTTACAACTACTGACTGATAATTAAATATAATGTTATATTGTGTATATTGATATCTGACAAATAGGAATGGCTCTAATGTAATGGTTTAAAACTATACTTAAATGTTATGACGACAATTATCTACTTTAGACTCCTTGACTGTTTTGAGCGATTCAAAAAATATCTAATTATACATATCCTCGAGTAAAAGTAAAGTGAGACCAATCTTATTTATAGGGCATGTGAAGCAACGTTCACGAGTCTCTGAGGCAACGACATACTAGGGGTATGTATGGTAAGTACTACGCATTGGCCCATTAACTTGGCCGCAACTAATGACAGGTAGACTCAGGGACACCCTCCAGAAATTTTAGCATTCTCCAGGATTCGAACATGGGACATTCGGTACGCTCTAGTAAATGCAATACATTCGTCAATATTTAATCCTTTTCCTGCTCCGTGGCGCTAGTAATTCAACGTTCAACAGCTTACGTGGCCATGACACGTAAGGGGATAGTGTGGTCAGCACGATGCCTCGAGAAAATCAAAATAAGCCGGCGTTTAACGTGAAATCGAACCCTTTTTCAAATTGCAATCTGAACGCGATGCCGCTGGACTACCGTGTCCCTTTCCCAATAAGAAGAGTTATAAAATAAATGCTGTGCAGTAAAGTAGTGTTTTGATTATTACATCTTCTTTAGGTTGACAAGCCCAAAATTTCTAAAGCAGTGATTTCCAAAGGCTAGGCCGCAACGCCTTGGGAGAGCCGTGACGTCTTTTCAAGGGCATCATGGAATAATGCGAAGAATTTCCTTTTTTTCACTTTTCGAGTCACCCTGTTTAACTGATATATCAAGAGTTTCGACATTGTTAAAGGTGACATGGGAAAACCTTAATTTGTAAAAAAAAAAATCGTCAGACAAGATTCTAAGTTCACGCAGCTTATGTAATCAAGCCCTCGCTTACCTGCTCAATAACGAAGAAAGTGGCATCGGCCTGCTGGCGCTTCAGGATTGGAATCAGATTGTGGAGAGTAATGTGCAGATGTGGGTATCGATTCCGGTAGGGCATTATAATGGCCAATCTCTGCCTGGGCACACAGTGCGACGGTCGAATCCGCCCGCCTTTCTCCAGTTCCGGGAAAATTTTCACCAGCTCCTCTTTGGTGGTCTCGTTCAATATCCCAGCTAAATGACCCACTGTAATATAGAAACATGTGATAGTAACGATGGCTGCAGTGCTTATAGCGATGTAAGGTCACAATTCACCGAGCCCCTTAGTGCATTCAAACCATTTACCGATTTAAGGTAGGGAGGACGTAGAGCCTGAAAACGCACAGTAGCCTAAACGTATTTTTAAAAAAATGTGGTTAATTAATCCTTTTATACCATTCGTTTTTTGGTACCCGTTTTGATCTATAAGTTAAAAAAAAACGAACAAGTCACGTGTTATTTGTCCACGGCCTACGAGAAGATAGTGTTACCAGGCAGCAATAAATTCCACAAGCCAAGTTAGGCAGCCAGCAGAGTAGACTCAAGGACATGGAACAAAAAGGTCTCCCCTCTCCCAGTACCCGAAAGCATCCTCTTCGCGACAGAAATACAATTGGTCCAAAAACACAACATTTTTCAACAGAAAATAATAATATTACTGTAATTATAGTACATGTCACGAACGTGGACTTAATCGTAACTCTTAGCACGCGAAAATAGATAGTAGTATAGAACTAGAACCATAGATTAATTAAGTTTAGGTTAGGGAGTAGAAGAGTAGCTATTATCTTCTCCCTCTCTTACGCAATTGAAACACTCCACCCCACTCTTCCTCACCTGTTCTTAACCTTTTACTACACTCTTCTCATTCCCAATTCAGAGCTTACCAATCAATACGCCCAAACTGGTACTAAACCGTGAATGAATGAAGTGTACGTGTGTGAATACCTTAATATATTTATTACTCCCTTTATTTTAAGTTGCAATTTCTGTCTGTCTTTCTGTCTGTCTGGGAGCAAAACTTTGCTTCGATTTTTCGACCACTTCCCGTGGTTCGATCGAGCTGAAATTTGGACAGCAGATTTGTGGCGTTTAACAATACATCCTTTCAAATTTTCAGTTAAAACGACTTAATAATACTACACTTATGACAATATTCATTTCTTAAAAGGAAAGTATAAGAAATATTTTAATTTCGCGTTAAAAATGCCTGTGCAACTTTTTATAGTTTTTCGGCGCAAAGCTAGAAAAAAAAAATTATGCGCTACGATTATTTTTAGAACAATTCATACGGAGTAAGGAGATATTTTTGAGATTTGCGACACAGATATTTTTTCTGTACGTTTCATTTGCAGTAGTCAATCAATTATTTAATTACATGATGGTAAACTTAGTTTGCAAATAAAGGGAGTATAATAAAAACTTAGTTTTTACGGTTTTCTTGTTTCTATTATGTTTTCAACTAATAATTCATTGTTGTATTTAATGTATTTGTATAGAATATCGCGCCAGTAAATATTCATCTATATTGTTAACGCCACCCTTCTAGTATGTAGACATTACGTCACTGATCGACCTCCCCGTCTAACCCCCCCCCATCCCCTTGTAACAAGGCCAGGGTCATATATGACGCAACATCCAGGAGCCCACCGTCTCTATGACCTTCGCTCCATCCCGCCCCTCCGCACTTATAACATGTATATGAAAATAGACCTCTAACAACTCGTTCCCTGGTCCAAATTCCCTTTGTTGCTTAATCAAAGAGGCCGCCGGGAGATAATTACCTGGGACCAGCGAAAACCTCTTCGCCTTCCTCCCCCCTTACCACCCTCGCAGCCACTATCCCCACCCACTTCGACCCCCCCCCGTCTCCTTCGTTCACCCCCGCTGAGTTGCGGGCGGTAGTAATTATTTCATCTACACCCCACCCCTACCCGCAGTTTTGGCGGTGTAATTGTTCACCTAACCCCACTCCATTTTGGCTCCAATAAGCCTTTTTCTTTTTTGCAAATATATGTTCGAAAGGACCAATGGGAGTCATATGTACTTATAGGTAAATCTAAATTAATGTAATCACCCAACCAAATTGAGGAGCTGTCACGTGACTAATGTTTACGAAAAGCCCGCTCAACTAGACTCGAGCAGTTCTGCCCAGCTCTCGGGCAAAGAAACATCGTCTTAGCTTAACTCCCAATCTGTATACTTGGACTTGTAGATATTTAGCCAGCAATCGTATTTTTCACCAGTATAGCTGTGTAACCTAACGCTGGATTCCATAACATTACCATATACAAGTGTTAGACATTCCTGTGCAAATTCATATATATTTCAAGTATTATATCGCCCCACATGTTAGATATATATAGCGGTCTAGCCAGTAATCGTATTTTTCATCAGTATAGTTGTGTAGCCTAACTTTGAATTCCATAACATTACCATACACTACGTGTCAGCATTACTGTAAAAATTCATATGTATATCTCATCGTTGGATATTTAAAACGTAAATAAACACCTGAACTGTAACTAGCGATTTGCTTGCATACCTTAGAACTGTCTGTTTGTGTACGTTGTAACATCTAAACGAGCCAGGAGAAACGTAATCGTTGTTCCAAGACGATTCAGCATTGGTACCTCATACCCCCACGACAACCAGCCACCATTAACCCCACTCAACCACTACCCCGCACCCCCTCTCAGTGTCCACATCGTGACAGTACATGCTATGCGTCAATGGTTGAAAGGAATAGTTTTAAGGCCTAATCAGATTGAGTATTCATCAGTAAAGTCCTAATCAGGTTGAATTTTAAGTCGCATAGACCTAATCAGATATAAGTTAGAAGCCACATTTTTATTTTTCTAAACTTCTAAATGAAATAGCCAACATTGATACCAACATCACACTTGCAAAGTTTAATAATTCATGCTGCTAAGTAAACAGCAATATTTGTTTGTTATATTTTACATGCTAAATGCTTTTAAGACTAATTCACTCAGCGCTTTTAGGTGCTTGTTCTTCCTAGCAAAAATGTCAGAATTGGATGTCTTGACTCCACTGAATTAAAAATCGTCTCAACGTACGCCAGCAGAACGGCCACTATGCCCCATAGATATCCTCTACATCAGGGGTCGGCTACCTATGGCGCGCGTGCCAGACTCTGCACGCATAGCGATTTTCAATGGCACACGGAACACCCCAAAAAATAATAATTCTGGTCACTTCTACAAAACATTGATTGCTAGAGCATTAAGACTTTTAGGCTATTGGCACGCTAAATGAATTAGAAATCCTGCTTTGGAACAATATAATTAAAAGGTTGCCGATCCCTGCTCTATATAATTGACCATTAATGACCATCATACAGATTGTCGTGGGTTACCATTTTTCTAGTTTAGGCCGCTAAAGTTAAAAGAGTTATTGTAAGTAGGGAGTGGGCGGAGGATGTGTTATTGTATGGAAGGAGTAGATAAAGGATAGGCCAAGTGTGGGCAAGATCCGGCGCGCCGCCGGATTTTCAATGGCACGTGGAAGATACCTTAAAATTCCATTCATGTATCTTCTAAGAGAGATTTAGTGCTACAGCATGGAGAACTTTTAGGCTGTTGGAACTCTGAATGAATTAGAAATCCTACTTTGACACAATGTTATCAAAATATTGCCGACCCTTGTGATATGCTACATGAACCGTCATGTTATCGCGGGATCCAAAATATCATCGTATCAAACTATATAAAAGTGAACAATCTCTGGTGGCCAGATGCAGGCATGAAGACATTAGCATCATCAGAAAAGAAGAAAGAAACAGGTAAAACTCTTCCCCCCCCCCCCGCCCCTTGGGCCCTCAGTCGGAAAGAGGAAGAGAGTTCGGCCAAGATCAACCTGGCACAGAATTTATTAATCAGGGAATGAAGGACAGTGGCCATTCATGGGTCAGAATCAGAGTTCTCGCAGATGACCGAGAGTAGTATCATATTATTTACAAAAATTGAGAAGTTGCTATTATTTTGTGTTCCCAGCCATGTTCCATGTGATGCTTCACGTGCATAAAGTTAAGCTCAGTTATGCATCATTAATTTTAAATTTTCTTTTCGAACAAATCAATGAAACATTAATTTTTAAAACACCTTTTACAAGTAAACTGGCAAAAAAATTATTTCAACTTACAAAGATGGGGTGATTTGTCTGGGCAGTAGCTGGAATTGTCTTGTTTCGCCAAGAAATCAAAATTCATAATTTCGTTGTCGTAATCCTCGTTGTCATTGGTTACCTTGTCTTGGACTTTATCTTTACGAGTTTTAGATTTCACGATTTTCAGGCGTTCTTGGATGAAATGATTTTTCAATAACGTTACTTCATCCTGCTCTGGTTTCTTCTCTCGCTGAGCGGACTTTCCAGCTTTCGGCAAAGCTTTTGGTGGGATCGGAGCAAAGTCTGCATCCTGCTTATTTCCCGTGCTAGTAGACTCGTCCTTCACCTTGCTCTTAACGGTTTTATTCCCGTCTGCTACACGAGCGGCCACTTCCGCCTTATTTGGCGATGGTGGATTTTCTTGATTGTAAGCGTTCACGATTTCCAGGAAACGCTTGTCTAAGACCTGGCGTAACGGGAGCGCTTCTAAAGCTTCAATACGGTGGCCTTGTTGGCTAACCGGGTTTATCCATTTGTCCAGGTCTTTTGAGCTGATGAATTTCAGTGACATGTCGCGATTACCTGTAGAGTCAAAATCCATAAAAGCATCAATGTGTAAGTCTGTCAAAACAAAATATTCTACAAATTGTACATTTCATTATTGAAAAGTTATAGACGTGTTTTTATCTGTATCCGAAATACAATAATCAATAATTTAAACATAATAACTTCTTTTTGAAATGTAAGGACACGTGACAATATTGTCATATATTTTATTTTTGAGATTTAAAGAATTTCTTCATTTGTACTCCGTAGTATAGTGGTTTATATTTTTTGAATATTACGCTAGACCATTTGTTCGAATCCCCTTATATTATTTTTTTTGTATTCCACATTAATGAATATACCTATTGATTTCAGTAAGTAAAAAAATAAATATTACTTTACTTTTCATTATTGCTATTCGTATTGTAAAGCCTAGATCTAACTAATTTGTAGTCACAAATTACACATGTTTAACATACACATTTTATTAATACCGATAAGCTAAAATGTATGTTATCTAAATAATAGTTTATAATTAAAATGTAATTTAACTTAACTTTTATGATGAAAACGTTCAAATCTATCTATCTATCTATCTATCTATCTATCTATCTATCTATCTATCTATCCACCCATCCATCTATCCATCCAACCATCCAACCATCCAACCATCCATCCATCCATCCATCTAATATAATCTATCTATCTATCTATCTATATATATATCTAACTCTGTATCTATCTATCTATCCATCTATCTATCCATCTATCCATCTATCCATCCATCAATCCAAGCATCCATCAATCTAATCTATCTATCTATCTATCTATCTATCTATCTATATATCTATCTATCTCTTTCTATCTATCTATCAATCATCTATATATCTATCTATAATCTATTTATATATATACTGTGTACACATTATATAGCTTATATTTAAAATATAACACACCTCTTGATTTCACTGCTACACCAGTGGTGTTAATAACGTAGAGTAAGTTGAACATTATAGAGACAATCGTAGCGCTAAACGCCATAATGGCTAGCCTTTTAGCGTGAAGTTTACCCATCTGTACGATATAATAAACAATGAGGAAACGTTATGTAATTTAGTCAACATTTTTAATAGTGAACTATAAAGTGAACATTTTATTAATGAATTATTAATTCAACATTTTTATTAGTGAATTAGTAATTCACCATTTTTTTTAGAGAATTATTAAGTCAACACTTTTATTGGTGAATTATTAAGTTAACATTTTTATTTTTGAATTATTAAGTCAACATTTTAAATAGTGAATTATTAAGTCAAACTGTGAAAATGACCAGGTGAAAGAGTAACCCCACTGCTAAGTATCACGTGCATTTCGTTTAAAGCGACTAATAGTGGTGTGTCCATTAGGTGTAACCCGGGCACGTAAAACTTGTACCCCCCCCCCTCCCACTTTGTGGTGCTGTTCAACAGAGGTCCAGATTGCACTACCCTGAAGAGAGGTTTTGCGCAACTCCTGCTGGGGGGCTCTGGTGTTGGTAGCATGGAGATGGGTGGGTGTAAAGTCGCGAAGGTGCCTGGATCCAGGATGTGACAACTCCACAGAGTATTCCCAGATTCTAAAAAACTAAATGGCACAACTGAGTGTCATAACCATTTGGAGAGCTCAGTAGATGGCGGAGATTGGACCATAGGCCAGCCCCACCACAGGACAACTGAGCCCTAACTCAGTTCAGCCTGGTCCCGGAGTACCCCTCACATGTGCTGGGCGCAGAACCAAAAACTCTCTTGAACTTAAAAAAGTGCCTTAAGAAAAAATTTATAAAAAATTAAATATCTTAAATTTTAAAAAAGTGGGTAGAGCTTTCTGTTGTAAATTCATATCTTTACCAAATGTATCAAATATTGTATTTTTAGGTATAAAGGTTATAGAGGAGATCGATTTTTAAAAACACATATAAAATCCAATATGGCGGCCGTTGCCATGGCAACCAATGCATAAAAAAATATTTAAAATTGATTGCCCTGAATGATATTCCATACTAGTTATGTGGTTAAAGTTTTAGACGTTTGGGTCGGTAAATTAAAAAAAAAGTGCCTAAAACGTGCCCACCAGCCTTAACAAAAACGCGCCCACTATCAACATTGGTCACCGAACGTCGCCTCAAATTTGCCGGTTACATAATACGCCAGCCTGAACATCGGCTACCCCAGACAGCAAACCAGATGGCGGCCGCCCAATGGACGGGGCGACCTAGGGCTACGTGGCGTTCAACAGTCGCCGATGATCGCCGTGTTGACGTTGAGTGGGACGACGTCGATGCCGTTGCTGCAGCTGTTGCGGATAGAGTCCACTGGAGATCTCTCATTGCCCGATGAGCCGAACGGCGCGGGAGGATCTAAGTCTAAGTAAGAAATGGACCCGCGCCTAAGGTTGCCAGATACATGGGTACCAAAAGGAGGACACAGAGAGACAAAAAGGAGGACAAAGGAGGACACATGGATACCAAAAGGAGGACACATTGATTATCTCATTTAAATCATTTAATTTTTTTTCAAATTAATGCGGATTTAATCAGCATTCAGTATACGTTTACTACAATGGTTGCCAATAACTATCTATTAATAAATTAAAAGCACAAATTTTAACGTATAAAACTGTTTAGGTTACATGTGAGATTTTTCAAGTTGTACTTTGTAAGAATGATGATCTTTATAGAGTTAACTGAGAGTCTGTTTCTTTCATTTTTCCATTGAGCGAGACTTGGAGATCTGGAAATCGAAATGGCAAATGGCGTTCAATGTTGATAAGTGCAACCTCCTCTCTATTTCAAGAAAGAGGACTAGGATCTCCACCAGCTATATATACCTTGCAGAGGGTATCAGATGCCAAGCACCTTGGAGTGAATATCACAGAAAACCTCCACTTCTGCACACATGTCCAATCTATTGCTACCAAAGCAAACAGAGCCTGCGCCTTCGTCCATATTAACCTCAAGGGCTGCTCCACCTGGATCCAGACCCATTGTTATTAAAGTTTAGCACATCCCATCCTGGAGTACACATCGACGGTATGGGATCCTCATCAACAACACCTGATATCTAAGTTGGAGATGACCCAACGTCGAGCGGCACGTCGTATCTTACAGGACTACGGCCTTAAAACAAGCGCCTCTGCATTGGTGGCCAAACTCCAACTCGAGCCATTACAACACCGCAGAGCGGTAAACAAGGTCAACACTATTTACAAAATCGTGAACCGCCACGTGGAAATGTCCACTCAGCCAGGTCGCATCCAACAAGTGTCCCGCTCTACCCGATGTCATCAACTCAAACTACATGTCCCACACGCATGCACCGACATCTATTCTTTTTTTTTTCCTTCAGCCATTAGGCTGTGGAACACCCTGGACCAGGCCTCCATCGCTGCCCCTACTGTGTCGGCTTTCAAATCTTCACTGAAGGGCTGGACTAAAAATTAGGCCTACCATTTATAAAAAAAAAGTTCACAATGGTTTTGTACAATAACTCTGAAAAGCAATTTGCATTTGGGAAACTTTGCAAAAACACAAACTCCATTGCAATTATTAACCTAACAACACATTAGATAACACAATCTAATTCATTAGGCTACATTTCCTGCTAAATACTGCAGTGTTTTGCTTTACTCGACCCAGCTACTTATTGACAGTAAATAATAAGGTACCGTAACAAAAAAAGTGCACTAAGTTTTTTAAAAACCTTTGGCGTACAAAAGCCGGACATTTTAAGGGTTTTTAGCTTTGCCTGCCGGACGGAGGACAGAGGGTTAAAAAGGAGGACATGTCCTCCTTTTGCCGGACGCCTGGCAACCCTATCCGCGCCTAGTAGTTGGCGCCTTCTTTTGGTCACGTTATAATATGTCAATGGACAAGCGCCTAGCAGTTGGCGGTTTCTTTTGGTCAATTCTTTATATGTCAATGGACCGCGCCTAGTAGTCGGCGTCTTCTTTTGGTCAATTCTTTATATGTCAATGGACCCGCGCCTAGCAGTTGGCGCCTTCTTTTGGTCAAGTGTTTATGTGTCAATGGACCCGCGCCTAGTAGCTGACGCCTTCTTTTCTTTTGGTCAAGTTTTCTAACGAATGAGCTCTATGGATAACGCCATTTGGTGATGAGAACTTAAGAAAGAATTCATATTGAAAACAATTCGGCTGGAATGAATGATGATGAAAGTTAAATAAACGGAATGGCATTTCAAAACTGGTGTAAATAATACTTTGCTCCCTCCCCCCATCCCAATCGCATACTATCTTATACCATAGACTTGTCCTAGATCTAGACTGGTCCCCATTAAAATACGTATCCTTAGTTCCTTTTTTGTTTTTGTTTTTGCATTGGGTAAGAAATAAAAAAAAAATCACTTGCTGCATTACTTGCAATGTTACTTTAAGTTAGCGCTGCATAATTTTGACGTTACTTTAAGTTTAAGTTAGCGCTCATATTATTTGTGACGTTTCTTTAAGTTAGAGGGGCTTAATTTTGACGTTACTTTAAGTTAGCGCAGCATAATTCCATTTTTGGAAGGTCACAGGAAGAGACTCTTGGTATGCGCTCGTTTGAATCTGTGGCGCCATCACTGTGGACCAGCATACCCGAGACACTAAAAAACAAAATAGTCTTTCAAGAAGAATTTAAAGACATTTCTTTTCCACTAAGTTGATCATGTGCATCTCCATCGGCTAAAAAAACAACAACCTTGTTTAAAACTATTTTAGAATGTTATTGTCGTTTTGTTTTATGAGCGCGCTGAGCATGCTTTCTTTGCACTATATAAGTGACCAATTATTATTATTATTATACTGTCTTGTTATATTGTCAAAACATGCGAATGCAACATTCCGATACTGTATACTGTCTTGTTATATTGTCAAAACATGCGAATGCAACATTCCGATACTGTATACTGTCTTGTTTTATTGTCAAAACATGCGAATGCAACATTCCGATACTGTATACTGTCTTGTTTTATTGTCCAGACATGCGAATGCAACATTCCGATACTGTATACTGTCTTGTTTTATTGTCCAGACATGCGAATGCAACATTCCGATACTGTATACTGTCTTGTTTTATTGTCAAAACATGCGAATGCAACATTCCGATACTGTATACTGTCTTGTTTTATTGTCCAGACATGCGAATGAATTGTGTGGATTATAATGTGGAAATGTCATATTTAAAATACTTAAAGGTGCATTTATTTAAACATGATCATAGCACCCTCAAGCAACAACAAACACTCTCTTTGTTATAATACCGACAAGCAGAGCTACCTCAGTATCCTCGGGTCTAACGGTGTCTTTACAGTACAATGAAGAAGAAGAAGGCTTATACGTCCTAAATAAATAAAGGATTGTTGGATTTACAGGGGAAAATGATTTATAATTCAATTAGCGTTCCAAACGCATACAAGTCATCATGTTATTTTCTTTTTTAAAGAACTTTAATTTGCCTTTTGAGGGGTTTTACTCGCGCCAATTGAAAATCGCTTGACGTGCCAAGTCTGGCACGCTTGCCTTAAGCTGCCGACCCATGTTCTAGGTTCTTCTAAGCTATAGGTCGCCAGAATTTTTGATCACCTCAAACTAACTGTAAACCATTCGATGGTAACACATTTTTTATAGGCTTAAGCCTATTCTTACTGAAAAACAATATTTTTTTTAGAGAAGGTTGGCCGTAGGTAGATGCATAACAGACATTTAGACCAGATCAAGTGAGCCGTGCCGACTAATATAATATATTTAATATATAGAGAGTGATCTAAAAAAAATTGGCGTAAAGAATTGGAAAATTACCGATTACCGAATCCGACCGAAAGAATGCAGGCGTCTTGAACATTTTCTAAATTTTACACTTTGCGGTCATTTTGGGTAATTTAAAAAAGCGTAAATTGTAAAACGTGATATATTTTAACACTGTAATTGACGAGTCTTTAATAGGCAAGTTGTATGCAAATTCATTTTCGCTATATTTTCGTAAACAATCATATAATTATCTTTTCGGCATGTTTCAAGTGCATTGTGGAACTTCCGGTTTCATTTTGTTTTGCTTACAATGACAACCATTACGATCGCAAGCAGATATTTACGCCTTGTTGCTGACTTAACATTTACGGATGTTGAGAAATTCATTGCACTTTCAACTGCAAGTTCAGGCCGACTAGAATAAATAAACAAAGGCTATGAGTATTATTGTGAGGATTATGTCTTCAATATTAAAAGTTAGAAGGCCTATGCCAGAATTTATAGCAGAAGGCAGCAAGCCATTTTTTAAATCAAATTTAGCGAATAGGATCGGAGTGAAGTTATATCCAAAACTTATGCATGCATAAGATTTAAGACTGGTTAATTAGGATATTTAAATACATGTTGTAAATGTTACTTCGGAAACTCCAGAAGGGACAAAACTCTTGTTTCCTTTTCTTAATCCATCCTCTTCAAAAAGTAAACAATCGTAATTTCGTTAACTTAACGGAACACCATAATTAGGGTCTCAAAACAAAAGCGAACGAACATGGCGACCCACGGGCATGCTTTAAAGACAGAGCCCACACACGCCTATGTAGCGCCCCAGGGCAAAATTTTCAACGACTCTCCCTTTCCTTACTGTAACTGCTTTGTTTAGTGCTATATTTAGACTATATTTGCCGCCCCTAGACGTGACGCCCCCCTCCGGGCATTTCCCCCCTCTGCCCCGCCCCTCCCCCCTTTAGTGAGGGTACTGCACACATTTATAGGTAAAGTAAAATTATTCACCGATGGCAGAGACCGTTAATGGTACTGGATTTGTCTATAACGTTCCAGATAATCCTCTACCTAAAATAGCTGACCGAAAGGCCTATACATTACAAGACAAAAAAATAAATGACATGGATAGTGGCTGACAGGTGTGGACGATGAATAAATGCAGGACGGATACTGCAATACTAAGACAACAACAACAGCTCTCCCCGTTGACAAAAAAATATTAACTTTTAAATTATAACACAGTAAAAGGTGAGAGTTGGCGTTGCTAATTTACAATCAAACTAATTGAACGAAACCACTTGGTGGTAATGTAATGTTAAAAAATACACACAAGAAAAAAAAACGCCATCGGTGAGTTTTTATACCGATTTAAAACATACTTCTTCTTCTTCATATTATTGTGGAGATCCCGTTAAGACCACAGGAAAAAGTCCACCATTTAAAGACCAAGTGAAGAGCTTTTTATCAAAATTTTAGTTAACATTAGATTTGGATAATAAATAGTGTATTCAGTATCTGAATGTTAATAAAAATCATTTAAACAAAATATCAAAGATAACTTTTAAGTAATTAGTTCAATATTTGCACTTCAATGTGTGTGTTTTTTTGGAGGTCAAATCCAAATCTCGTAGCCATTTGAGATGATTTAATTTCCGGCAACATAGGAAAGTGACGTAAGAGAAAGAATTTAGAGTAGGAAAAATTAATTTGTCACGTGTTTTGAATCTATTGCCACATGTTTTGAATATTTTCCCGGTTCTTATTTTTAACAAAATGGTTAAATATAGATTTATAGCGTCGAGTTTTGTTTATTTGTTTTCTTTCTCAAACGTCACTGCCGTATGAGGCTATTCCAAATCTCGTTCCTTTGAGAAAAACCTCTTCACTTGGTCTTTAACTATATATACAATTTAAAACATCGCAAACAAGAACTACAAACAATACACAGTTTCACTTTAGGTATTTAGTCCAGCCCTTTTGTGAAGATTTGAAAGCCGACACGAAAGGGGCATTGATGGAGGCCTGGTTCAGTGTGTTTCACAGTCTCCAGAACACTATGGTTTAAAGTTTAAATAAACAGTTATGCTTTTTCTTTTTTGATACTTGGCTGTCTATCTACAACTTTATCCGCCCTATAATCCCTATTATCCCTATATTTCACAATTGTCAAATATTTGGATAGCATCTTTAAATGGGCTTATTTAACCCTTTTATTGTCAGTGAAAAATATATAATATACAAAATTAATATGTTCAACCAAAGACTATAATGAGATGTACCGCTAGCTTTAATATTTCTGCTATTTGATGATTCGAATGACTTCTTTTAGGGATTCTCGATTCCCTTTTACACTGTACACTTCCGTTTTATTTAATAGCTATGATTTACTCAATGAAAAATTTAGATTAAATTCGAAATTTGTATACAACGGAAAAATTTAGGCAAACATAGCAGTAATTTAAGTAATTTAAAACAGGTTAGTGGATGCGCACGGAAAAAGAACAAATAAATTCTAAAAATAGAGCAAGCGGTCCATCTTATTATAGTTTTAGTTCAACAAAGAGAAATTGCGATGTTTCGGATTGTTTCGTTTTTAAAACACAGAACTTTTATTCACTTAGATGTAAATCCCAAATGTAAAAAATCCAAAAGCAGAATACATACATTAAAATATAAGTAGTTAGTAACTACCAGGGCTCCGATAATGAATTGAAATAGAAAGAAAAGAGAAATAGTACTTTTAAACATATGATCCTCTCACTACAACTATCAGACATAGACTAAAACATTTTTGGCGTTGACAATGGCATAGGAAATGAGATGGTTTTCATATGAGCCAAATGTCTCCGTTTATTGATATGGCGAAATTACTTCAACGAAGTCACGATATTAGCCCTCCAACAATGTCTGATACATTAAGATTAAAAATTCCCATTACACTGTCCTATCGATTGTAAATCATAACAATAAAATGCAAATATACAGCAGCTACAAGTATGGAAAATAACACGTCAGCTAAAGGTCCAGAAAGATTAATAGGCGAACAATTTTTCTTCCCAAGCAACTGGTCCAAAAAGGATGAGAGCGAAAGAGAGCTCAAGTCGTTTTTGGGGTGTCCATATACGAGGAAGGTGCGCCACGAAAAAATCACGTGAACCATTATTCTCCTATGCGGGACCGTCCGCTTGGAATCACCTCCCATTACAGTTTCGCCAGAGCCCTAGCTTCGACACCTTCAGGAGCCGGCTGAAGACTCACCTATTTCGTTAGCAGTATTTGCGTATACATATTTACATTTTCGTCTGTTGTTCGTTGTCTGTATTCTGTAACTGTCGTTAGCGAATAGAACTGTCATCAACAGGATATGCGCTATACAAGCACCATTATTATTATATTATTATTATTATTAGATCAATATTTATATTTTAAAATTCATAAAAGGAATGGTTAAGACTTTATGTGAATTCTTAAAGTTTTTATTTAACCTAAGAAGAAAAATAGGGGGGTGGCTAAAGTTACCCCAAAATCCTTCCTTATATCGGGGTAACTTTGAGCCATTAAGTAAGTATGAACCCACAAAATTGAAAATATGACATCTGATAATATGAATTTACATTTTTAGGTTTAAATTATTAAAGGACAATATATGTAGAATAAATTATTTAAAATAGGTCGATATGCTATAAGAATTTAATGCTTTTAATAACAAAGGGCTATCAGTAGACCTAAATATTTTTTATAAAAATGCCAAACCAAAACCATGGGTACGAAAATTTCACTCCTGTTACAAAGGCATACTAACGATGAATAAAAGTGGTCAGGGCTGAATTTGACAATCACGGGAGGTCTTTTTATACTTTAAAAACAACAGGTCTGGTTATGGCTGGTAGGACTTCTTTCTTTAACGCAACAAGGACAAAATCAGAAAGAAAATATAGCCAAATGTTTTGCAAATTTATTTTACACCATTCAAAACATGTCCCGTGAAAACCTCGTCAATTTTACGGTTCAGATGACAAACGATTGCACATATCCATCTACAAAGGCACACAGTCTAAAAAAAAAGATTGAAAATATGTTCATTTTAAATTTTAATGTTTCATTTTCAGATTGTCATCTAGTTTATATATTTAATGTTGCATTGCTT
Source organism: Anisus vortex (assembly GCA_949126835.1). NCBI lineage: Eukaryota > Metazoa > Mollusca > Gastropoda > Planorbidae > Anisus > Anisus vortex. The sequence goes on from OX421508.1 coordinate 9,731,957, forward strand.
GTATATAGTTTTTTTGACCGAAGTAACTCGCTTGTCGAGTTGACTTTGACCACCTTACAAAATATTAAAATAAACCCTGGATCCCTAACATAATTAAATTGTATTTTCCTATTTCATTCCTTGTTATGTTGCTGTTCCCCCAAGTTAGAGCTATTAACCCTTCCCGTACCGACCTACTTCTTTCTATGCTGCCTTCAGTTCCGCTATATACGCGCCCGGGACTGTAAGGGTTAACATATTAACATCATCAAAATAATAAGGATTGTGTGAAAATATTATTTAATATTAAAAAGGTGGTACAAAGTTACCCCCATTTCACCGGTAGTTTTGAAATAAGACGAGACGACTGTCTAGACACGCGTGTCAGCTCTAGGTTGTCAGCTACAGATTGCCCGAGGCTATTCAATAATTGTTTCTGTTTTTTTTTTTATTAAGGGTCGTTTCGAAATGCATTAAAAAAATGTATGCTTCGAGAACTTGCGACATTGATAGACAGTAAATGTCCATTATGGGGGAAGAGAATTAATGACCTATTGTTATTTTGAAGTAAAGAGAGAGAAAGAAAAGTGAGAGAGAGAGAGAGAGAGAGATAGTGGGGGATAGAGAGACAGAGACAGAGAGAAAGAAAGGGAAAGAGACACAGAAGGGTGGGGGAGGAGAGAAATGAGAGAAAAGAGAGAAAGAGAGAAAAGAGAGAAAAAAGAGAAAGACAGAAAAGAGAGAGAGAGAAAAGAGAGAAAGAAAGAAAAGATAAAAAAGAGAGAAAGAAAGAAAAGAGAGAGAGAGAGACAAGAGAGAAAAGTGTGAAAGAGTAAAAAAGAGAAACAGACAGAGTTGCACAAAAGAATAAAGAGTTTAAAAAATTTGGCAGAAAGAAAAGTTCATTTCTAGCTTACCATACTAAATTACAAGGATAAACAATCCCACCCTTATTGCATCCACCTCCATTAAAGATACACACACACAGAAACACACACACACAAACACACAAACACACATGTCAACACATACGCACACACTCATACACACACACACAGGGCCCTCGAGAGAAGAAAAAGATGCCGGTACGAGATCTTTTCTGGGCCCCCCTCCCCCCCCCCCCCAACACACTTTTTTTTTCTAACACTAGTCAAATCTGAATGCATTTATTTGTATTACATACGTTTGAAAAATCAGTAACCTTTTTAAAAGGTCTGTGGATCATTTTGTGAAACTGTCATAAATGTTAACATTTACCATTATAGTGTAATCATTTCAATCACAGCCTTACATGTCTTTTACAAAAATACTTTAATCAAGTACATAGTTCTTAGTTTAAATTGTTGTAGATCTAATTGTTCCTCCGCTTCAGTATTAATCAGAATTGATCTTGCAAATATTACAAAGATGTATAAAATGGGAAAAGTGACTCTCGCTGATGATTGATGAGTAATTTGGTTGAAAAGAACTAGAGAAGTATTGGAGGTTTTAAAGTTGGACAATTAAATTGTAAATTAACTTGTCATAATTAATTTTAATATGGATTAATTGAATGTGAAAATTGAGATAGTAAATGAAGAATAAGAGACACATGTTAAGGTAAGCTACTTGTAGTTGTCACAGCTAGGCTTACTTGATTTAATTAATTGGGACATATCTATGACAGGTGAAACTCTGTAATAAATAAATAACAATATTATATCAAGTCAATTAAAAAGACTTCAAGTTCAATGCGTTTTAAATTGTATTTATTTACATAAAGCATACACGATTAACAACTTCACAACTTTTCAATACTGTAACAAAAAAGTACATAAATATGCATCTTAATCGCTTTTTATGCATGTCTGTCGAATCATTAGTTCAAATCAGTCATCTTTTGAATGCTTACTGTTTCGTGAAAAGAAATAGTGTCAACAGAAAATACATCAATAGGACTACATGAATGATAAAAAAAAAAACAGAGAAGAAAAAGACTAGTTTTATTACAATAGGGCTGCCTTAAATTGTGTGCCTTTTTCTTGGCAAAACTACGAATTACAGTTTCAAAGTTTATTACTGTTGCAATGCCAGACTCAATACTGAGCCTAGCTAAGTTGTTCAGGCGATCCCGACTCATGGTGGACCTAAGGTAATTTTTGATGAGCTTAAGTTTACTGACGTTTATCTCTGCTAATGCTATTGTTGCTGGTGCTGTAAGGGACAACATCGAAATAGCACTTATGTTAGGAAAAAAATATTTTCTAATTTGGAATTTGCATTTAACAGTTCCAATACACCTAACTGTTCTTTACCAAAATTTGCATAGTGAACCGTTGTTAGGTGAATTATTTCCTGAAGAAAGTCTTCACAACTTATGTCATTATAATACTTTTCTGCTAACTTAGCAGCTTTATACTTCAAGTCTTTTTCTGACATCTTTTGGTAGTTCCGAAGCAAGCTGAATGTGTCAGAAATATCTTAGACTGAATTGAACCGAACTGTAAACTGGAAGCCCTCAAATAAAACTGTCCAATACAATATAAAATATGTGTTTTCGAAAGTGAGCGTCCTCAGGGCATTCTTCTGTTTCATTCATCTCATTCACATTTTCATCAGGTGTATTCTCATCATGAAATCTTGTTCTTTTTCTGGCAGTTGTATTACTGTTCCTAAACAATAGTACTTCTATGTGCAGGTTGGCTGCAACAAGCTTAGCTTCATTTCACATTGCTTTCGCAAAGTTGTGCATATTATAAGCTTTCTATCTTTGCAACTTCCATATCTATAGTCGCATCACAAGCTTGAATGACTTTGTTGCAGAAGTCAATAGGGACTAGTATACTGTGCCAAACGACTGACATTATAGTGCAAGTGAAAGAACCGACATAACAAATAGAATTCATGGATTTCGTTTCTGGTTTTCGGAGTAGGATTCAGCTTTAACAGGTCTTACAAAGCCAACTCAAACCCTGGTAGATGAGCTACAACTGGTTTTACACGTTCAATTAGATCAAACCATATGGTGCTAGAAATGCCATGAAGCTTTGACAGTATTTTCCACCTCTTGGGTTGCAACTGAATAATGTGTATTTACATTTGTCTAAAATTATCATACATTAAATCTCCCCTCTTGGCTATCGCACAGGAGATTATTAAAGTGTAAAAGGATCGACTAACTAGCTTTGACTGCCGCAATAGTATGCAACGATATAGAGTATGTAGGCCTACGCTACTAAGCTAACAGGGAGAACTGTAAGCCTGTAAGGCTCATAGGTCTATATTTGTAAGTGTCTCTGGAGAAAAATAATGAAAAAGAGATCCTAAATGCTATCGAAAATAATTAGGCCCCATATTACAACTAAAGGCTTCATTGCATATTTAGAAAAATGTTCAAATAGGCTACACATTTAAAGAATATCAAAATTAAGGGCCCCCAGCGCCACGTGAGACTGTACGAGATTTGGGGGCATCTCCTCTTAGCTTAATAGCAACAATTTAAAAATACTTGCGTAATTGCCAATTTAATTTTAGATTTTAATATTTATGGGCTTCATGGGTCCCCAAAACTCTCATGGGCCCCGGTACGGCGTTCCGGCTGTACCCCCTCTCGTGGAGCCTGCACACACACACACACATATATATATATATATATATATATATATATATATATATATATATATATATATATATATATATATATACTAATCTTACAACTCACAGCTAGTTAAAACAGAGGCAAATGACTAGGCCATACATGTTGTAGTCTAATTATTTTTTCATACTACAAATGCCGAAAGACGTAAATTTTTTTTTAAATATATTTTTGTGTGGTTGTTTTTTTTATGAAAGTCTAAATGTAACATACACACCATAAGATTAGAACACACGCATACAATACAGAGTGGCGTAGCTAGGGTCATCTGCGCCCGGGGACATGACACAAAGTCTGCGCCCCTTCTGTGACCGACAGAGTCTGGAGGCTCATTGAGCCCCCAAGAAAATTTTGAAATTTTACGGTTTATATGGTTCATTTTCGAAGCATCAGGTATTTTAATGAAATAGAATACAGACTAATAAGTCTCTATACGATTGCAAACAATTTATTTGAAAAAAAAAGAAGATATTATACTAATTATACATGACTGGAATAGACATAGTCTACAACAAATTGATCTTCCTTGATTTGACTGTCGCAAACTCGTCAATCACGTTGTCAAAATTAATATTCTCATGTGTTTCTCTTTCGATGCTAGGGAATGCAAGATCACTCAGACCAGGGGTCAGCAACCTTTTGCTAATTGTGTGCCAAACTAGGATTTCTAAACCGTTCAGCGTGCCAACAGCCTAAAAGTCAACCTGCTTTTTCATACTTTTTTTTAAGGCAATTTAATTACGTAGCAAGACCAAGGCCAAAAGCAAAGTAAATTTATAGAAAAAAAAAACGGTAACGCGTTTTATATTTAATAAAAATAATTAACGCATTTGTGATTATCAACCTTTTGATTTGCATTTATACCAAAAAAACAATATTGCCAAACTTTCACAAAATGGTTTTGTAAACATTATCATTTGGTTGTCCAGAAAGGGATCTAGCAACTGATAATATTGATGATAGTTTTTTCTCTGTTTAACTGAGATTGTCTTTAACTTGCTTAATGCTCAAAATTTATGATGTTCGGGTATAGTAGAGCTGAATTCATATGTAGTAATCATACAAACTGGGTAGTTAATGTAATGTTTAAAAAATGTGCATGAAATGTTTTAGTCGTATAGATATAATATTTATATAATTTTCAACTACATTTTACAGATTGGTCATTATAACTTTATAAGTTGTAGGCTATTTAGTCTATTATAAAAGAAAAAAAAGAAACACAATATTAGAAATAATAGCATAAATAAAACGGGCTAATTATCTCCCTTTAAATCAACCGGTTTTCCGCATTAAGAACTGGAAAATGTTTGTTTTTTCATCAATAAAAAAACAACATCTTTTTTCATCAATAAAAAAACACCTATTGGAAGTCTGTCACGTGCCATTGAAAATCGCTCTGAGTGCCAAGTTTGGCACGCGTGCCCTAGGTTGCCGACCCCTGACTCAGACGATCTTGTCCCATTGAATTAAATAAGACAAAATAAGCTTCAGTTAGCTGAAGGACCGCTCACAGCTTGCAATTGAAACAGCAATCGTTAGAAGTATTTGCAGTGATATGCGCAGATTCGGAAATACGTCATCTCCATATGAAACAACAAAACCAAGAAGATCCAAAGTTTCCGGTAGAACTTCAGTCCGGGCACTGAGCAGCATTTTGCAGTATCCGATTGCTGTGCACAATTCGTGACCATTGACGTCAGTGTCGTAGAAATTTTGCAATTGTGACGAAGTGTATCGACATTTGTCTCAGCGAGAAGAGTTTCGACGTCTAGTAAAAATCCAAATTTAGTGTTTAGCTTTTTTAGACGTAAAAACCGTATTGATATCTCCTGAGTCTATCAATTACGCTATTCATAACACGTGCAGAAAGTCCTGCATCTCTTGCTAATTCTCCAGGCACCCTCCCTTGTTGTCTAATCGTTCTGTCAACCTCGATTCCCCAAGTTGTGCATCTTGTTTTTCCATTGTCTACCGCAACCTGGCTCAAATTACCACGAATGTTGACATGTTCTTGCTCCAGCGATTCAAGATCAGATGCTTGCTGCTTCCTTGAAATTCATAGTAGGATCCTGCAACCGTTTCTGGACACGATCAATTTTCCCAAGTATGATGTTCCAGAAATGTAACAAAACTAGGAAGTTAAAGTGTAATATACCTGCTGTCATGATGTAAAATTAATTATGCAAAGTTTAGTCCTTTGTAATTAGTTACGCATACGTTTAGGTATAATGGGCGTGTTTGGGAGAAATAATTTCCCCTACACACCTATCCTCCACCCCTTTCCCCACACCCCTACGCCTTTATCAACCGCTTGGTCAGGCCGTGACGTACCTAGACCGTCTCTCTTTGTTGTCACTAGCACCTTGTACCCCGCCATTACAATCTATTGTTTGTAATTGGGAAGGGCTATGGTGTCCAGTATTGCACACCAGGGGTGTAGGGTCGTCTCAACCGTCGATCGGTCATGATAGCAATTTGGGTTTATTGTTCGTTGTCGCGCGTCACGCGCCGCACCTAGTTAGGGCCCTTTGTTTGAGACACGAGATCTACGAAGTGGTGAAAAATAGTAAATGTGGTGACAGACTGCCTCCCCCCTCTCTGACACCCACTCATTCTAGCTAGACCAGGTGTTATGACTAATCCCTTTGACACTGGACACGCCTCTTGACCAATCGTTGTGTAGAGAATTGTAGACATGTGTGTCATTGGTTGACGTTCTGCAACTGGGTCGCGATTGTTAGACTGACGAGTGGACAGATATAAGGGGCAGTTTTTACGTTGTTAGCATCAAGACGTACGAGACTGGATACTCCTTCTTAAATTGTTGCATGATGTTATTCCATATTGGATTTTTTACATAAATTGTTCACTTGGAATTACTGTGTTGTGAAGTCGTGTTTATATATTATTCTTTTCCATGTATTGACTTTTATGTGCTTGGATAAAATTAATGTGTTGTGGACACCTTATTATCCCTATATGTAAGAGTGACTATGTAAAATAACCACGTTAATACCGGCAATAAACGTTCTACTTATGTAACTACTTAACTTGAACTCGTTTGTTCTGATTGAGTGTGCTCGAGAATACGTGAAGCAAGGAAGGTAGACCGCCAGAGAAACGGCACGTTAAATAAAAATATCAAGCGTTGTTGATGCAACAAGTCTAGTTCAGCCAGTAGCCGTCATAGCCCATAGACAACGAACCAAGTGAGGTGGGATTATAGCGTGTGAGAAGCACAGTAACGAGCGCATCGTACTGGCCACACAATCCCCTCGTTACACCTGCCAGCAAAGTTTCTGCTTCACTTTTGATGTCAGGCGTCATAGTTGCATCTTCTGATAATTTTTCCCAACAGCTATACTAGTTCATCTAGTCTTTCATTAATAGCTTTAACAGCTTCTGATCGTGCACTCCAGCGTGTTTCAGACTCCCTCTTCACTGTGATTGGCACAACTCTTTTTAATTCTCCCCAACGAGTTGTTGAACGAGAGAAAAGCAAATATATACTTTCAACTGTTTCAAAAAATGTGATAACAACTGGATCCTGTTAAGCTGAGTGTACTCATGCTAAGTATATTCGACTCGAAATAATCCAACCTGTATAATTCTTAAAGTCAGTTGCCACTTTCAGTATATGAAGAATAATATTTGAACCCGAACTGATCTTTGTTTTTAAAAAAACAGTGCCATTAGCAATCCTACATTGTGGATGTGTCATTTATTTATGAGTAGAATGGCGCCCTTAATGCTCAATGGGGGCGCCACAATCATGTCTGCCAACTGGTTTGTAATGAATATATTAGTGGAGCTCCAAAATTCAATCTTGCAAACGTATTTGGGATACACTAGTTTACATCAAAATAAAATTAAATAATTAGTTTTAATACTCATTTTGGCGCCCCCTAATGTGACGCCGGGGGGACATATGTCCCTCCCTCCTTCCAAATACGTCTTTGTTTTAAATAAGATATTTAATCTAGCTAATTTTTCGGTAACTAGACTATACTTATTTTACTTTTGTTATTTACCTTTCATACTTAGGGTAGTCAAGATTTTATTAGTCTACATATTTTGTTTTACATAATCATTTTTTTTTTTGCAAATTATAATATTTAGGAAATTAATTACAATTATTACTACAAAATATTTAAAATATCTGTCGTATGTTAATCTTACTTTGTTAGAAGTACTTTATTAATTATTTTTTTTAGTAAAGTAGAGAAATAACATTACTTTATAACTTTTAACTTTTAACTGTACATCTATTACTAGTTTCTTGTAGGTTCTTCTCGCAAGTAGTAATTGAACCTAGTGAATAAAATATACATTTTATTATAATTTTTTTTCACAAAATACTATGTAATATTCTAACATTTTTATTATAATAGATTTAAGTAAAAAATTGAGTTAAATCTTTAATATGATCATATAATCTTTAATAATATATTAAAAAAAACTTAGATTTCGACGAAGACCTTCCTCTGACAAAGTCATTGTTGCTTGTGGGTCCGGAAATGGCTGATAAGACCAATTCTTGCCTCCCGGAAGTGTCGGTTGCATTTTGTGCACGGATGTGGGGCTTTGTTGCCAGTTTGAGCGGAGCTGATGACGTTGGATGTTATGAGGGTGTCGCATTTTTCTATTGCTGCTTTCAGCCTTTTTTTTTTCATGGGCTGCTGCTCCAGTGGGGGTTATGTTGCGTTAAGAGAATCGGTCCCCGGCCAGTCTTTCCCAGTTGTTATGATAATTATCATTACTAGTTGCAGAATACTAGTAAAGTTATCTTTTAAATTTATATTTATTAGAATTAGTCATTTCTCCTTCCCTATGTATTATATATATATAGTTTTATTTTTCTTTAAAAAAAAACGCTCCCTCATTGCTTCATCATCGTCAATCCCTTGACCTTGACCGTTATAGTCGTTGGTGGGAGCGAATGTACACCTCAGCAGTCATCTTTCTCAAGTTTTGCCTATCTTGAGCCGCTTGACAATAGTTCAGTAATTTTCAGCTTTGTCCAATCTTTTATAGTGTCGAGCCAACGTTTTCGCTGACGGGCTCTCCGACGTCCAACTTCTACAGGGCTTTGGAGGATGGTTGTTTAGCAGGTTATTATGCCGCAAAACTGGACCGAACCATGTCAGCTTGTGCCGCTTGATTGTTGTCATAATGGTTTCTTGAGGGGCCCGCAATTGAGGATATTCTGTCCCAGACATACTCATTAGTCCTGTATTTTCGAATGCCTGTTGCATTATTTACTCATTGTTTAGACATACAAAACTAATACAAGCGAATGCTAAATACTAACAACAAAGCAGCAACAACAACAACAATCAAGCTGTGTTAATATTAAAACCAACTGTAAAGTGTTTGTAGTTTTTTTGCTTTTATTGAGACTATTTTATTAAATGAATGTTTCTTAAATGATTTTATTGCGATATATTGTACCCCAAGAGTGTATGTAATAATAACATCAATACTTGTATAATACATATGAACTTTTAAAATGTTTCATATTACAATGATTGTTGCATATCAACAATTGGAATGTTGATTTGAACCAAGAAATCATGAAACATAAAATAATAAATACAATAATTTAAATCCATTTATTTTAAAAATCCAATCTGTACATATTAATTACAAAACGGAAATATCAAGGCAAAAGTTTTTTTTTATGTATATTGAGATACAATTGAACATGAAATATTACAATTATCAAACAATAAGGATAGCAAAGTCGACAGTGAGCTTGTCTCTTAAGGTCAACATCTTGGGTTCGACAATCAGAAATGAAAAATCCACCGCCGACATAGAGAGGTGATGGGCGTCACCAAGTCTACCAAGTCCACTGCAAGGACTTATGTACACACTGAGTTCATTAGCTCCCCCCTTCCTCCCCCAACAATCGTTAAGGTTAAGGGATTTTTAAAATAAAAATAAATAAAAATAAAAACGATATAAGGCTTTAACAAAAAAAGTAATTCAATAAATATGATTAGTATTCAACATGATGTTTTCAATGAAATGATATCAGATTGTTACGTCTCGGTTTCTAGGGATTAGGTTCTATCACTAATACTTCACTTCAGAGAAATAATAAGCTAGATTTCATGAAACATAATAATACTTTCAATTTAAAAAAACACACTCTATACAACAAATACACGCCTACTATCTATATGCTATCTCTCTCATGAACGTAAAAACTACTACACACCTCCTACTGACTTTACACACGGGATATTTATCCGGACAAGGGTCATTCTCGTGTCACCAGAAAAATATTGACCACGAGTTTCAAAAAGGGGAGATAAATAAAAAACAAACAAGAGAGTTAATTATACGGTACAAGATCACTAATCACACATCCATATAGGTGAATTGTCAGAGCTTGAATAAAAGAATACATTTCTGCTATTTCGTTTAAATATCATACAACGTTTTTTTTTATTCCTTCCAAATAAGGTATTTTAGGTGACAATCACTGACCTAAACATTTACTGTAATGCTTTTTTTTTTCTAGATTTGCGCCACTCACTTCCCTTTACAATTAAACCGTTTCTTTAAATGAATAAGACAATTATTGTTGCATAATTAATTAAAGTACAGAAAACTAATAGTACAAAACAAACATTGTTATCAAAAATATGAATTCTAATACTAATACATCCGTAATATTTCTTAATACCGTACATTTTTTAAAAATCTCATTTAATTATAAATTCTCAGGTTTTGCTTACATATCGATAAACAGTGTTTTGTAAAATAAAAATATTTATCCTACTGACAAATAGTCGATAGGTCATTTCTTTGTATATATTAGTTTATATCTTTTCATTGGCCAAAAATATGAAAAGGAGCATTTAAAAAAAAAGCTAACACTTCAGAAAATCAGAGAAATCAGGGATAGGGGGGGGGGGGGATATTTGAGCATTTTTATTAGGTTGGTTTATACATTTCACCAGTTTCACACAGCGTTCATGAATTATTTACACATTTTTTTTAAACACAAGATCTTTCTTCTACAACACCATAGAACATCAATCTACATGACTACATGTGACAATATTGAAAACAACTATAAGTATGAGAATTAAAACTATGAAATAATAATATTTAAACACATTATAATGTTGATGGGAAAATGGTCAATAAGGGTTATCAAGATTTTATTGCAAACAATCAAAACTTAATGTAAAAGTTTTTAAAATGATAACTTTACAAAATATTTACAAAAAGCTACAATAAGATAATAATAACAATACAATACGAGGCAGTGTAAAATAAAGTATAACGTCGGACCAAACTGATCATACGGCTGGTAAAGCAGCGTTCACCAGTTTATGTGGCTACGGCATACTAGGGGATGTGTGGCCAGCACAATGCCCAGCAGCCTTTACTTTACCCCAACTAATGTCAGTTATCCATCAGAGCTGGGTAGACTCAGGGGCACCCTCGAGTCCTGGGAAAAAAATCCTAGCCTGCAACAGGATTCGAACCGGTAACCTTCCGATAGTCAGTCGAACGCGCTGTCGCTCGACCACCGTGCGGCATAATACGAGAGAGAGGGAGACAACACAAATTTTAATAATGCTACTCACAAACAATATATTACTTGACTGATATAGTTTCCATCATGAAAAAAAAAGAGTTGGACATGGATTGGCCATGTGCTGGGAAGGGAGGTAGAGAACTTCTGCACAACAGCCCTACACTGGACGCCAGAGGGAACCAGAGAAAGAGACAGAGAGGCCGAAAGTAATGTGGCGCAGAACAGTAGAACAGAGAATGAGGAAAGTCGATCACTGCTTGGGCACGTGACTGACAACGATGGAAAGACTTTGTTGCTGCCCTATGCGCCCACGGCGTTGCAAGCAGTAAGTAAGTAAGATATAGTTTCCAATAAATCACTTACAAATAAATAAAGAATGTTTCAAAATACATACATTAGTTCTTTATTTTCCAACTGTGCTAAAAAAATCGTAATGTCAAGATCATCATATATATATATATATATAAGTATATATATTATATGTCAAATGTTTGTAGATAGAACAAGATATATTGCAAATTTGCAATTGCACCAATTATAAAATGAGTCTAAAGACTATATAATGAGGTGGACCGCTTGCTTTAATATTTCTGCTATTTGATGACTCGAATGACTTCTTTTTGGAAATACCCATTCCCTTTTGCACTGGACACTTCCGTTTTTTTTTTTTTTTAATCGCTATGATTTTCTCAATGAAAAAATTGAATTAAAATCGAAAGTTGTGTGCAGCGGAAACATTTAGGTAATCGTAGGAGCATAGAAGTCAAATGACAGCGTTTTTGGATGCGCACAGAAAAAAGAACATATAAGCTCTAAAAATAGAGCAAGCGGTCTATCTTATTATAGTCTTTGGTCAAACATCTATATTTAATAATTATATACATACATAAATATATTAATACACACACACACACTATAGCAGTCTCCAAACGCACCATTCAAAACTTTATAAACACAGGTATAAGGCTTTAAGTGTCCCAATTATCTACCAAGCAAGCAAGCCATTATGACTCTTCAATAAATACTCTATTTTTGATACTGTTCAAATGTTATCTCTGATTTTGTGTATTTTGTCGCCAGTATCAGAAGCGTTGACTTTACTAGATTTGGATATGCGGGACATGGCGGGCGTCTCTAGTGTTGAACTGGAATTAAACAAAGCGGGCGCCGAGTTCTGTTTCTCATTGGATGACATGGAGGTGGCGGTGGCGCCCTTCTGCTTAAGCAGGGCGTCTTTCCTGGCTTTCTCCTTCTGTAGTTTTTCAGCTTTCCACTTGACCCTGGCGTCGCTGACGTCTTTGATGGTCATTGCGGGAGCAGTCTGCAAGGGACATAAACGATTTCATTATCAATACCCGGTTATCTCCCCTTAATTTACAAGTTCGTGTATAAACTTAAAAAGGTGAAAATTTTCAAACCTCCAGAATCTCCGAGGTGTTTATAGACACAGTGATCCAAGTGTACAGGTAGTCAAATGTAATATTAAGCACTTTGTATTTGACTGTGTTCAGACCTTCAATATCCTGTCTCTTGTTACAGCTTTTTAGAATGGCTTTTCTGGCAAAGACACAAACGCAAATAAGAAAAGTAAAACCCTGATACATATTTGTAAACACACAAAATATCAATATTCTTTATTACATTCGTTGAACTCTTCTTATACAGACCTATCAATCCTCTCATAGATTTGTTGTTTCCTCAATACTCCCATTATATCCCCATCCTTTCTTTCATACATCCTACCAAATGTGCATACATATTTATATATACTTGTTCATCCGCCAGCTACTCCCCTTTCATCTCAAGATCTAGGCAACCACACATCATTCATCCAACCACCCAACCAACCATCACCCGTCCATCCATCCATATCTTGGCTATCCGTGTACAATAATAACAATAATAAATAATTGGTCATTTATATAGCGCCTCACTCGATGCTAATGCAAGCATGCTCAGCGCGCTCATAAAAACGAAACGACAATAACATTCTAAAATAGTTTTAAACTGTTTGCCGATGGAGGTGTACTTGATCAACTTAGTTGAAAAGAAATGTCTTTAAATTCTTCTTGAATCCCCTTTTTTTTGTCACAGAGTTTTTCAGTGTCTAAGGTAAGCCGTTCCACAGTGAAGGCGCCACAGATTCAAACGAGCGCACACCAAGAGTCTTCTTCCTGTGACCATCCAAACATGGAATTTCTTGGAGAGACTGGTGTTGAAGAGCGCAGCATCCTTAACGGCACATGCTACAAACATCCATTCTTCTACCTTTCCACGCATTTGCATTGCAAGGTGGAGCCTTTGTGCAAAGCTTGGATGTTTGGCCACTTCCATTCTGAAACTGAAATGAAAAGTTTACTCTCTGCTCACTGGAAAGGGTCCCCCACGTCCACCGGACCTTGTACATTGTACAACATACACAATGCATAGCGGCATCATTGCATTCATTATTAAACACACAGAGTTAACCGTTTCTCCACTTATTCTTACATCATTCCACCTATCTTATTTTCTATATTTTATCTTTAAAAAAAACACACACATTCGAAAATTCATTAACCCTTTATACCCATATATCTATATATCTTTTTTCTATCCATCCATTCTCTCTCTTCACCCCCCCCCCCCTGTCCACCCATCCATTTATTATCTTACCATTTTTTTCAAAACCTGTCTTTCCAACAATTTTTTTTATCTCATCCATCTATCCAAGTACCTATCCATATTTTCATGTAATTATCCATCTATCCACACCCTCCCCCCTTCACGCCATTAATCTCCTCCGTATGAAAAGGTCATTAAAAAGTGTGTGTATTAAATGTGTAAAAAAAAAAAATACTAATATGGACTCAATAAGTGAATTTGTATTATTAAAACTATTGTTTGAATGAAAATTTCAGTTAACAAAACATAACACAAATAAATACATTTTTGAAGAACTGAACCATTTGTAGGCCTAGATAGGAACTTACCTTAGCGGATTAGCTTCATTTCCTTTGTCTCTTGTATGTTTAATCATATGATATCGAGCAATTTCATTTGGATACCTCAACATCTTATACTTTTTATTTATTAACCTGTGCAGTTCAAAAATTAAATTAAACAATACAATTTAGAAATAGTAAATGCTATTGATATCTTTATTTACTAGAATAGTATTGAAGAGTAATGGTAATAAGTAATGAGTAATAATGGAATGAGTAACATACAGCAGAATAACTAGCGAGACCCACATAGATTGTGCATTCTAGCTTTACAAGGTCACAAAAAGCGATTGCTACTTTCTGTTAGGGTTACCTTACAGTTTAACATTAATAGTCAAATCACTATGCTTATAAACAGTAGAGGATACAAGGGCAAAGATTAAAGTACTAATAGTACATAAGGCATCACATTCTCTAGCCTAGAAATAAAACACAGTAATAATCTATTACAATGCTGAAATAAAAATAAGGGTAAAAACACTTTTTTTGTGTAAAGTGCAAGACAAAATAGATCTTTCTTTTTCTTCTCGAGTAGCATCCGAGCATGGAAAGGCTTGTCTAAACAAATTAGAAAAATCAACAACTTAACATCCTTTAAACTCTAATTAAAATGCAAAATAAGGCAGAGTAAGGCTTTATATATAATTTATGTATATGTATGATCAACGTACGATGCAATACTTTTTTCCGTAAAGAATGGGCGTCTGTAACATACAAGATACAAATTAGGTGAATAGGCAGCAAAGTTTTTTTTACAGAATCCTTAATGGAGCTAAAAAAGATAATGCTATATAAAAAGTAGAAAAATGGTTTATTTGTGACGACTAAATGTGTGAATAAGGTGGAGCTGACTCTTCCAATATATATATAGAGAGAGATAGAGAGAGAGAGAGCGTGAACTCACCTTTTAAGAAGATCATCGTCTTCACCTCCCCAACCTACATACAAATTGGAGTTTCCGTTGACCTTCAGATATTGTTCCTTAGAGAATCCTACGACACCCCCAAAGTAGGCTTGGTAGAGTAATCTAAGAAAAGAACAAGTTTTTAGCATTATTAAAGACTATAAATAAGATGGACCTCTTGCTTTGATATTTCTGCTATTTGATAACTTGAAACAGTTGCGGAATTTACGGTCGCACCTTGTCCTCTCGACTTCCGGTTTAGTTAATCGCTACGATTTTCTCAATGGAAAATTAAAATTGAAAGTTGTATACAGCGGAAATCTTTAAGGAAGTTTAGGAGTCACTAAAGACAATGTTATTGCTGCACACGAAAAAAACAACTAGTATTAAGCTCTAAAAATATAGCAAGTGGTACATCTCATTATAGCACTGCATTATAGTCTTTGGCATTATTTAGTTTTAAGATTTTCTCTCATATGAAACCCTTAAGCGGATGGATATTGTCAGACTGTCAGTGCTTATTTGTAGAGTATCTAATGGGTTGCCTGAACTATTAAGTAAACTCAACAACTAATGATCGTTTAATAGGCAAGACAAGACTTAAATTTTAAACTTCTTTGTAATTTGTTTCTTTGTAATAAAAAGAAAATGAAAGACAATAATTGTTTACAATGTTAGCAACCATCGCTAAGGCAGAAATACAATTTCCGATTTGCCGAGCATTAAAGAAAGAGGACTAGGATCCCCACCAGCTATACCTTGCAAGGCCACACACCACTGGGGCACACATGTCCAATCTATTGTTGCCACAGCTAACAGAGCCTGCGCCTTCGTTCATAGGAACCTCAAGGGATGCTCCACCAGGATCCAATCTCATTGCTATAAGAGTTTAGCTCCACCCATCATGGAGCACGCATCGACGGTATGGGATCCCCACCAACTTAACCTGATATCTAAGTTGGAGATGACCCAACGTCGAGCGGCACGTCGTAATCCTACAGGACTACAGCCTTAAAACAAGCGTATATTATTATGCTTTGGTGGCCAAACTCCAACTCGAGCCCCTACAACGCCGCAGAGCGGTAAACAAAGTCTCCACTATGTACAATATCACGAACCGCCACGTGGAAATATCAACATAGTCCGGTCGCATCAAACAAGTGTCCCGCTCTTCCCGAGGTTATCAGTTCAAACTGCATGTTCTACACGCACGCACGCACGCACCGACGTTTACAAATATTCTTTTATTCCGTCAGCCCTTAGACTGTGGAACACACTTGACCAAACCTCCATCACTGCCCCCCGCCCTCAATACTAGCTTTCAAATCTGCACTAAAGATTATGAATAAATAAAAATTTAAGTAAGTATCAACTAGTATAATACAAGAATAAAGAGACTTAGAGATGAGAGATAAAAATAAAACTTACTTAAATTTGTATTTATTCATGGCCACGGCGTAGTGTCGTGGATTCGACTCACACCTGTACAGGTTCCAATCATTCAATGGAATCAGGTCAACATCATGGAAGATGTAACAGTCAAAACTGCCAAGTTTCTCCGCTTCTAAGAATCCGATGTTCAGTAAGGCACCCCTGTTGAATGTTGAAGTTGACGCCTGATAGATGCAAAAGAGAACAAATCTAACTACTACAGATTACATTGTTTACAATTACATTGTCACACGTTTCTCTTAGTACAAGTATATTGCTAAATCTCTAATAAAGAAGTAGGCCTATCATATCTTTTGTTTTAAACTCCGACTTGTATCACTAATACAATACACCAATAGTTAAATCATTAAACCTAGACACTTTAGAGGACAGAAAGTCTGCGAGTAAAGTGGTAATAATACATAAGGCTTTATTATTTCTAATTTAGAAATTTAATTCAATAACAACCTGTTGCGATGCTCAGATAAACATAAAGACAAAAAAACTTTCCTTATCCCTTATGCGAGATTCATAAGTACTCTTTCTTCCCGAGTGGCATTCGGGCTTGAATGGGTTACCTGAACAAACCAGGAAAACCAGTAACTTAACATCATTCATAATACTAATAAAAATGCAAAACTAATCTTGTAATTAAATAATTGATTGACTACGGGAAATGAAACATGTACAGAAAAACATCTGTGTCACAAATCTCAAAAAATATCTCCTTACTTCGCATAAAACATTGCCGCAAATTATATAATACGACACGAATGTAATATAGCATTCGTTTAAGTGGGAAACTTGGAAACTCGGAGGTTCCGAGTTGGAATAATTAAAAATAATGTTCCGTTTTCTGACACTGTGCATTTTAAAACTGTTGGTTATATCGATGCGTCATTAGCAACCTTGCAATTATATATATTTTTTTTAGATTTGTTAAAATTATAAATAAAGAAAAATACAATTAATACAATTAGATTAAAAAATACCATTTAAAATAAAATTATGTTTCAATATAGAGTAAAGAATTATTTTTGCATTATAAGCACTGATCTATATATTATTGTGAAATATAACCTTTTCGGCTTAAGATAAAATCACTTATCTATATGAGTTGAAAAGCCGTAGTGGACGTCCATTAATTATTTCAACAAAATAGGGGGAGCGTGTCTGACAAAGTTTGACGATTGCTGACATGGGTGGGGGGGGGGGGGGAGATCAAGAAAAGTTGACGTCAACAATGTTACTTTTTATTACATTAAAAAATAAACAAATTTATTATAAAATTCTACATGTGTCCTGTGCCACATACATAGCAAACATGTAAAAACATGGTTTTACGTTAATACAAATATATCAATTATGGATTTGACATGCCCTTTTTGTGTTCATCTTGTTAGTTTGTAGATCTGTTTATGGACAGTGCAGGATTTACCTATAAGCTACACAAGATATAGCTTAGGACTTCCCAAAATAAATTGTCCGAGTGAGTAGTCTTATAAGTTTACAGACGTTCCTTCTAGATAGAAGATTATTACGCCTACTAGGCCCAAAACTCCTGCGGGGCGACAGGGATCCGTCGGTGGCAGGGATAGAACCCGCGAAATATACAAAATGTGATGAATTTATCCAAATTAAGAGACTCAATCTTGGATGATTTAAGAACTGAAGGGTACTTCAGTTTATCTGTAGATGCCACTACAGACCGGTCCCATATTGATCAGCTCACTGTTATTGTGAGGTATGTTTCACCAGATGATGGGCTCCCTATTGAACGCTTTCTAACTTTCCTAGATATAGGCAGCCACACAGGGGAAAGTATGGCTAATATTGTGCACAACCACCATAAAATGAGTGCAAAATAGAATTACTTGCTGGATGAATTTCACAAGACTAGTCAATCGCTGACAGACCCCTAAATTAGTCTATATGTATGTAGAAAATTGTAGGCCTATGCTTCACTTTCGCATTTTGTTAAAACTTCCAGGGATATGTTCGATCATTTTGAAAAAAGCAAAGGAAAAATTGCCTGTAGAAGAACTTTGAAGTAGGCATATCAAAGAATATGAAAAGGCCTATTGAACAAATAACATTGTGACAAAAGCTCATTTAGTGAAACGTAAAATTAGAAAAGATTACATATTTCTATGAAAAGAACAATAATAAACAACAACAAAAAAAAAAAGAACTAGGCCTATTGTTAAAATCCTCGGATTGGAAAAAAATGTGGGAGGGGCGAGTTGGGGGGATGGTAGGAACCATAGGTAAAAATCGCCTAAAAATGTTGACGTAATTAATGGACATCCCTTAAGTAACAGTAACTCTTCTATATTTTATGTTAATTTTCAACGTTGTCGAGAAAGATATAATAAACGCACTTTATACATATTATATAGATAAGTGACAAAATATTATGCAAAAACGCACTAATTCTTAAATGGGTAAACTTCCTATTCGGAATATCCGAGTTTCCCACTTCAACGATTGTACCATAAACATCAATTAATTTTTTCCCTTCATTCACAAAGCTAGAGCGCAAAGTTTGATAACGTCATAAAAATTATCTCAGCGATACAAAAAAAAACATAAAAAGTTGGACCGGCATTTTCAACGTAAAACCAAAACAAAGCATTAAATTTTCAAAAAAAATAAAAAATAATCAAAATTACAGTATAATTAAGTTTTTTAAATGAAAATTTAATAGAATGTATTGTTAGTCGACACAAGTCTGCTGCCCAAGTTTCAGCTTGATTAGACGACGGGAAGTGGTCGAAAAATTGATGCTAAGTTTTACAAGCAGACGTTTTATAAACAGACAGACAGACAGTGTGATCTAAGAGAAAGGGAGTAAAAGGTTTATTAAAAATGTCTTTGTGATGTTCCTCGGCGCCCATTGTAACAAAACACGCAGAGGTTACCCAGGGCACACCTTAGCAACCACTGACTGGTTAATAAATATAATTTATTTTTTTTGTATATGGATATCTGACAAATAGTAATGGCTCTAATATCATTATTTAAAACTATGCTTAAATGTAAAGATGAACATTATGTACTCTAGACCTTTTTGGGCTTTTTGAAAAAATATAATCATACATATGCTCTAGTAAAAGTTAAGTATTCCCGCCAGACCAATATTTTTAGAGGGCCTGAGAAGCAGCGTTCACAAGAGGAAGAAAGTTCGGCCAAGATCAACCAGGTGCGATATCCATAGCTTTCACATAGTTAACGGTGACATGGGAAAACCTTAATTTGTAAAAAAAAAAAAGTGTTCGTCAGCCAAGATTCTGTCCAAAAGGCCACGCAGCTTATGTATTTAAGCTCTCGCTCACCTGCTCAATAACGAAAAAAGTGGCATCAGCCTGCTGACGTTTCAGGACTGGGATCAGATTGTGGAGGGTAATGTGCAGATGTGGGTATCGATTCCGGTAGGGCATTATAATAGCCATTCTCTGCCTGGGCACACAGTCCGACGGTCGAATCCGCCCACCTTTCTCCAGTTCCGGGAAAATTTCCACCAGCTCTTCTTTGGTGGTCTCGTTGAATATCCCAGCTAAACGGCCCACTGCAATAGAGAAACATGTGTGAGTAACGATGGCTGGGGTGCTTATAGCGATATTGAAATATAGTTTATGGAGAGTTTAGCTTTCGTCCAACTTTACATTAAGGGGCATGGTGGCCGAGCGGCAGCGCGTTCGACTGGCGTACCCAAGGTCTTGAGTTCGAATACTGGTGAAGGCTAGGATTTTTTTTTCGTGTCTGGAGTTTTTCCCTAAGTCTACCCAACTCTGATGGGTACCTGACCTTAGTTGGGGTAAAGTAAAGGCGGCTGTGCATTGTGCTGGCCACACAATCACCTAGTATGCTGTCTAAACAGAAACTGGTGAACGCTGCTTCACCGGCCCAATGATCAATTCGGTTCGAAGGCTACTTTACAACTTTACATTACTTTCAGTTCAAATTGATTTCACACAATGCTAACGCAAAGTAATCATGGCTTTAGAAAAAAAAAATATATTGAATGTGTCCGAGAAACGACATGTAGCACTACTCTGGATCTTAAGACAACACTCTCGAAGGTTTACGTCGATACGTGAATTGCTACTGTTGTGGAATCAACTCTCCATTCAACTTAGGCGAACGAGCTTAACTGTTACTTTCCATAAGAACTTAAACACTCATCATTCCAAT
This sequence comes from Anisus vortex, assembly GCA_949126835.1. NCBI lineage: Eukaryota > Metazoa > Mollusca > Gastropoda > Planorbidae > Anisus > Anisus vortex. The sequence goes on from OX421508.1 coordinate 9,752,644, forward strand.
ATTTACCTTAGTTAACATGCTTTAGACCACTACTGTCTTACTTATATGTTAGGTCGGTTAATGCTTCATTTGTTTGTTTGTCCAATGTTTTTAATTTTTTTTTTTAAATCATCAATTAGTTTTATTCTTAGCCTAGAGATTATATCCATGTTTTTACTTGTATGTTAAATGCGATCTGAGCTTACATTATGTTTGCTGGCAGCGCTATACAAATATTATTATCTTTACTGATACATTTGCTGTTAGCCTACTGATACATTGATTGTGACTGAAATATTGGGTGCGTCTACGTAAGTTTATACTAGGTCCAACACAGTATTTCAACCCCCCATTACTTATAAGACATTACATTAGGCTGCACCCGAAATTGCGATCAGCACCATGTACTGTAACATGTAGCTTGAACAAATATAAGGTAAAGCAAACCTTTTCTTATATTAATATAATTTTGCCAACAGTTGACGCATTATTGCCAATAGAAAAGTAAAGCCGTCGGACCAAATTGATGCATTGGTCCGTTCACCGGTTTCTGTGGCCACGGCATACTAGGTCAATATACATTAAGTAAATTATTACACAGCGATTGACATAACAGACGGGTGATAATACACTTTAAAGTATTTACTTACGGCTTGAACGCACAAACATCAGGTGCGTAGCTTTAACTTAGCTACCTACACTCACCAATGAAAAGCATATTTTCTTCTTTGTTTAAACAAAACTTAGATTTTTTTTTCTGAACAGGATTGGAGGGTGGGGGGGGGGGGGGGAAGTGATAGGAAGGGATAATACATTTATAACTCTAAAAACGGTTACAGGGAGGTTAGATTTATAAGATTGCATTTAAAACATTATACTTTTCAAAACAATAATTGTCTTTATTAGGCTTTCTCTATATTTACTGTCTGCTTGACACTATTGATTTTCGACCAGTTTAGACTGTTCTATAAACAGGGTTTCCAGTGCTACGTCATTGTTTTGAAAAGAAGTCTGTCTACCTTTGTCAACGCCACTGAGATATCCCTACCCCCACCCCCACTAAGTAAGTCCCCCGAACCCCACTACCTCCATTGCAATCCTGGGCAGTATCACTTGTGATCACCATGTCGGAGCTTTGCATTTAAGGCCTAAGACACTGTGTGGGCAGCGTTTGTAATACAAGACGTGACTTGATATAGACTTTGTGTGAGCGGCTCCTCTATACTATGTAGTCACGTGGTTGTTAGTGAGCTTGACAGGGAAATCTTTAGAAACGCATCAGATCTGTGTTGTGTTTGGAAGCTCTTAAAAAAAAAAAAACGCGAAAGCCCCCCCCCCCCCCCCCCCATCCCCTTTTTTTCACCCAACGATTCCCAAACACAACCCGTTACTCGTTTTTTTTTCAACCCTTCCCGTACCGACCTACTTCTATCTATGCTGCCTTCAGTTCCGCTTTATACGCGCCCGGGACTGTAAGGGTTAAGTACACAAATATACAATGGCTAGTACTTGGGACTATGACTGTGAAAGATGATCTCTAAGTAAATTATACTAAGGCAACATTGACATTTGGAACAGAACCAAACAAAAGTTGCTTGGGTATGGGAGTTGCCCATGTACGGTCACAATTCACCGAGCTCTTTAGTGCTTTCAAACCGTTTAACGATTTAAGAAACGGGGTTAGGTAGGGACGATACGCCGGCTGGTCCACCGGACTGTCAACCAAACAACCAATTGACACGTCGCGGGTTCTATCCCTGCCACCGACAGATCCCTGTCGCCCTGCAGCAGTTTTGAGCCTAGTGGACGTAATAATCTTCTATCAAGAAGGATCGTCTGTAAACTTATAAAATATTGCGGAGGTAGTCCATGAAAACACGCAGTAAAAGTATTAACCCTCAGAGGCCCAAATTATTTTCTGGTTAAAAAATAATAAGGTGGTAAAATAATCCTTTGATACCATTCGGTTATTTGGTAGAAGCTAGATCTAAGTTATAAGTATAAAAAAACGAAAAAGTCACGGGTTATTTGTCCACGGCCTACAAGAAGATAGGGTGACCCAGGTGCCAATAAATTCCACAACTCAAGCTAGGCAGCCAGCTAAAGACTCAAAAACATGATACGAAAATGTTCAATCTCCCTCTCTAAACATTTGAATTTATCCACTTCGTGGCAGAAACACAATAGGTCCAAAGTCATAAAATTGTTATTGGATAACAAAATTATTACTAGAAGTTTTGTAATTCTAGCTTGTGTTATGAGTCAATGGTGCAAGTCAATAGTTTTAAGACCTAATCAGATTGCTTTTATATCGTCAAGACCTAATCAGATTGCGTTTATATCGTCAAGACCTAATCAGATTGCGTTTATATTGTCAAGACCTAATCAGATTTCGTTTATATCGTTAAGATCTAATCAGATTGCGTATATATAGTTAAGACCTAAACAGCTTGCGTTTAAATCGTTAAGACCTAATCAGATTGCGTTTATATCGTCAAGACCTAATCAGATTGCGTTTATATCGTCAAGACCTAATCAGATTGCGTTTATATCGTCAAGATCTAATCAGACTGCGTTTATATCGTCAAGACCTAATCAGATTATTTATATCGTCAAGACCTAATCAGATTGCGTTTATATCGTCAAGACCTAATCAGATTGCGTTTATATCGTCAAGATCTAATCAGATTGCGCTTATATCGTCAAGACCTAACCAGATTGCGTTTATATCGTCAAGACCTAATCAGATTGCGTTTATATCGTCAAGACCTAAACAAATTGAGTTGTAAGTCTTAAAGATTTATTTTTAAGTTGTAAAGACCTAATGAAATTGAGCTTTATAATAATAATAATAGTAATATTTGTAGAGCACAGCCAACAAACATATTGTAAGCTCAGAGCGCGTTTAACATACAACTAAGAACACGGATATAATCTCTTGGTTAAGAATTATAAAACTAAATGATAATTTTAAGCTTTACAAACATAGGAAAAATCAAATAAATGAAGCAATAACCGGCCTTATACTTTTAGCCTTCTCAATATTCGGTCCGAAGGTGTGGAATCTATTTCCCATTCAACTCAGGCTAACAAGCCCCATTGGTACTTTCAAAAGGAACTTAAAAACTCATTATTTCAATATTGACCTTAGATAACATGACCCTTACTGTCTTACTTATGTCTTACTTATGTCGGATTTAATGCCTAGCCGCCTTTAATCATCAGAAACACACCAGGCCTGAAAACTCATTCTTTCGTGGTCCAGCCGAACAAACTGCATCTCGGGTCACCGTGCCCCGTAGAGGTGCGCTACATAAATGACCATAGAGGACAATATGCCCTTTGTTTTGGGCAAGCATAGTTTTAGTTTAGTTCTTTATGCAAGGGTTAAGGATTTATTGTATCAAGGATGTGGACAAATCATCGTATCATCTGTATATATAAAATTGGCCATTGGTCAATTTGAAAACACGTGAGTTTGTGTCACTGACCTATTTAGGCCCAGGCCTATATACTATATACTAATAATTTTTCACATCGGCCATGTGTCTCCTCTAGCTCAGCGGTAAACGTGGCAGACTTCTATGCGGGCGGGCGACCCGGTCTCGATTCTTCAGTTAGACTATACTTTTTTTGTTCTACAATTTTTTTTCAAACTTTTACAAACAATAGACATTGTAAATCTACGGCCAATTTATATTTTTGTTAAATAAAAACACTTGCCTATTTTTTTTTACCCGATTACAATATTTATTTTAAATTACTTTCCTAAAAGTCTTCAGTAATAAAACAATAATTATATAATTTAAATATTAGATTTATAGCTTTCTTTTAATTGTTGTTTATAAAATTTTATCTGCACCTTATACAGTCCTGTTTTTTTTCCACCCGGGCAACGCCGGGAAATGTAGCTTGTAGTATATGAAAGTTATCAAATGAATCCCTGTTGGCAGGTGCAGGCATAAAGACATGAACACCAGCATGGCGATGGATTGGTCAGACAGACACAAAAGTAAAACTGCCCTCCATTAGACCTTAGACGGAAAGAGTAAGAGCGGTCGGTCAAGATCAACCTGACATAGACCATCAGGGAATGAAGGTCAGTGACCATTCATGGGATAGGATCAGAGTTCTCGCAGGCGACCGAGATTTTCTGGCAGTAGTAAGTATCATATAATTATATGAAAAATTGAGAAGTTGCTTATTTATTGTATTCCTAGCCATGCCCCACGTTCTAATAGTCAAATTCATAATGCATGATAAATTGTTACCAAATTAGAACAAATCATAATTTATAGTATATTTTCGAAAAAATTCAATCAAAATTTCCTTTAAATAATACCTTTTACAAGTGAACTGGCCAAAAAAATTAACTTACAAAGATGGGGTGATTTGTCTGGGCAGTAGCTGAAATTGTCTTGTTTCGCCAAGAAATCTCGCCCAAGTTCAAAGTTCATAATTTCGTTGTCAAAAACTCCATCTCTGAAGTCATCCGGCAAGTCCGCGTCGTAATCCTCGTTTTCATTGGTTACTTTGTCTTGCGCTTTATCTTTACGAGTTTCAGATTTCACGATTTTCTCGCCTTCTTGGATGAAGTGATTTTCCAATAACGTTACTTCATCTTGCTCTGGGTTATTCTCTTGTTGAGCGGACTTTCCAGAGTTCGACAAAGCTTTTGGTGGGATCTGAGAAAAGTCTGCATCCTGTTTATTTCCTGTGCTAGTAGACCCGTCCTTCTCCTTGCTATTATCGGTTTTATTCCCGTCTGCTACACGAGCGGTTACGTCCGCTTTATTTGGCGGGGGTGGGTTTTCTTGGTTGTAAGCGTTCACGATTTCCAGGACGCGGCCGTCTAAGACTTGGCGTAACGGGGGCGCTTCTAAAGTTTTGAAATGAGCCCCAACGCGGTGGCCTTGTTGGCCAACCGGGTCAACCCTTTTGTCCAGGTCTTTTGAGCTGGTGAAGTCCAGTGAGACGCCACGATGACCGTTAGAGTCAAAACCCATAAAAGCATCGATGTGTAAGTCTGTCGAATCGAAATATTATTTAAATTGTACATTTTCATTATTGAAAAGTTATTTACGTGTAAATTGTATATGCATCTGAAGTACAATAATCAATAATTTAAAAATTATTATTTCTTTTTGAAATTTAAGGACACGTGACCTTATTGTCATATATTTTACTTTTGAGATTTGTAAACATTTCTTCATGTGTAACTTACTCCGTAGTTTAGTGGTTAGATTTTTCGAATATGGGTTCGATTCCCCTTATAATATTTTTTTTTATATTTCACATTAATGAATATACCTTTTGATTTCAATAAGTAAAAAAACTAAAAATTACTAAATATTACTTTACTTTTCATTATTGTTATATTCTTTTCCTAAGGCCTTACTATATGAACAAGTATTATAATTATAAATTACTTACGTTTAACATAATATAACCTAAACATTTTATTAATACCGATTTGCCTAAAAATATTTTATCTAAAGTAATAATAAATAGTTCATAATTTACATGCTATTTAACTTTAAATGTAAAATGAAAACGTTCATATACATAGGCCTATATACTGTGTACCAATTAAAAATATAGCTTTATATATACAAATTTACAAATTCTATATTTATATAGCGCTATTCATAACAAAGTCTTCTTAAAATGATATATAGCTTTACATATAAAATGATATAGCTTTATATATAAAATGATATATAGCTTATATATAAAATGATAGTAGTTTTATATATATATAATGATTTATAGCTTTATAGATAAAATAATATATATAGCTTTATATATAACTTTACATATAAAATGAAATCCACCTCTTGTATTCACTGCGACACCATTCTTGTCGAAAACGTAGAGTAAATTGAATATTATAGACACAGTTGTAGCGCTAAGAGCTACGATGGCTAGCGTTTTAGCGTGAAGTTTACACATCTGTAGAATAGAATAAGGAAAATAATGAGGAAACATTAGGTAATTTAGTCAACATGTTTATTAGTGAATTATTAAGTCAATATTGTATTAGTGAATTATTAGGTTAACGTTTTTATTAGTGAATTAAGTCAACATTTTTTAAAGTGATTTTTTTTAGTTTAGGCAGACAGAACTCGGCTAATTAGAAGAAAAAGAGCATTAGATTTTAAAATATAGGCCTACTCATATTTTGAAACTAAAAATTAATTATAATAATAATGGTTATTTGTATAGCGCTTCTATCCATGCTATTAAATTTAGCATGTTCAGTGCGCTCTTGAAAAGAATTGCACTGTCAGTTGTATTAGTATGTATGGCACACACCCACTAGCCAAAGAAAAAACTTGTGAACATTTAGACTATTTTCCTTCATAAAATCTGTGCATTATTAACAAGCGAAAATTGGGATAGAAATTTCTCTATTAAATACTCCACGATTTATAGCTTTTAAACCGATCCAAGTATCTTTGAACATTTGAACATGATTTAGACTATATTAATTTAAATTCCTTAGTCAAATTCATATTTGAATATTATGTATGCAGGAAAGAAAACATAAAAAAAAAATATTTAGGAAAACATCAAATTGCAATTAGATTGTTATATAAATTTTGAAGAATGTATATAGCTAATAACGATTAAAGGTTTGAATAATAATGTTTTAGACACCTCAAAGATATTTTACTTTATTAATTTATAAATACATAATAGATTTACAGTAATATGAATGTGGAGATACAGTAACGTGCGTGTGGAAACTTGTGTGGAAACCTGTATTATGCACGTGGCGACGCCTTATGAGACGTTTGGCGAGGGTGGAAAATACTGATTTAAGTAGAACATTATTACAAAAGCTGATCTCAACACCCACCATTAAGGATCGGTTTAGTTTCGACTTTAAAGACTTTCGATGTGACCTTTAGAATCACGCTGCTTTATAATATGTCAATGGACCCGCGCCTAGTAGTTGGCGTCTCCTTTTGGTCAAGTTTTCTGACGAATGCGCCCTATGGATAACGCCATTTGGTGAAGAGCACATAAGAAAAAATCCGTATTAAAAACAATACGGCTGGAAGGAATACGGTAGTAATTAAAATAAACGGCATGGCAATTCAAACGTGTCGTTTCCTGTTGGGTTCCTGGTCACGCAGGGATAGAGGGAAACGAAACAGCTGACAGAGATGCAAAAGACGCCCTGTCGTTATCAGAGAGTACTATTCGGATTCCATATCGAGACTTGAAACCTTTAATAATTAGACATACAAGACAAAATTGGACTAACTTCTTGAAAATCGAATGCAATAAACTGCAATATTTGGAAAACTAAAAAACCTGGCATAATACAGGCCAACTTATTCGAAAGAACGCAGTTATTCTCTGCAGACTACATACAGGACATACAAAACTAACACATTCATTTCTCTTAAAACGAGAAACGGCCCCAATGTGTGCTTTCTGCAGTGTCTCACATTTTGTTGGAATGTAGGCTAATACCTTTGATGAAATTCGACGTAAATTCTATTACTGTAGACCTCTTCATTAACTTTTCAGCAAAATTAAACCAAAATATATAATAAACTATATTCAATACATACAACTGCACTACATAATTTAAAGATATAAGAGCAATAAAATGGATACAAGAGAAAAATGACAACAACGATATCAAAAAGGCCCTGTATAACCTTCGATGCTGATGGGCCGGAAATTCAACAATTCAATTCAAAACTGGTGTAAATAATACCTAGCTCCTTCCATCTCTGATCGCATAATATCGTATACCATAGACTTGCCCTAGATCAAGACTGGTCCCCATTTTCGTATTTTAGAGGTTAAAATTTTATACGACAAGAAACAAATAATTCCAAGCTTTTTTTTGTTCATTATAACGATAATCGATATAACGATAATATAAGTTCCATTCGAATACGAAAATTGGTACAAGAACACCATTTATTTCAAGTAATTCGTGTAGTAAAAAATTATTGAAATAAAAATATTTAAACTAGACATGAATTAGCATCGAGTCCTCAAAATGATATCTGCATTTCCAACCACCACAAGTGTTATTGCGATACTTATTGTAGAATCTAACTATTGTAATATCTATATCTATCTATATCTATCTATATCTATACATATCTCTATATATTTATATATATAGGCTAAATGATATAATGGAATTGCATGGCATGGCAAAAACAATAGAAATGCTAGAGTTTGCCAGAAGAAAAGTTACGTGGAAAGACAAGATCGGCTACGCCAACCGGCATGACACCTAATGATGATGATGATTGTAGTATACTTACCATTAGGGCCATTGTTTTAACTGTTAAGTTACTTGAAAACAATTAATTAGTTACACCTGAAAATGAACAAGAAAGTTTGTTGAATTAATAACTTTATTTTAATTTAGGGGTAGATCAATAACGGATTTATAATAATATTATTGTTAAAACAAAAGTTAACACATTTTTTAGCGTAAAGCGAAAAGATATAATATGAAAAAAAAAGAAAAATGTGAAGAAAGAATATTTGCAAGCGCGTGAAGGATAAGTGAAGTGATAAACTACTCATGCAGCATCCTTAGTTATGATTAGTGATTATTTGTTGCCTTTATTAAATCAAATATCTAGGGAATTTTCTAGGTAATAACTGAAAAAAATACTTAGCCTAATTATAGTAATAACATACTATTTATTAATCTTGATCATTAAAATCTAAGACTATATAGGATGAGCAGCTTGAATTAATATTTCTGCTATTTGATAGCTTGAAACATTCTGTGTCTGAATTTCCGATCGCACCTTGTCCTCTAGACTTCCGGTTTAGTAATTCGCTCTGATTTTCTCAATGGAAAAATAATATTAAACTCGAAAGTTGTATACAGCGGAAGTCTTTAGGCAAGTTTAGGAGTAATTTTTGGCTTTCTATATATAATTCGCTCAGCCCTATATGCAAATATTTTAATTCGTCAAACATTTGGATAGCATCTTTAAATGGGCATAAGTTAACCTCTTTATCGTCAGTGATAAATATATAGGATACACAATTAATATATTCAACAAAGAGAAATTGAGTTGTTTCGGATAGTTTCGTTTGTAAAGTAAACTGATTGGTGATTAATTTAATGTCACCATTTCAAGCACACACTGCCTATACACAATTTACCTCTTTTATGTAAGCAGTATGACTAAAAGAGGTGGCCTAATATTACAGGATCGGAGAAATAAAATATGTTATATAACCATAGATCTGTAACAAATTTTAAAATGTAGGATATAAAACAAACATATTATAAATCGTATTGACACTATACAATGTACAAAATATAACATACTGGTCCATGATAAAAAATATTACAGAATTAAAGACGCAAAAATCATAGAACGTACAGAATCTAGAAAACAAGAGCATAAAACAGTATGGCATTCAAAACATACAGAATAAGCTTAGACTGCAGGATAGAATACATACCCAAAACCATGTCGAATAGCAAGCCGATAAAGCAAAAAAGATTATAGTATATATATAGATATATAACAGCACCATTTAGAACAACTGGACATACATTATACATACTTATAATGTACACATACAATATAGCATACAGATTGATTAATGTGCGCTATTTGGAACCTATAGAATATCGTTTCAATATAGATCATACTTAAAATAGAACATTTTAGAATGCACAAAGATACTATTAGCATTGACTCGAGTAGTGTCTGTTTTCTATTTAATACAAACATGTCAGATATAAACAACACATTCGTTAAACATTACAGAATTGATTGCTTTCTCAAGATAACACAAAGTGTCTTAACTATTTCTTCTTCAGTTTATACCGTCTATAAAGTGAGTCAACAATTTACACTGTATAAAGAAATGTATCTATTGCCTAGTGCAGGCATTTAGTTTTCTATATTAGATAGACAGACCTGTTTCCGTTGCCCATTCCTGAACGAGTCATGCGCACTCTGTGTAAAGTAAATTTTTAAAGCCCTTATTATTATTCTTTTTGTTTTTTAGAAATCTCTAAAATTTAATTAAATCTGGATTTTTACTAATTTTCTGTTAGGCCTACATACCATAACGAACAGAGAACATCTCTGAGCATAAAAAAAAAGAACGAGTCCTCTACAATGATAAGAACAACATACACTGAAGAGAAAAAAGGAGCGTAAAAACGCCACAAAAAGAAGATGCTTGAATTTTACGCGTTCTCTCCCCCTTCCTTTACGCCCCTCCCCCTCCCCCACCCCACATTTCTCATTTCTTACACCGCTACGCTAATCAAATATAAAGAAGGCAAGAAGACAAGAAAGGGTAGGGCGGTTGTTATTGAAGAGTATTGACTACCAGGGGTACGTTCATTTGCTTAGGACGGTCTACTGTACTTTTCAGAATTATTTTTTTAGCTCTTCTTTCTTATGTAAGTAAGTAAAGTACCCGTCGGATCGAGTTGATCCATAGGTCCGATGAAGCAGCGTTCACCAGTTTATGTGGCCACGGCATACTAGGTGATTGTGTGGCCAGCACTATGCACAGCCGCCTTTACTAAGGTCAGGTACCCATCAGAGCTAAGTAGACCAGCCAGACCCGGGAAAAAAATCCTAGCCTGCACTAGGATTCGAACCCGGGACCTTCGGCTCGCCAGTCGAACGCGCTGCCGCTCGGCTACCGTGCCCCATTCTTTCTTATGTAAAAAAGTGAAATATTTTACTCTGTCCACGGAGTCTGTAGTTTAAAAAAAAAATCGACGAAGTGAAAACTTGATAGGAGTATGTAATGTGAGTTTCAGTGACATTAATATTATTTCGCCAAGTAAAAGTTAAGTACCTTTCGGACCAAACTGATCATAGGTCTGGTTCACCAGTTTCTGTGGTCACGGCATACTAGGGGGGGGGTTGTGTGGCCAGCACAATGCCCTGCCGCCTTTACTTCAACTCTTAACTAATGTCAGGTACTCATCATAGCTGGGTAGACTCAGGGACATAATCGAGCTCACCAGGATTCGAACCCAGAACCTTCGGTACGTCAGGCGAAGGCGATGCCGCTCGGCCACCGTGCCACTGCCAACAATATTCCTGAAGTACCGGTACCGGTAACGGTATTGTTATTGTGATGAAGCGAGACAGTGAGGAATAATACTGGATCTTTAGATGAAATGATTTGAAAATTTGGGGATAAGGAAATGTTCGGAAAGTGTAAGTTAGAAACAAAACAAGAGCAGTTAAAAATTAATTGTTGGGAGTCAGGGAATATGGCTCAAAATTTGAGAATAATGCGTTTTCATAGACTTTACGCCTATGTGACACGTATCAATCAATCTGTCAATCTGTCAATCTTTCTATCTTTCTATCTTTCTATCTTTTTATCTTTCTATCTTTTTATCTTTCTATCTTTATAGCTTTATAGCTTTATAGCTTTATAGCTTTATATTCTATCTTTCTAAATTTATCTCTTTCTCTCTTTCTAAATTTATCTCTTTTTATCGTTCGATCTCTCTTTCTCTCTATCTTCGTATCTTTCTATTGTCTGTCTGCCTACATGTCTATATGACTTTCTTTGTGTGCTTCTGCCTACCTATAATAGAATTATTGTGTGTCTTTTGGAGAAAGGGAGCTAGTGGTGTATAGTAAAAATCCATTTACCCGTCTCGTATTTCCTTGACTACTAGGTACTGACTAAAGCACTCCTCTCGTCCAGCCGCTCAAACACACACACACACATACCAAACAATACCCGTTCTCATTTCAATAGTCACCCGCCCTCAGTAAGAGATATTTGTGCTTGAAATCATAGACCTTTTAGTCAAACATAAAGGAACACGAAGTAACCACACCTATCTCACGAATTTGGGAAAAATGGTATAGATTAGTCTAGACAGGGGTCGGGAACCCATGGCTCGCGAGCCAGATGTGGCTCTTTTGATGGCTGCATCTGGCTCGCAGACAAACTTCGATTAGTAAAAAGATGTTTTTTATACTTTTTGATCTACATTTTAATTGCATATCAATATTTCATTCTGCAAATGAGCTAAAGTCTACTGAAGCGCAGCATCAGAAGAATTCAGAGACAAAATTATTGTACTTTTAGTGTTGAAATTACACAAAATGCAGACATTTGCTTGAATTTTTAGTTTTAAACATAATGTATGGCTCTCACAGAATTACTTTTCAAAATATGTGATATCAATGGCTCTCTAAGACAAAAAGGTTCCCGACCCCTGGTCTAGAAGGTCAGATTCTGAAATATGAACGAAAAGTAATATTCTATTTCTTAAATGAGAATAAATATATATTACACCAAAACATTATTCTACATGACAGAACAGTATATACACACAATGCACGTTGGAAGGTTAAACACGTATACGAATATAAGCATGGATTTTTTTTATATATTAACTCGGCATGGTCGAGTGGCAGCGTGTTTGGCCGGCGTACTGAATGTCCATGGGTTCGAATCCTGGTGAAGGCTAGGATTTTTTTCCCCCGAGATTGGAGGGTGTTTCTGAGTCTTCCCGGCTCTGGTAGGTTCCTGACCTTAGTTGGGGTAAATAAATTCGGACCAAATTATTCCATAGGACCGGTGAAGAAGCGTTTACTAGTTTCTGTGGCCATGGCATAATAGGTGATTGTGTGGCCAGCCTTATGCACAACCGCCTTTACTTTACTACGAAGGCTATACAATTAAAAAAATCAGCTTACTGTAAGCTTCGCTCTTAATTGTAATACATAAATTGTATTTTATGGTTTATTATTGTTAATATTTTAAAGTTCTTGCATAAAAAATAAAAGGCGCACCATAATTGTTCTTTATTGTTTAGGGATTAACATTATATCAATATGGCTCTTTTGTAAGCATACAACGGAGCGGTCGTAGAGACCCTGCTGCAAAGACTCTCCGTCAGAACATATTGAATTTTCAATCTCCTTTTGAATTGGAGAGATAGTGGAAGGGTAGAGAGAGAGGGGAGAGAGGGGGAGAGAGGGAGAGAGGGAGAAAAGGGAGAGAACAAGAGCGAGAAAACCAGAGAGAGGGAGAGAGAGATGCGTTAATAGATAAGAAAAACTAACGTTCTTAGAAACTCTCAGAAATGAATTTTTGAAAAAAAGGATAATTTTCTACGTCGTCTATTGCCTTTTATGGCATAATCTTGAAGCATGTTGATTTCTCCTCATGTAACTATTTGTGACAATATTTACAAAGCAAGTGCCAGTTTATTTCAACAGTGAACCATTGTCGTTATCTTAGCAAACAATGTTTTGATTCCTCAACAAAAGGGTTATTAATCATAAAACACCACATTAAAAACCAAACAACATCAGTGTAGAGAACAATGTTATCAGTATCACACAAAATTAATTCAGGTTCAGGTTTGAAACATTTTCCGAGAAATCCACAACATAAGCATTACAATTATTTTGGGAAACATGGCCCTGGGGATGGGAGTTATAAGTTATAATGAATTTTATATATTTTTTTACTGAAGCCTTTTAGTAAAGTAATTAAATTTAATAAAATGTAGAAACATAAAGTATAGACTAACTGGAAAATTTAACCCGGGTCGCCCGAACGACAGTCCGATACAATTAGCAGAGACGCATGTCCGAAGTGGAATCGCAAAAGTATAATATGAGACAATAAGGTCACTTGTCTTCAAATTGACTAATATGATCGGTTGAACACTCAGTCTAATTTATATATAATACATAGATAATTGTAACAAAAAAATATATCATTGACATTGTCGCAGTCTCTTTAAAAAGAGTTTATCTACAACTATGTGTCATGTATATTGTTTTTCCAAGAATTGGAACACGCAATGTTTATTCCTCTCTCTCTCTCTTTTCTTACTACACACAATATTAGGACGTTTAGTAGGAAAACAAAAGGTTCTAGGTAATGTTGGGATTCTGTGTTGATCTCAAATTCTCAGAGTCTGGGAACGACTCATTATTTAATAGGGGAAGTTCCTATCGTTTTTGTTATGAGTTTTGTAATGATACCATGATTTTCACCCCTACTAGTAATGGGTCTATCCCTTGCACCACTTGGATAGTATTTAATGATTCGTTTTGTCTGAAAGACAGAGAGTTTCAAAATATGTTCCTTTGAGAACGTTTGTGTTTGAACTATTTTATTCTAACTGTACATAATAGATATATTGTATATATTGAACATACCACCTGAAATAAACTATCAACAACAGTTACACTGAAGCTTCCTTGTCAAGTTACTATTATATTGTGTTGTATACATTACAATAAGATTTATCTATTACTCTAATGTACAAGAAAGGAAATGTTGAAATACAAATACTGAATTATTGTGCCCAGGACTATAAGAAGAGTTCGTGTAATACTGAAACATAAATACTAATAATTAAAGTCTCCCCTAGGACTAACAGAATTATCAGCAAGATCTACACAGCTCTGGCCACAAGGGGATTGTGGACGTAACAAAATTTGGTGGTCTCGCCCGGTATATTTGAGTTCTACTTTTCCTGACCTAGGATTGACAAAATTTGGTGGTCTCGTTTGGTAGATTTGAGTTCTATTTTTCCTGATCTAGGATTGGAAAAAATTTGTTGATCTCGTCTGGAAAATTTGAGTTATATTTTTCCTGACCTATAAATATTTTGTGACATTAGTAGTACTGAGAGCGGCATATTTGTGTTTCGTTTTCTAGGACTGTGAAACTATTCTTTTTAAAAAAGAGGAGAGAACTGGTTTGCGTATTTATGCCTGGGGAAGTGTGAAGATTCCACGAAGTGTGTAATATTATATTGTGCAAATTTTTGGACAAATCGTAAGTTGGAACTTTATATTTTATTATACAATATATACTACTCTACTATCACAAATATTTCGAACGCTATACTATGGCTTCGAATATATCAAGTGAGGAACTTAATGCCATGTCATTTGCTGAACTAAAAGAATTAGCTGAGTCCTTTGGGATTGAGGCAGGACAGGCAAGACCTAATCGTAATCGTTTGACCAAAGAAATTATGACATGTTTGAACGGGCAGAATGCCATGAACAATGGTAGTGTAGTTGAAGTGGGACAGAACGATATCAATGAAGGTTATGTAGCTCTCAGTGGGGGCGAGGTAATTGCCCACGGAGACGAGGTAAGAAATATGTCATCTAGATCATCAAACAATGATGAAGATGAAGGGTTGAGTGAAAACCTAAAATTCCAATTAGCTATGAAGAGAATGGAATTGGAAAGAATTAGGATAGAAACTGAAAGGGAAAATGAAAGAATTAGGATTGAAAGCAGAGAAAGGATAGAGATGGCACGCATGAACAGACCTGACCATCGTAGGGACAGCAATGGTATGGATATTAGCGCAATGAAGCAACACTTGCCTATATTCAGAGAAGAAGATGTTCAAGATTTCTTTTTGCTTTTTGAGAGGATAGCTGTAGATTATCAGTTCCCTGATGATAAGATGGCTTTATTGTTAAGGTCAACTCTCAACAAAGGAAAAGCATTGGACGTAGTGTTGAGTTTAACACCCGAGGAAATAAATGACTATGAAGTAATCAAAGATAGGGTGCTAAAAAGTTATTCCCTGACACCAGAAAAATATAGAAAGCTATTTAGAGACAGAAAGAAGGCATATGATCAAACTCATGTAGACTTTTTGAGACAAAAGGAGAAAATGTTAGAACAGTGGCTAAGGTCACAGAATGTAAGTGAGTTTGATAAACTCAAGAACCTAATATTGTTTGAGGAATTCAATGATTGTATTCGAGTGGATATTAAAACCCACATCTCAGACCGAGGGGTTGAAGATGTGCATGAAGCTGCTAGATTGGCAGATAACTATGCCATAATTCACGCCAGCATAAAGCCATATTATGCTGACAAACCCAAAGTGCACAACCCAGAGCCCAAGGAGGCTAGTAAACCAAAAGAGACAAGTGAAAACAATAATAAGAACAGTGGTGTAAATAATAATAGTAACTTAGTTCATTTCAGGAAGCAGACAGATGTAAATAAAGCAAAGGTGGTATGTTTCAATTGCAAGAAAGAGGGCCACATGAAGAAAGATTGTTGGATCCTTACCAAGAAGCAAGGTGCTATTCTACACTGTGCCAGAGTGCAGAAAGATAGCAAGCAGACAGAAGAAGTGTGCAACACAGGGTCAAGAAACTCAAAAGAAATGCGGCCGGCATCGCCCATAGTTGTGGAGTCGATGGTTTTTTAGAACAGTCTATCTAAGGTAAAAGAGAATAGCTGTACTCAATCTATTATGCTTTCAGAAGGCCGTGAGGAACAGATGGTTCCTGAAGTCCCGGAAGAGGACGACCTATCCGATTTTCGACCCTTTGTCTACGAGGGGACAGTGTCGACCGAAGTCGATGTACTCAGCAAGAAGAAAATACAGATATTACGTGACACGGGTTCTGCTGTCAGCGTGATCCTGGAGGGCAGTGTGCCGTTAACAGATGCCACCAGTACCGGTGAGTCTGTTGTGCTGAGAGGTGCTAGTATGGAGGCTGTGGAAGCTCCACTGCACAGAATAAAACTCGAGTCGGATATTTTTACAGGTAACATCGTAGTGGGAGTGTGGCGCGCACTACCCGTCAAAGGCGTTTCCATGATATTAGGAAATGACATTATGGGCGGCAGAGTCACTGTCGAGCCCATGGTTAAAGTGTTGGAGACAAAGATGGCGGAGGACAAAAACCTACGTCCTGCCAATGAACGCCTAACATGTGCACTGACAAGAGCAATGCAGAAAAAGAAGTCGGTAAAGACTCCTACTACGCCGTGTAGTGCAACGAAAGATGTGTTTGTCTGTTCTGAAGACACACATGCGAATGAAACAGTGATAACTGAAACACCTGACATCGATTTAAGTGCTACGTTCTTTGCTGAACTAACAACTGGTGATGCAACAGAGAACGATAACATTTTGTCACCAAAGCAGAAATTGGTGAAGGAACAATTGAATGACGAAGTAATAATGCAACTCAGAATGAAAGCTGTTGATGAAAAGACTGCAGATGCAATGGCGGAATGTTTCTACATGAAAGATGAAGTGTTGATGAGAAAGTCGAAACCGCTCAACTCAGGTACAAACGAGTGGGACAGTATTCACCAGATTGTAATACCTAAGTGCTATCGTCAAGATATACTGCGTATGGCGCATGATCTTCCTTTCGCTGGTCACATGGGAGTCCGAAAAACGCACCACCGTATCCTCCCTTACTTCTACTGGCCAGGACTGAGAAGAGATGTCGAACAATACTGCAAGACTTGCCACGTATGCCAAATGGTAGGACGTCCTAACCAACGAATTCCTGTCGCTCCACTCCAGCCGATACCAGCGTTCGACGAACCATTCAGTCATATACTCATTGATTGCGTGGGCCCGTTGCCGAAAACAAAAGCCGGTTTTCAATACCTGCTCACAGTCATGTGTTCATCCACTCGCTTCCCGGAAACAACAGTGAAGGTGGTAGACGCCCTGACAAATTTCTTTACACGTTATGGCCTACCGAAGACAGTACAGTCCGACCAGGGGACTAACTTTACTTCGAACATTTTCAAACAAGTCATGGAACAATTAGGGATAAGCCATAGGTTATCAAGTGCCTATCATCCTGAGAGCCAGGGAGCTCTGGAAAGGTTTCATCAGACATTAAAATCGATGCTTAAAAAGTACTGTTATGAAAACGAGAAAGACTGGGATAAGGGTGTGCCTTATGTACTGTTCGCTGCAAGGGAGGCCACTCAGGAATCCCTGGGGTTTAGCCCATTCGAACCTGTGTATGGACACTCAGTCAGAGGTCCGTTGAAACTTCTACATGAAACTTGGCTAACGGACAGTGAACCGATTGGACTTTTGTCATATGTAGATACATTTAAAAATAGGCTTTATCATGCTTTTAACCATGTGAAGATTCATTTTCCACAGATGCAGGAGCGTATGAGACAGAACTATGACCGTAAAGCTACAGCTAGAACTTTTGCACCAGGTGACAAAGTTCTTGTGTTTCTACCTTTGCAAAATCAGCCTTTAAGTGCAAAGTTTAGTGGACCCTATGAGATAGAGTCAAAGCTTGGCGAGGTCAATTATTTGATAAAGACTCCTGACCGGAGACAAAAACAGAGGGTATGCCATATTAATTTACTTAAGCCCTATGTTTCCAGGGAAAAGAGTAAACCACGGGAGGTCCCCATGATTTCGTTAGCTAGAGTCCCGACGGATTTATCTAGGATAGAATATAAGTTTGCAGAAAGTAAACTTAATAATACAGATGCCCTTAAGAGTTTAGATACAAGGCTAGAACATCTTCCGGTAGAAGATAAGGAGAAGATTATTGAGCTGGTACATGAAAATAAGTCGATGTTTACAAATGTTTCCAGTAGGACTCATGTCATAGAGCACGATGTAATGTTAACCGATAGTGCCAGGTCTATTAAACAGCATCCATTTGACCCCATCAGACCTGAGCATATTAAATTAGATGTAAAGTATATGTTAGAAGATGACATAGGAGGAAAATGTGATAGCAAATGGTCTACACCCTGTGTGATGGTACCAAAAGCCGACCACACACTGCAGTTTTATAGAGACCTTGGGAAATTAAGTAATTTGACAAAGACCGACTGGTATCCCATTCCCCGTATCATCGACAAGATAGAGACAAGGTCATAGCTGATACTCTATTTCGGGTGCTACATGATTGACTGAATAACCCAATACTTCTTTTTCAGATCATCTCACTTATTCATTAAGAATGTGTCATGATAACCTATCATTCGTTTGAATTTTGATTATGGAATACCTATAGAATACTTGTATCATACAGAAGTCAAGTCTTTTGAAAGTATTAATTATTTTTATAATCATGTATAATATTGATGTTATGATATATTTTAAATTCATTTGATTATGGAAAAGAAATTCCAGTTAAATGTTAATGCATGATGCAATAAATATATAAATATGCACGTATTTACTTGATATGGATGGATAAAAGTAATTGTCATCACATGCAATTAAGTGGGAAAAATTTGAGCTAGTTGATTTATTATCTTGGCTTTTTTTTTAGTTAATGAATGGAACTAAATAATAATATGTACAATTTTTATCTTAGAAAGAGATGTAATATCAATTGGTATAAATTAATAGATAATATTGGAAATCTATTGCTAAATTGTTATATCATGGTAATAGAATGGGAAAAACTAGTGGATATTCACTATGTTGTATAGGTTGTTATATATTCCATATATCCGGGAACGGAGGGAAACAAAGGTACCTAAAGGTGTACACTCATTCAACCCTGAACAAACTTTTATATTAAACTTTCAAATTTGCCAAAAACGCATAATAGTGGATTACATTTTAATATTGAGATTACTGTAGTAATCGTAACTAGAGCGTATTTTCTCCTCATATTTGAGAAAAGGGGAAGTATCATCATCTTAGGTATGAACCCTGTTAATGTCAAGTTGACACTGTAATTTAAAGGGGAAGTAACCTATAGTTTGATTCGAGTTACGTATTACTTATCTTTTGGTTTGTATATTAGAAGTAAACTGTTGAAAATTGACAGAGTTTGAGCAATGTTATATTTGTTTAAATAGATTAAAACTTTTTGCAAATTTTTGGTGGAAATCCACACAACTGTACATAGTTAAAATAAAAATGACTAGAATATTTTGGAATTATTTGTACTTGTTGAGACATTAGTTAATATTAATATTAACGGGGAAATATTTGTCCATCACGTTATAATCACAATTACCATTGGGTAGTGACACTTTTTATAATTTAGTTGTGCCAGTGAGCCATGTTTGCTTAAATTGTCTTATGATCTTCCATTGATTGATGGTTGTTAAAACGATAGTGTTAAGTACGAAAAATGTACCATGTTGAGTATTACTTGGGTAATTATGGTACATTATTTCTTTCATTGGGTGGGGGCGTGTCATGTATATTGTTTTTCCAAGAATTGGAACACGCAATGTTTATTCCTCTCTCTCTCTCTTTTCTTACTACACACAATATTAGAACGTTTAGTAGGAAAACAAAAGGTTCTAGGTAATGTTGGGATTCTGTGTTGATCTCAAATTCTCAGAGTCTGGGAACGACTCATTATTTAATAGGGGAAGTTCCTATCGTTTTTGTTATGAGTTTTGTAATGATACCATGATTTTCACCCCTACTGGTAATGGGTCTATCCCTTGCACCACTTGGATAGTATTTAATGATTTGTTTTGTCTGAAAGACAGAGAGTTTCAAAATATGTTCCTTTGAGAACGTTTGTGTTTGAACTATTTTATTCTAACTGTACATAATAGATATATTGTATATATTGAACATACCACCTGAAATAAACTATCAACAACAGTTACACTGAAGCTTCCTTGTCAAGTTACTATTATATTGTGTTGTATACATTACAATAAGATTTATCTATTACTCTAATGTACAAGAAAGGAAATGTTGGAATACAAATACTGAATTTGTGCCCAGGACTATAAGAAGAGTTCGTGTAATACTGAAACATAAATACTAATAATTAAAGTCTCCCCTAGGACTAACGAGAATTATCAGCAAGATCTACACAGCTCTGGCCACAAGGGGATTGTGGACGTAACATATGAAATGAAAAGGAGGGAAAAGATATTAGTTGAGCGTGAACTCAAATTATCTAAAAGTATATTTAGATGAAAAACTAACCTTCAAAGATCAATTAAAAAACAAATGTAAATCTGCCATGTGGAATCTGCAGAAAATAAAAAGTGTTAGGAACAGTCTAACAAAAGAGGCATGTGAGACATTACTCGTATGCCTGGTAATCTCTCAGACTACGCGAAGTGTCTGTATATAGGACTGCCAGAGTGTGATTTGAAAAAAAAAACGACAAACGGTCTAAAACATGGCGGCGAAAAATAAATTGTTATGAGCAACGAAGTAAACTCAACAACCTGTCTGTCCATAAAAGCCTTCATGGTCAATCTCTACAGTACATAATATCCATGGTCAAGCTACACAATCTCTACAGTACATAATATCCATGGTCAAGCTACCCAATCTCTACAGTAAATAATATCCATGGTCAAGCTACACAATCTCTACAGTACATAATATCCATGGTCAAGCTACACAATCTCTACAGTACATAATATCCATGGTCAAGCTACACAATCTCTACAGTACATAATATCCATGGTCAAGCTACACAATCTCTACAGTACATAATATCCATGGTCAAGCTACCCAATTTCTACAGTACATAATATCCATGGTCGAGCTACACACATGAGAGAAAACCGGACTGCGGTAAAATAAAATGCATCAACAAGTCAGGTACCGGTACCCTGGGTCAGTACCTACATAGCCTCACAGTTGGCGACCTGGTGTAACGGAGCACAGATCCTTTGCTCGTGAGGACTCTGCTGCCGGCTAATATGTAGGGGCCCCAGCCTGCTCTCGGCTGGGGAAGTGGGCCTGAGTGTTATAAGATATCGTCGCTCGTTGGACGGTCGTAACGCTTGGGCAATAGTGGAACTGGGTATTATAAGATATCGTCGCTCGTTGGACGGTGGTAATACTCGGTTAAAAAATGCCGTACTGCCGCTCGTTGGGTAAGAAGGCATTTTAAAGCAAAGTCTAACATGCAGATTATAGGCCCAGTGCAATTGGGCCCCGGATTCCGGAAATGCATCGTTGCACGACCGATCATAGACCGATGGAAGGGGCACAGGTCTTGGAAAAAAGTGACGCTAAAACACTCTTAAACTTGAGAACGATTTGCAATGGTGTCGGTTTGGTCTTCTAGTCTGTTTGGGACCGTCCTGGGATCCTGGTAAGTGAAGCTTGCTTGCATGTGTGCTGGTGAGTAGAGCTAGCCGGTGGTCTTGGGTTGGACCTGGACGGGCTTCCTCGTCTTGGCTCTTGCCTGCTGGCGGTTCTTGGCTGGCTTGAGGGTCCTTAGTCTCCTTGGACGTCCCTTGGATCTCCTCAAAACTTCGTGGTTTCTTGGAGGTTCTTGGGTGTGTCTCGGGGGTCCTGGTAAGTAAAGCTCATCTGCTAGTGGGTTGGTGAGTGGAGCTAACTTGTGGATCTTTGGGCTGGCCGGGAGCTACTGGTGTGTCTGGGCCCGTGTAGGGCAGTGCACCGGCGCGCTGCTGGCCGCGGCTAATTCCTCATATTGGCCTATGGCGAGACGGTTCGGTCTGCTAGTTTGACTGGCTTCATTCAGGGATTCTGGTAAGTGAAACTCGCTTGCAAGTGTGCTGGCGAGTAGAGCTAGCTGGCGGTCTTGGAGTGGAGCTGGACTTTCTGGTCCATCTGGGCCTGCGCTTGTTGGTGGGTTCTGTCCGCTCGGGGGCCCTTTGATCCCTTGGATGTCCTTGAGGCTTGCTCGTGGCCTCTTATGGTAGTCCGGGGGGTTCTGCTGGCGAGGCTTGCTTGCATATGTAGCGCATGTATGCTTGTGAGCCGAGCTGGCCGGTGGGTCTGTGAGTGGATCGGGGCCTGCTGGCGGGTCTGGGTTCATGAAAGGCGGTGCACGAGAGCACTGATGACCACGTCATTTTCCTCAACTTTAGCCTCACTAGGCGACACGCCCCCCCTGGGGCACAAAAACAAACATGGATATACAAACTACTGATAAAACGTTGGTTCTGGGCATGAGCCAATGCGGCCCCGTTCACGCTGCCGATGGTGTTAGGCATGTGTTCGTAAAGTGCGCTACTAACGCCAACAGTTCGATCCCTGTTCTCGGATCAGGGGGTTCTGAAGTCCATGGCGGAAGTAGAACTACCCGAAAGATGATCCAGGGTCTGGTGGCAGGTGGAGCCCAGCCCTGTGGTGGTGCAGCTGCGCACCTGTCAGTGTCCACCCCGCTTACCCGAATTATGGCTGGGACCCAGGTCTCGTCCACTATCCGGGTGGGTGAGTCCGGGGGCCCAGAGCCATTAGTGTCTCGGATTGACACTCCTCACTGCTCTCGTGAGGAAAGACCGATTAGTGACGTCCACTGCTCTCGTGGGCAACGACCGATGAGTACCGCTAGCCGCCTAGCCGTAGCTGATCCTTCCGGTGTAATAGGAAAATCGATTGTACCTCCATTGCCTCGCCTCATCGCGGAGCACGTGGGTGTGCCTTCGGTCTCCTCGTGGAGCCATACAGTTCCCCCTGTGACTGACGCCGGGGGGAATTTTGGAATCCCATACGCTGTGGGTGAAGCAGGTGGTGATGCGGGAAGGAACGCAACAAAGAGGCCTCGGGTAGATGGTCCCCAGGTCCCCGATGCAGCCGCACGTCGGAAGGAGACCTCGTTCCAGGCTCCGCAACAGTTCACGGCCTGCAGGTCCAACCGCAAGGAAGGGCCAAGCCATGACATAGGCAGGCACATAGGCATTGCTAGCCACCTACAGTCCGTAGCTGAGTCTTGCAGAGTTACAGGTGATCAGTTGGTACCTTCATTGCCCCGCCTCACCGCGGAGCACGTGCGTGTGCCTTCAGATTCCTCGAGGAGCCACAATGATCCCCCCGTGACTGACGCCGGGAGGGTTGGTGGAACCTCAAACAATGCAGGAGGAGGCAAAGTGGGTGGCAAAGCGAAAAGGAATTTGGAGTCCCAGCTCCGAGTTCTACACCTTAACGTGAATGGCCTGGTTCCAAAGTCATTAGAGATCCAAAAGCTACTAGCCGATAAAGAGATTGATGTCGCTATGCTCCAGGAGATCAACCTGCAGGGGCAGCGTATGCCAACGTTCACGGGATACCAGGCCTTTAGGTGCTCTTGCTCTCAGAGATGCCGAGGTTTGGTGACCCTGGTTCGGGCCCCACTACATGCTCGAGTAGTGGGTCGCGGCCCAGCTGGTTCTGATACTGATAGTTTGGTGATGGAGGTGTTGGTCAATGGACAGGTGTTCAACCTGACCAATGTATACAACCCTCCGAAGAAGGAACTGATCTTGGAACGTGTCCATGGTGTCAGTACCCGTACTATCATAGGCGGAGATTACAACGCGCATTCTCCTGCCTGGGGCTACGATACTTACAATAATGCGGGGCGCGAGGTTGAGAGGCTATGCGTTGAGTCAAATCTTGTGTTGCTACAGGATGCGAACACGCCACCAACCCTGCTCCACAGCGGGAATGGAAGCGAATCGAGACCGGATCTCACACTCGTGAGCGCCGACTTGATAGGTAGCCTTTCGATGCAAGTCCTGCACGATGTGGGGAGTGACCATCTGCCCGTCATGGTTACTATCAATCTACGTAAAGCTAGCGGTGATCCTGGAGCTCCCAGGAAATGGATCTTTTCGAAAGCACAATGGGACGAGTATAGACAGTACACCGACGCTGCTTTACTTAATGTGCGAGTAGATTGTAGTAGAACAGTCGACTCAGCGTATGGCGAGTTCATTCGAGCCATACAGGGGGTAGCCCGAAGAACGGTCCCGAGGACCTATGCTAAGCGCAAGTTAAAGCCATTCTGGACGTCAGCCCTGGAAAGATTAGTGAGGCAAAGGAAAGCTGCTCGAAGGCGAGCGAGCAGAAGGAAAACGGTGGAGAACCGTAGAGAGTACAATCGGCTGACGGCCGAGGTACGTAGGGCGTTATCGGAAGCGAAACTTTCGAAATGGACTGAGACTTGTGCAAAGCTGGACCTTACGGACAGCCGGCGGATATGGAACCTCGTTAACCACCTCGAGAGGGCGGAGGTTGCTCGTGCTGCGCCCAATCGGAGATCGTCTGAACCTCTTGTCACGGACCACAAGCAGGCTAAGAAACTGAACTTACATTTCGCAAATGTAAGTAAGGCAGGTGGCAAAACGGGTGTATCTAAGGCTCTGAAGAAAGTTCTGAGGGATACTGAGAGAGCCATGAAGGAAGAGGGACAGGCGGACACATTCAAGGTACCCTTCTCCCGGCAAGAGTTGGACTATGTCTTGAGACGGTGCAAAGCTGGAAAGGCTCCTGGGGCTGATCGAATTCCGAATGAATTCATCACGCATCTGGGGGCAGTGGGCAAAAGCAAACTCTTGGAACTTATCAATCGAACTTGGTCGGACGGTGTCCTCCCCATCCTATGGAGACAGGCTGTGGTCGTTCCGATCCTGAAAAAAGGCCAGGATCCGGGACAAGCCGGCAGCTACCGACCGATCTCCCTCACATCGTGTGTAGGGAAGGTAGCTGAGAGGATGATAAATCGGAGGCTTGTGAGGTACTTGGAAGACAATGAGCTGATCACCCCGGGACAAGCTGGTTTTCGAGCTGGAAGGAACTCGATGGACCAGGTGACGCTCTTGGTGCAGAAGATGGCGGACGGATTCCAGAGGAAAGAGTCCACTTTAGCAGTGTTCCTAGATTTTAAACAGGCCTATGACAAGGTCTGGCGGCCGGGGTTGTTGATGAAGCTACAGAAGTTAGGTGTTGGATCTAACATGTACAGGTGGATTAAAGGTTTTCTAACCGAAAGGACGTTGGCAACGCGATATGGGAAGGCGACTTCCCGTAAGCGCACTCTGGAGCAAGGTTTGCCCCAGGGTTCCGCCCTTTCCTGTACATTATTCTTGGCCTTTATCAACGACCTGCCGAACTACCTAGGATGCTCGAATCTGCTATTTGCTGACGACCTTACCATATGGAAATCGGGGACGGATATCACTGCTCTCGTGAAATCTGTCCAGCAGGACTTGGCTCTTGTGTCCTGCTTTGCCAAGATGTGGGGATTGGAGGTGAACTGCGTAAAAACAGTTTACTCACTCTTCACTTTAGGGATTGATGTCCTACAGGTACCAATCAGGCTGACGTTAGATGGACATGTGCTGAGGAACGATCCGAAGCCGGTCTATCTAGGAGTGACGCTGGACCGTAAACTATCGATGTTTGATCATGTGAGATTGGTCCGAGAGAATGCGATTTCCAAGCTGAGTATTGTTAAGAGACTGGCTAGCACGAGCTGGGGTGCGAAGGCGAGTGTGTTGAGGGTCCTTTACCTAGGTGCGGTAAGGTCCCAAATTGATTACAGCCTACCAGTGCAGATCTACGCCTCTAAAACTGCTTTGGAGGCACTGGACTCTGTGCAAAACCAAGCCCTCCGACTGATATGTGGCACTTTTAGAACAACCCCAACGGCCGCGGTAGAAATCATGGCAAACGTACCTCCTCTTGGCGTGCGACGGAAAAGAGCTGTTATCACTGCTTACGAGCGGTATAAACGGCTGGAGGAAAGCTCTCCCCTCAGGATGATGGTTGATTCCTGGGGGGCTAGGCGTAGGATCAAAATGCAATCTTTCATGCACCATGCTGTGAAACTTTGCGCTGAGATCGAACTCCCAGGGGATCGTAAGGACCTGCGAACGGGAGTTGGCCTTCCTCCATACATATCTCCCTATCTACCAGAGGTACGAATGCAAATGACGGACCCCGCGATCGGAAAACATAGCAGCTTGGCTGAGAAGCTTGCTACTGCCCTTGAGACGGTGCATACCTATCCGGACTGCATCAAGGCGTACACTGATGGGAGTGCCACCAGTGGGGCCGAGAGGCGGGCTGGGTATGGATGTCTTGTGCAGTACCTAGGGGCAGGTACACGAAGAGAGAAGCTATCAGGGCCATGTGGTGCAATCTGCAACTTTGAAGCAGAGATGGAAGCAATCAGACATGCCGTTGAGGCAATAGGGACAAAGCTAGATGATGAGTCAGAAGTGGGTGCTGACATCGTCATCTTCACTGATGCGCTTTCAGTCCTCCAGGCCATCGATGGTCGGGGGACATGGCCCGGGCGACTCTCAAACATGATCATGTCTATCTCAAATCTGATCTCCAGGCACGGAGTGAAGGTAACTCTCCAGTGGATTCCAGGTCATGCAGGAGTCCCGGGGAATGAGATAGCGGACGCCCTAGCCAAGAGGGGGTCCTTGTTGGTACCGGACGTGGACGAATCGTGCTCGATGGAGACAGCAGTGCGACTGATCCGTCAGTGGGAGATGGACCAGTGGTACAAGGGCTGGGACGAATCTGACAAGGGCAGGTGTGTTTGGCAGCATCTGAAGAGACCGGATCGTGCTGACGGGTGGTGGAAACTCCGCAGGAAAGACTCAGCCATTATTGCCCAGTGTAGGACTGGACATTGTGGTATTGGTGCCTATTTCAGCAGATTTAGGCCCAACGAGGATTCGCGGTGTAGAAACTGCATGGAGGCGCTAGAAACGGTCGAGCATGTGCTTGTCGAGTGCCCTGCCCTGCAGGGGCTCAGAGTTGACGGGGAAGGCCAACCGTTTGTGCCGACCCTTTATGGGACTGTGTCACAACTGCGTGATACTGCAAGTTTCGTTCTCCAGGCCCTAAGAGAGTAATCTCGGCCTGTGTCTCTGCGAAGAGTTCAAGTCTGGTACCGGTACCAAAGGTAAAAAGAAAACAAAACATTTGCAGCTTGCTCCTACTGCGCTGTAGCACCTCTGTGTTTGAACGAACTTCCAAACACAATAATTAAACAAGCAGATAATATTGAAATTTTTGAAAACAAAAATAAAAACATACTTTATTTTAATAACATAGGGTAAATGTAAAGCACATTCGATGACTTATTGTTATGAATAGCGCTATTTAAATGATGCAATTTGTAGCTTGAGTGAGTTAAAAAGAAATCAGTTGAGTGAGTTAAAAAGAAATCAGTTGAGTGAGTTAAAAAGAAATCAGTTGAGTGAGTTAAAAAGAAATCATTTGAGTGAGTTAAAAAGAAATCAGTTGAGTGAGTTAAAAAGAAATCAGTTGAGTGAGTTAAAAAGAAATCATTTGAGTGAGTTAAAAAGAAATCAGTTGAGTGAGTTAAAAAGAAATCATTTGAGTGAGTTAAAAAGAAATCAGTTGAGTGAGTTAAAAAGAAATCATTTGAGTGAGTTAAAAAGAAATCAGTTGAGTGAGTTAAAAAGAAATCAGTTGAGTGAGTTAAAAAGAAATCAGTTGAGAGAGTTAAAAAGAAATCAGTTGAGTGAGTTAAAAAGAAATCAGTTGAGTGAGTTAAAAAGAAATCAGTTGAGTGAGTTGAAAAGAAATCAGTTGAGTGGGTTGAAAAGAATCTACGGCACGCGTGCCAGACATGGGCACGCAGAGCAATTTTCAATGGCACACGGAAGAAACCAGTGCGAGGCATTTTAAGTCTTTTCGACACGAAAGTTGAATGCTAGATCAGGATGACTTTTAGGCTGTTGGCACGCTGAATAAATTAGAAATCCTTTTTTTTTGGCAAACGTTTATCAAAAGATTGCTGACTCCTGTCCTAGATCACGCTCTCAAAAATGCCTACATCAGGGGTCGGCATTCTTTTGCTTATAATTTGCCAAACTAGGATTTCTAACTCATTCAGAGTGCCAACAGCGTGAAAGTCAATCTGCTCATCTATATTATTTTTATAAGACAATTTTTATTTAGTGCGTAACAAGACCAAGAACAAAAGAAAAGGATCGTTATAGAGAAAATCATTAAAGCGCTTTATATTTAATAACAAATAAACCTGTTTGTCATTAGCATATTTTTTTAATCCATTCATAGCTAATACACAATGTCATTTATCGAATAACACATGGTTAATATATCAAATAACAAATGGTTAATGTATCAACATTAGAATTTAGTTGTCAAGTTATTATTCTAGAAATAGAGCGTTCTTAGTGGGCGTGGCTTAGCTTTTTAGTGACGTATTTGTGTAAATAAAGTACCCACTTGAGGTACAAATGTAACGTGGTGAAAGTGAAGTACTTCTTTATCATGCAAAATTCACATCTGAATATTGGCTATCCTACTCAAAAATAAGGAGTAGTACTGTAGATTAATTGATTAATGTGATTAGGCTAGGGCCGGCTAGACCTATTTACACTTTCAAATTCACTTTATAGGCCTACACTTTTAATGTTTCGTAGATTAGGCTACGATGTCAAGTGATACTGTTGGTGAATAGGCTATCTAGTCAAGTCACTAATAGGCTCACATCGTCTATGATCTATGTCTATGATAATAATAAAATTGCCTATTTTATTTAACATACATAATACAGCTTAAATCTTAATAAGACTTAAAACACAACTCATCATTTAAAAAAAGCTCGAGTCTATATGAAACTTTATTAATACAGCGGCCATTATTACTTGTACACCATTACAGAAAGTAAACACAAATCACGTGCTTTTTGTCACGTGATTGCAAACGCCCTATAACTTTAAATTCTGTATAGTTTGATCTTTGCATAACTGAGATTTCAACTTATATATTATTACTGGTGCAGAAGAGAATCGAACCTTAAAAATTGAACAGTTGAGAGGAATAGATACAATGTTATCATACAAACTATGTAGTTAATGTAATGTTTAGAACCGTACATATACATTGTTTAAGCATATATTATTTATAAAATTTTCAACTATCGTTTATAGTTTGATAATTTTAAAGTTATAAATTTTAAGTCATTAATTTTTTTTAAAGTACATAAAAAAGAAACATATTAGAAATATTAACGCAAAGAAAACCGGTTAATTAACTCCCTTTAATTAAATTCTCCAAATTTGATGCTAGCGATGCCAAACGAGTTTAAAAAATATTTTATGTAACAAGTGTTGCTTTGAAATTATTATTTCTGAATACAAATTCAGCATTAGACTTAGTTAGACTATGCTATTTTTTTTCCATTGTGTAATTAGATGTATAAAATAATTTACGTTGTAAATAAACATTATCTTCATTATCAATTTAAGAAATTTTTTTTTTTGAAACATTATTAATTACAATAATTACATTATATAACCCTATTATATTTTTACATTAATAAAACAAACAAATTTGTTTGAGAAATTTGCAATTGACGTCACGAGGTCTCTACATCACGTGACCTAGGTAAACATCATCCAGTTTCGTAAAAATTAACTGTAAAAAAAAACACGCACTATAAAATAGCATTGATCTAAATCTAACTCATAGGTTATCAACCAGCGGTGAGAAGATCCAGGGGGCGCTGACGTTCTCGGGGGCGATAGGGGGCGCTGAAGGGCCAGTGGGTGGTACGAAGGTTCTTGAATTATTTTGAACACCTCTGCTAGTTAGATTATCACATTTTAAACGTTTTTTAATTATAAGAACGGTACTATTAAACTTTAACAAAAAAATAAATCGACTTTTCCACTGTTGACTTGTATGTCTGCTGTGTGACGTAAAAGACATTCAAAGCCCTTCTATGGACTTAACCTTGATCTATGGCTATATTTAGACCGCTTTTGAGAAAGGCAGATGGGGAGTGGGGGAATCGCACGCATTTTTAGAAGAAAAGTGGGTCAAATAAAATATCTCGATAGGATCAGTTAAAAACGAAGTTCGATGCTTTCGTAAAATATCGCAATTTCAGGTCGGTTTGGTTTTAATTTGAATAAAAAATGTTTAATATGAATTATACAAACAAGCTTAGATATTGACATGCATTTAAAAATAATATATTTCCCTATCATAGTACACCGTAACTTGTGTATAACTAGAAATATAAGTAGGCTATAGTAATACCATTGTGCAGAGACGAATTGATGAAATGGCAGGGGATAAAGAGAGTGCATTGTGTGATTACCTAAGAACATTTCAATTTTCTTTATAACTTGATGGGTCCATTCTAGAATTCAATCAGAAAATCAAGCTTTACTTTTAGCTAACGTTTATTTCATTATTGAAGGGAACGTTTGATAATCGGCTAAAGAAATAAATAAATGACACAAAAGGCAAATTTATATTACTCGAACTACAATATTTTCTTGTGAAAAAGACATTTATATTGATTATTTATAAAGCGCTTGCGTTTATGCGATTACATTGAGCATGTTAAGTGCGCTCTTGGTATAAATTGCATTGCAGCTGTATGGGTAACGGGTACTTAAGCACCCGACCACTGGTTAATTGACAAAGGTCCTTAAATTAGTTTTAAAAGACACTTTTGTCTCAGAATCGATTAGTGTCTGAGGCAAGCTGTTCCATATAGAAGGCGCCACAGATTTAAACGAGCGTACCACAAATGCCATTTTTTGTGTGTCTTCCACACTGGGAATTCTCTAAAGAGATTATGATGAGAAGCGCAGTGCCTTTGATGGTGCCTGCTTTGATATGAGTTCTTGAAATTAAAAAGTTGCATTGCCATAATTTATGCATCCGACGTTAAGTGACATACTTTTGTGATTAATGCGTTTCATCAGACGGAGCCAGTGGAGATCTTGTAGAACTGGAGAGATATGATCCTGCTTCTTTGTCCGTGACACAATACGTGCTTCAGTGTTTGGTACCATCTGGAGTCTCTGCAGCAAACTCCACTTGCAACTGTTGCAGTTATTCAACCTTGACTGGATTAGGTATAGGTATACTGCTACGGCATTGGCCGTTCTTCTATTGAGTTGAGATCACAGCTGATCCAGGGCGCATTGATAAAATAAAGAAGCCTTGACCACAACACTGATATGCGGAACCATTGTCCGTTTACTGTCAATAAAAAGACCAAGGTCTTGGACGATGGGATCTTGGAAGTCCCAACTTTGATCGATGTAATAGCGACCTTCCGAAGACTAGAGCCTGGAACCACAGATAATTGCCTTTGTTTTGTCCTCATTTAATTTAAGACTATTTGCAGCCACTGGCGATGATATGGTGCTATCTTGGGTTAATCTCGTATTTCAAAAAGTCTGCGCAAGCTGTATAAGCTGTGTCTTTGTAAAAGGAAATTGGCGTGAATCAAACTTTTGGTTGCAAAAGGACATCTATCATATTCTCTATGTCTTTGGGTTTTGTCAACGCAAAAAAAAAAAAAAAAGAATTTCCACTACCCTGTTTATTGGAACCTGCATTTGAATTGTTATCACTCTGTTGTCGTTGAAGAGAAGCAAATTAAAAGTAATGAAGCATGGAAACAGAACGGTGACCGAAACCGAACGGTGACCGAAACTGAACCAAACATAGACAGACTGAAAGCGAGATACCAGCCACAAGTTTCATTTTGATATAATTTTTTTTTAACCAATCGTGCAGTATATTTGTTTGTATTATTTATTTTACAACAACAATCAAACATACTTGTTCTTCTCGTATCTTTATAGGATCGTAAAAACGCACACAAATCTATTGGCCTATAGACATTATATGTAGAGAATTTCACTCTTTAATTTAATTTCGGGAGGGGGGGGGGGCGTGAGGTATAAAACATTGAAAAAGGGGGGCCGTGAGCCGAACAGGGTTGAGAACATGTGACTGGTAGGTGAAGAACTCAGCCAGATAAGAATGTTACCGTATTATAGGCCTATGTATACTTTAAAAAAAAAACAACATGTTATAGTTTTATAGTTTGGCATGCAAGGGTGTGCTGTCTGCGACTGGGTTGAAATAACGTTTGGTGTGACGTTAATATCTACAGAGACACAAATAAATAGAGTCTATCACGTGATGACGGAATAGTGTTACTCTAATTATTAGATATCAATTCTTACATGTAGTATACATTTTTTTTTCTCAAGCGTAAGTCACTCTAGTTTTTTTTTCTTTTTAACGCATCCTTATGTCTGCGTAGAAACGAGAAGGAACTAATTAGCGGGACATCTTTGTGCGCATGCTTCACTATGTTGTTGATAGGTGAATTTTTTTTTTAATCAAAACTAACTTATGTACCAACGAATTCAGAACACGCAGGTGGACAAAAAAGATTTAAAGTAATGAAGGTCATTGTTATAGTGACGTAACCAGGGCCGGATTAAGAACAGTTGAGGCCCTAAGCAATAAAAAAACAAATTATGGCATTATGTTGCCTCATTTCTTGTATAGATCTAAATGTAATTCAAATTTACCTTATGTAAAATGCTAAAAATGAAAGAATGTTTTTAAATGAATTATGAAATTATCAAAGACTATAATAAGATGGACCGCTTGCTCTATTTTTAGAGCTTTTAGGCCCTATGTTCTTTTTCCGTGCGCATGCAATAACGCTGTCTTAAATGACTTCTACGCTCCTACGTTTTAAATTACATCTTTCGATTTATTTTAATTTTAAATTTTCATTGAGAAAATCATAGCCATTAAATAAAACGCAGGGCTGCGGAGTCGGTAGATAAATGTTCCGACTCCGACTCCGACTCCTCATTTTTTTTTACTTCCGACTCCGACTCCCCGACTCCTCTGTATTAATATGCGAATGTATTTTGTACATTCCTTGAAGGAAAGAAAGGCAACATACATCTACATGTCATTACTACAGGACTACTGGCTGGGATTTACTGTATTTAATTTTAAATATTCACGGGCCCCCTAAACTTTTGAGGGCCCCGGTACGGCATACCGGCTGTACCCCCCGATCGTGGGGCCTGATCAGAAGAGGTCACGATCGCGCAATGTCACAAGTCACATGCAGGAACAGCCAAATGTGCGTAGTTTTGTAGGTATATTTGAAAAATACTTCAAACTTAATTAATTAGTGTTTGCAGGGCATTCAAGGGGTTGATTTGTGTGAATACAATATGATTTTGTACTCTTTACCATAAAATTCTTTAAAACTAAAAAAATCTGTGCTAATTGATTAAAACCGATAATAGCTTTCAATTTTTCAATAGTGATAATCAAATTACCGATTATCGTTGACCATAATATTAAGAAGCATATGAAGAGGCATATATTTATGAAAACTTGTAAAAAATGTGTTGAAAGAGAATCGAAAGAATAATATGTATTTAATAGTGCCGTTAATAATAAAGCACAGACGTGGTGTTTTGAAAATCAAAACCGGTTTTCGGTTTCAAAACCGGAATCCGGTATTCCGGTTTTCGTTTAACATCCCTAAGCAGAACACAACACTATGAAAAGTATAAATATTGCCACCAGGGCCGTATTTAGGATTGTGGGGGCCCTGTTCCTAAATTTATGTGGGGGCCCTGTTCCCAAATTTATGTGGAGCCCCTCGTGGTCTGCCTTCCACATAGGACCTACCTCATAAAAGGGCCGTTAATTCATATTACATTCTGTACAATCATACATTTTATGTTGCACGTAGCTTGGTTGAACTGGAGCACTTTAAATTGTATAGGAATAAATGAATTTTATTTTATTTTACATTTTCAACGAAATATGGGGATGTCACTTAAACCCTTCTTTTTGGGATGTGTGGGGGCCACTTTTGTGTGGGGGCCCCTGTTCCAATGGCACATGTGGAAAATGCCTAAATACGCCACTGATTGCCGCTCCTAATTGTGCGTTGTGTGCGTAGCGCATTTATAAGTCGTTAAGGCGGCATTTTTTGTTGTAGGCCTAATGAACGCAAATTACATTATGGAAAGAATCGTAAATATGTAAAAGCCTCTCTAGGCCTCTTATAAAGGTATGCTTGTACACTAATAGCTTAAGATGCGTTTTATTTAGGACCTATGGCCTAGGCCTATAGTCTACTAAGGCAGTGTTTAACATTCAGAGAAAATCGCGCGTGCCATGTCCTAGCATTTGAAATCATTACAAACAATGTTAATGGTAATTAGTAATTTGGGCACTTGTATAGTGTCTTCAATACCAGCACCTTGCAGTCTATATAACGTTCAGTCTAATGACGCATTTCAAAGTAGTTCAAAAGACGTTTTTTGTGTGTCGACCCGCTATAGTATGACAAATAGGGATAGGATCTTGAGGGATGGGGACTTAGAGGAAGAGACAGATACTTTTCTTTCTCATCACTAATGTCTGTAGGCCTATTGATCGGTTGTTTAAAATAAATGAAGCCATGTCTTTTTCCAATCTAAATTTAGTAGGAGTCGGAGTCGGTGCATTTTTTGCCGACTCCGACTCCAGGTACCCAAATTTCCTCCGACTCCTCGACTCCGACTCCACAGCCCTTATAAAACGGAAGTGTTCAGCGCAAAAGGGAATCGGGAATTCAAAAAAAAAAAAAAAAAAAAGTCATTCGAGTCATCAAATAGCCGAAATATTAAAGCAAGTTTTTTTTTTAATATTAAGCAGCATTCAACATAATGGCACATTCTAGATGAGATGCACTGTTAGCAGTATTGTATAAGAGCCATGGTTTATGGTAAACTCTTGCTTCGATGCCCTAAATACGGTTCGGTTGCTTAATTTGTTTTTAATGGTTTATTCAGTAGCTATGACTAAAGACCGGCTGGTGCTGTGGCAAGTACGCCGGGCTGTCAACATGCTGGTTAATCCAGTAGCTATGGCTAAAGACCGGCTGGTGCTGTGGCTAGTACACAGCGCTGTCAACATGCCTACTCGGGTTCTAAATCCTCTGCTGTCCAAAACCTTGCTCCAGCCCCATCGCAGGATATTTTGACAGAATATTATATATTTTGACACAGTATCATATTTTGTTACGGTATAAGATTGTGGACACATACAGAATAATTCACAAACGTTTTACGTGATTCGATCAAATTTTTAAAAGTCAGCTATAAAAATTACACAATTTTGTTGAAAAACAACTGATCAAAATCCATTATATGACATTTCATCATATTTTAATCTGTAAAGTATAAAGTATTTTGCAAATTAACGATATTTTCCAACCGTGTTCTCGCTCATTTATTCTTTCTGACACAACAAGCTGGTGCAACTCATTCACTTCTGTACACAAGGGGCCTCATCGCTGGCGAAGTGTGAAAACCACTTTCATAAAAGAGTGAACCGGTGGGCTATCGCATGGGGGGCAGTCCGTGCTGCGGACAGAGTCTCACTTATACCTTGCTTGCAGCAGTTGCGTGGCACACTGTTGCTACTATGATAACTTGGTACAAGAGAGCAATCTCACCGACATAGTATGTGACTCTTGGAAAGTGTAGCAATGCACCATCCTTGAGTCCTTTCAAGACTAAAAAAAAGGCAACATTAAACTCCTAAACTCCTAAAGTTGACCCAGGTTAAGAAATAATGTAATTTTACATAGTTTGAACTTTGAACCTTGCCTAACACTGTTTAACAACCCGTCGTACTTTCTCTTGTTCTCTCTTTATTTCTCACTCTCTTTTTTTCTCTCCCTCTTTCTCTCGCATATATAGTATCTAGTTTATATATATATATATACATATATATATATATATATATATATATATATATATATATATATATATATATATATATATATATATATTATAATATAAATATATAGTATTTAGTTATATATATTTTATATTAATAGAAGCATTTTGTAAATAAAAATTAAACAAAGACTTCAGACTTCAGACTAATGTAAAATACTTTTTGAATTTTTCTACATCCTCGTTTGTAGTGTTTTTTTTCGATTTTCTCCTACTTGTGGCCCTATCAATTTTGTCCGACGTGATACTTCTACTTGTTCTAAATGTGCACAATCTTAAATCAGAGCTTTGAAACTAATCTTTGGAAGAATAATTATACATGCTTCGTTACTTAGCAGCGATAAGGCACACAATCTGCCTTGTTATTTAGTTATTTTGGTGGGGTTTTAAATGCACTTCAACTGAGAAAAGGAACCATCAGTGGCGTCATTTGTGATCATGAATGTTAAATCTATACGATGAATGCTATATTTTTGTTTGTGAAAACGCACATAATATTGTTATCTAAAACTTTTTTTTCTGAGTCTCTGTGTGTTGGAGAGCTGACACTTGTTTACCCAAAGGCCTCAAAGTCTGGCAAAAGGTGTAAACCACCAATACGCTCCCGTTAAGAGTACAAGGATGGGCTAATGTACGGGTGACAAGCCATGTTGCGCGTCAGAGCTTTCATTGCACTGGAGAGAGACACTTAAACTCGGTGGGGAGGAAGGAATGTGCGTAGCAACCCGCTTCGCCAAGCTCGGTGCATGGATGTCCAAACTTCTAGTCTGGAATTTGTGCTATCGGGCGAGTGTTATTGTTAATTAAGGATTTTAATATAGTTTTTTTTAAACCTATTTTCTGTTCTAGAAATCCAATTTTAAACCGATTTTCGGTGTAACCCCCCCCCCCCATCTCATGTTCGTTTTGTGTTTCTTTTGTTACTGTGTTTGTATAGGTGAACATTAAAGCATTGTTCTTATGCAAAGTGAACGTCCGAGCGATAAAAAACTGCGTCTTCGCCGTTTAGAGAGTCATGTTGATTGGAATCACACACACACACACACACACACACACACACACAAGCGCTACAGAAAGTAGATTTTAAATATTAAATCTTGAAATTCTACACCACTTTTTCATTTACTGCATCTACTGAATGATATTGAATGCAATATCTACTATTAACTAAATCAAGCTGAGACCCGACTACTTAACAGAAAGTACTTCATTACAATACAAGATACAATTCGAACCCATTATAAATGAGTCATGTTAAAAAAAGCGTTCATGACGCTTGAATCACAAATCTCGTTTATTTTTTTTTTATGTGTTAAATAAATGTATAAAACTGCTAGTATTTTAAATATATTTATTTAAAAAAATGTTTATTTTTTCATTGTTTTGCTTTACACCAATCAAATAATGAGTATTATGTATTCCCTGCTGCTTAAATGAAGTCTATAATTAATAATTATTTACGCATCCTTAGTTAGGGGTGGAGCCACACATTTTTTCCAGGGGGGTGGGGGTCTGAAATTTCACATGACAATTATTTAACGATTTTAATACTGTTTTTTTTTAAGAACTGTTCAAACGCCTCTTAAATCGAAATAACTTTTATTAACATGCTTGAAATAAAATATTTTTGTTTTATAATATTTGAACTCTGCGGGAAGACATTTGCATAAAGAAATTAACAACATCGGTAAGATCCAACTCTTTCACTATGACTTTTCTATGTAAATAACCATCAGATCCATCATCTCCAATGGATGTACGTTACCTTGTTTTTAAAAGTTTCAATGCAGAAAAGGCTCTTTCGGTGGTTGCCGTGGATATGGGCAATGTTAATACCAATCTAATCAGTTGATACAAATGACGAAATACAATTACAAGTTTGTGTTTGCACAATGAAATGCAAAGAAGTGCCAGGCTGGAGTCTACTGCTCCAAAAACATCTTTCTTCTCAATGTCTTCTGTGAACAAAACAAACTTATGAAGCTCGTTTTGAAGTGCAGCACAATTGATTGAATTAAAGTCTTCCTTGTACAGGGCAGCCAATTCGATTATTCCTGACTGATTATGCTTGTAGGATTCAAAATCACATCCCGGTTCAAGGTACAGGATCTTGCTACGCAAATCGTAGGAATCATGTGAAAATCAATGATTACGTTTATCTAGCAGCCATGTCATAACTGTAGTGAATAGATTCACTCGATAGTAATCCTCAACAGTTTAATTGACATCTAGGTGTCTACGGGGTCGTCCCCTTGCGACCCAATTCTGATCCATTGAGGGCACTATGATTTTATTGGATTTACAAAATTGTGTTGATGCATTCTTAATGGACTCCCATCCGGAATCCTGCATTTGTTGCAGAGCTGTTTTGGTGGATCTAAGCAGACTTAGTGCATTTAGAATATCTTTGCAAGCATAAGGAAAGACTGTTTTTGATAGAACGTCAATCATAAGGAACATGCACAACTTATTTGTACTAAACCTGTTGTCGAGTAGTCGGTTAAAAATAGCTTTAACTATATGAATTATAGTTATTTCGCTTGGTTTTTCATCCGGGGGTGAATATTTATGGAAAGAATCATTTTTTGTGTGTGTGTTTGGAGGTTTAGTATTCTAAATTTACGCAAATGCATAGAACGATTCGATCGTCTTTTTCTTTCGCACAGATTGTAATTTGTCTGCAGCAAAACGATACATTTCTCCAAAATTTCGCCCCTGTCCTTAGTAACGAATCAAAATTTAAAATTTAATCAAGGGAGCTAATAACCAATTTTCCTTAGTATTTAGCCTAATATTTTTTATTTTTTTTTACTTTACAAATTCACAATTAGAATTTAATTTTAATCAAGATTAAATTTATAAAAGGATAATAAATATAAAGTTAATAGATATTTTATAAATTAAATTGTATATGTAAATAACAATTATTTTTTTTGTTATTTGCTTACTCTTATTAAAAGATTTACGCCTTACGCATTCACTAGAATCCAGCCCTGATTCAAAAAGGTAGCTAATATATGCAGACTTATTTAGTAGAAAGGTAGATCTATCAATTTTAGAATGCGTGTTCGAAACAAAATAATTTTTAAATGCCATGTAACAAGAATGGTTTTTCTTTACAGCATCAACATAGTAATGGTATATAATACATTTAAACCAGACGAAACTAAGAAGTCCATTAAAGAATATAACTTATAAATACAAGCCCTATAAAGACAATGAAGGACAAATGTTACAGATATAACTTTATAAATACATGTCCTAATTTAAAGAAGTAATCGTGTATTGAAGAATAAACTTATAAACATACATACAATAAGTAGAGTAACTAGTAAAGAAGTAAAAACATCAAATGAAGATTAAAATAGTCTCTGATCTATTAAAATTCATCAAAATAACTAAATTGATTGAGTTTTTTGGACTTCGTAATTTTCAAGGTAGTTAACCTTATGCTTACAAGGAGAATCTGTAACGTGGATAATATTTAAGAAAGCCATATAAAATGACAAGCGAAAAATAAAAAATAACAAAAACTTTGGGCCTACCTGTTGTTATTTAGTAGTCCGTCTGAGTAACCACTGGTACTATCGTGAAGTCACCTGGTTTCCCTATATTTTTTGTCCTGTATTGTATGGAAGCACGTAGCCCACACTGGACTGGCGACAAACAATAGCGATCACATGGTTTGGGGAAAGAGTTTTTTTTCTTTTTCTAGCCCTCTGTCTGTTTCAATGAGCACGGGTGTGTTCGTCGGGTGGGGTGGGAAGGGGTGGGTGTAGGCCGAGAGGACTATAATATACTCTGGACGGTAGCCTAATGATATTTGTGTGTGTGTATGTACTCTTTTATTTTCAGGGCCCCCTATTTTAACTTAAAGGGCCCCGGAGCGATGTGCAGGCTACACCTTCCACCCACACCTGTCCCTGTTTGTAGGGTATCCAGGTTTCGTTGAGACACTATTTGTGAGTTTGGATTGAGGACTGTGGGGGTTGGGGACAGGCTATTTTAACTATTCCTCCGCCGAAACTTGCAAAGTAAGTTGCCACCACAGATCTCCGTGCGTCCGTGACTTCTGGTTGGGTATAATTATGACGATGCCGGCTGGTCCTCCGGTTAGCTCACCGGACTTTCAACTGACACGTCGCAGGTTCTATCCCTGGCTCCGATCGATCCCTGCCGCCCTGCGGGAGTCTTGAGCCTAGTGGATGTAAATATCTTCTATCTAGAAGGGAACGTCTGTAAAACTTATAAGATATATAAGCCAACACGTTATATTATTTCCCCAGCTTTATCAAACACCAGTAGTAAGATTAGGCGTCGACAGGTATGCAAAGGACTATCAGTTTACGCCCCCTACCCTTTCAGCTCCAACCCGTCATAAAACTAATAAAATTGAGGAAAGATACAGAAAAAAATACAACTCAAAGCGACTCTTATAACCCAAACTAACAATGCAAAGAACTTAGGAGTAATGATAAATGAAAAAATCTCCTGGATTCTACATATTGATGAAGTAATAAAAAAAAATATAGCAAAACCTTAGGCTTCATTAAAAGGAACTTTTACAAATATATTAAGAATATAAAACTAAAATGATATCTCACATTAGTTAGACCTATACCAGAATATAGCCTACATAATTTTCTGTGTAGGACCCATCAACTAAAGATACATATAAGCTTAAACACTTTCGTCTGTTCTTCGTTGTCTTTACTCTATAACTGTTGACAACGCATAGAACTGTCCTCGACGGGATATGCGCTATACAACAATTATTATTATTATTAAAGAAACAAAATATAAAATTTCTATTTTAATGCAAGTAAACAAAACTTAGAGTACAGCCTATGATGGAAACCAATATTTGTTTTTGGTTCTATAAGCTTATATGTAATGTCAAATTTTAAGTTTTATGTTTAAAACTTTTCTCTTTTTTACACAAAATGGTTAAAACAATCAATGTTTGATAAGAACTTTTTGTTTTGTAATGTGGGACATTTTTGCCAGATACTTGTTCAACTCCACCATTTACAGTATTGTGCCGTTTGGGTCCTATGGTAAATTACTGCTACAAAAAATGTCCATGGTGCTCCCATTCCTTGATGGCCTAAGAAAGTTTTTTTTTCTTAACGGTTAATCCAGTCCTAAGAGAGTTGTCTGGACTCGTGTAGGCTACTCATTTTAGACACGTTGGGATATAGTCTAGTCTTGCCTAATTCAGGATGGCATTTAGCTGTTATTGGAGTTTAATTTCTTCTTCTTCAGCTCTATCTTTAGAGCATTCTATCTTTAGAGCTTTCTATCCTTATAACTTTCTATCTTTAGAGTTTTCTATCCTTATAACTTTCTATCTTTAGAGCTTTCTATCCTTATAACTTTCTATCTTTATAACTTTCTATCTTAAGAGCTTTTCTATCCTTATAACTTTCTATCTTTAGAGCTTTCTATCCTTATAACTTTCTATCCTTACAACTTTCTATCTTTAGAGCTCTCTATCCTTATAACTTTCTATCTTTATAACTTTCTATCTTTAGAGCTTTCTATCCTTATAACTTTCTATCTTTATAACTTTCTATCTATAGAGCTTTCTATCTTTAGAGTTTTCTATCCTTATAACTTTCTATCTTTAGAGCTTTCTATCCTTATAACTTTCTATCTTTAGAGTTTTCTATCCTTATAGTTTTCTATCTTTAGAGCTTTCTATCCTTATAACTTTCTATCTTTAGAGTTTTCTATCCTTATAGTTTTCTATCTTTAGAGCTTTCTATCTTTCTAACTTTATAGCTTTCTATCTTTATAGCTTTCTAACCTTATAACTTTCTATCCTTATAGCTTTCTATCTTTAAAGCTTTTTATCTTTATAATTTTCTATCTTTAGATATTTCTATCTTTAGAGCTTTCTATCTTTAGAGCTTTCTATCTTTAGAGCTTTCTATCTTTAGATCTTTCCATCTTTTGAGCTTTCTATCTAGAGCTTTCTATCTATCCTTAGGGATTACCACCATTCATTAAACTACCTAGAACATTTTTACACCAGGTGGGGAATTCAAAGAGCTGACGTTACTTTTACTATTTATTGTAGAAGGTCTAAAACAATATGTTTTGTTTCTTTATGATTTGCATCGTGTAGGACACACACACTGTAATACACACACACACTAAGGAAGATATATATATATATCGAAGGTTACTTTTACTTTTGAAAAATCCCAAGAGTCAATTTTTTACATTGAAATAAATATACCGTGTCAATGCGGTTGTCAATTAAGCAAATCAAGTAAATTTTTGGGCTCAAACAGCAATGGTTAAAAGTGTGACACACAAACAGCGGTAGAATCAATAGATATGATATTGTTCTCGGTGTACTTTTTACTTTGGTGGGGTTGGGAGGGGGGGGGGTTCATTATAGTAAGGATTGGAGACG
This sequence comes from Anisus vortex, assembly GCA_949126835.1. Taxonomy (NCBI): domain Eukaryota; kingdom Metazoa; phylum Mollusca; class Gastropoda; family Planorbidae; genus Anisus; species Anisus vortex. The sequence goes on from OX421508.1 coordinate 9,795,137, forward strand.
TTAAGATATAAGATATATGTCAGCCTATTCAATGAAGACACGACAGAATACACCAAACAGGTAAACAAGTTGTGTATGCGACCGTTCCAGGGCCACTACAACATTAAAATAGAAATCAGTTTACATCCCAGGACAGTACTTAAGCTGTGTATAAACTCTATAATCATCTCGGTGTTAAGGCTTGGGGGTCCTAGTTCAAAATCTCCCATCGACATCATAATCTTCCTACACGCTAAATTACACTCCTTGAAGAAGATTTTCTATTTACAAGCGAAAATCATAATCTGGCAGACGACTAACTCTCAATGCAGAATTGGGACAGACAATTATAAAAGAAAGCGAACGGCCTCTCTCTCCTCCCTAATCCCACCCCTTCTCATTACTTAATTATAATATTGAAACACAAGAATAAAAAAATTGCGCTGTATCCCAATACCAGTGTAATCCTTTAATACAGAGCCTGCCATAAGGTTTCATAGTCCTCACTTATCTATATAACCAAGTAAGGTGCCTAGTATAGTGAGGTTGGGTTTTTAGTTACTAAGTCGTATTTCCCTGTATAAACAAACTATTGTTAGATGTTTTTAGTTACTAAGTCGTATTTCCCTGTATAAACAAACTATTGTTAGATGTTTTTAGTTACTAAGTCGTATTTCCCTGTATAAAAAAACTATTGTTAGATTTGTATCTTGTTAAATGACTTATCTTATCGTTTCCTAAAATTTACGGATGCGCCTTCTGAGAATAGGATTATTTCACCGAACGCTTATTCATGGTTTACCTATAATCTTTTATTTTCAATAGTTTAAAAAAAAATAAATTCTTAGACCTTTTTTTCTTAGCTAGTTCACGCAACTCGACTTTTCCTTGCCAGAATGGCTTTGTGAAAGAAATGGAAAAGAATTTTGGCACACATTTTCACCATATTAAAAATCGTTTAAACTAGAGGTATGTCGTAACTAGTTCATTACGTCCGATAATACACAATGTAAAATACTTTTAAAGTTTTTAAATTTTTAATGTAAGAATTGTTTTACGTAATTAATTGTTATATTTTAAGAAAAGAACACATAAGACTGACTGAGTTATATAAATAAATACATTTATTCAAATTTGACATAGAATGGTTAGTAGTTTTTTTTTTTTAATAATTCAAAAAGTATTTGTAACTAATGAAGTATGCATTAGGGTTTTTGTGTAAGGCAATTGTGGGTAATGTTTGTATAACAGTTAGAATTTAAAGCACACACTACCTTTATACGAAATGAAGGAAAAAAAAGTAATTTCAAAACAGAATATCGGATGGGTAAGCAGCGGATATTGAATCCTTCAGCTCTGGACGCAAGGCAGTCACAATCTGGCGTAAAAAAGCGGCCAATGAGGACTAAAGGCCGTAACATGAAGACGCTTGGGTTTTAAAGCCACTAGGCACGTTGGTATGATACCATCCTAGTACACGAATAGCATGCAACGTTCTAACAAGAGGCTCTACAGAGAAGTAGCAGTAGAGCCAAGGAAGAATGTCACGTTTGATCGTGAACTTTGTGAACAACTTTTTTTTTTTTTTTTGAAGAACTAATCACAGGAGAAAGTATACGATAACATTTAGACTAGAACGTTTTTAAAAAAAATAAAATAAATCCTCTTTGGTATTATTAATGAGAGAAGTGGGGGAGAGAAACGCAGTTTTGTTGCAAATATTTTAAGGGTAATATAATGCGGAGCTTTTGAAACTAAGGGAGATAATTAGGTAAAGGGAATTAAGTGTTTATTTTTCAGGACAGGAGGACCTTCCTAAAACTCAGTCGTTATTTCACATTCACACTTTTGGATTTTGTATTTTTGTTTGGTGCAATTTTATCCAATTTCTGTTATATGGTATTGTGTGGCTATTAGGGGCCTACAATTCCAAATCATTCATTGCTTTTTTTTTATGGTTTAGGTCAAACAATCTGTCAGAAATGGGTGAACCGACCAATTTACACCAATATGTGGGTGAATGGGAACAAGATAAGAGCTCTTCGTTTATACAAGCACTTTAACAAATATGGCTTTATTTCACAATATAAATAACTTGGTGATTATATGAAACGATTCAATGATACTGTCCAGAACTTAAGAGCCATTTTTGATTTGTAAACTTGTAAAAATTTGTAAACTGTCTTTTAAAACTAATATGACAAGGAATACCAAATTCCCTTATTTTAGAAGCTTTAAGTTTTAGAAGGATCGTGTGTTTAGAATCCCTGCATTTTAGAAGTTCTGTATTTTAGAAGCCCATTACTTTAGAATCCCAGTATTGTTGAAGTTCTGTTTTTTAGATGCTTTATTGTAATAGTTTAAACATTGAGTGATATAAGTTGACCCATTGCCGTGACCTTAAGTAGATCAAATGTCCTTGTATGTCATGTATGCTGCCCTAGCAATTTTCGCAGACATTTTTTCGCATTTAACAAATTGTTGGTTAGTAATAATAATAATAATAAATCCTTTCAATCAAAATAATATTTAAAAACTAAAGCTTAGGCCAATATAAGATAATGAAAAGATGAATATGAAAATAAAATGTAAAAAAATGTTTTTCTTTTAAAAAAAAAATCAAATGCAATAAGTCTAACTGTAGACCTATAATGAAATTTATACATTTATTCCACTTGTATCTCGGACATATCTCTAAATGAATTCTCTAAATTTCTATTTGATATCAATTTATACATTTTCATAGTTGCCAGAAAAAAAAAATCTGCTAAAACTTTGATACAAAGAAATTTCAAGGAAACTATCAAGTCTACTTTTCCACGGCTGTGAAGGTCTGTTTTAGGCGTGTGTTTTCATCTACACATCAGAGGTCACTTAGCAAGGCCTGTTTCCTAACCTGTGAAATAGAAAGCATGAAAAAAGCGTTAAGTATTAAGTTTAAATCTTTATTTTCATCTTTTGAAGTAGAGCCAAGACTATGTGTGTCTCTGAGCCATATACTTCAATGATTTTGGGCGGGAAAATAGAAACACAACAGTTTAAATCAAGAGTATCGAATTATAAAATGTTGTTCCGGTATTTAAAACAACAAAGGTTTAAAAACCTTTTTTGGGTTCTTTTTAGTATTCCTTCATCAGATCTTTTTCTTTTCGACTACAAAAGCCTAGCATCTTGTGATGTAGAGATAACGTATTTTAAAACTACATTAGTTAATGGTTTCTTCAGCAATTAGCAATGCTCAGTGCTTATATTTACGCGTTTCCTCAGCAGTCGCGTTTCCCTTGGGATTAGGCTTACCCATACCAAAGGTTGAGAGGTGGGAGCCGCTTATTTTCTAGGAATGCACTGCGTGGCTAACAGTGTATTGCAACATTTAGGAAGTTAATTCAAAGTATAGTTCCATTTACATTTCGTTTTGCAGGTAAGAATGGGAGCTACAATTAGTTAAGTTCAAGAGTTGCTTTGTCAAAATAGTACAAGGGGCTTGTGTATGGTAATGGTAATGGTAATTTATATAGCGCTTCTATCCATGCTATTTTAGCATGCTCAGTGCGCTCTAGAAGACTATTAATCTGTGAGAGGTTTCACTGCTGCCGGTTAAGCGCATGTGATAACAACTCAATATTAACGTCATCTAGTCCCAAAACTCCTGTAGGGCGACAGGGATCTGCCGGTGGCGGGGCTCGAACCCGCGACGTGTCAAGTGGTTTTTTGGTTGACAGTCTGGTGAGCTAACCGCTAGGCCAGCCGGCTTGTGTGACCAGCAACATGATGAGCCATTTTTACTTCCTCCAAAAGACACCTGTTAGCATAGAGCTGTATAAAGTTAGACTGTTTACCTATTTGTACAGCTAGACTATTTCCCTACTTGGACAGCTAGAATGTTTACCTATTTGGACACCCAGACTGTTAACATATTTGGACAGCTAGACTGTTTACCTATTTGGACAGTTAGACTGTTTACCTATTTGGACAGTTAGACTGTTTACCTATTTGAAAAGCTAGACTGTTTACCTATTTGGACAGTTAGACTGTTTACCTATTTGGACAGTTAGACTGTTTACCTATTTGAAAAGCTAGACTGTTTTATACCTATTTGAAAAGCTACCCTTTTTACCTATTTGAAAAGCTAGACTGTTTACCTATTTGAAAAGCTAGACTGTTTACCTATTTGAAAAGCTAGACTGTTTACCTATTTGGACAGTTAGAATGTTTACCTATTTGGACAGTTAGACTGTTTACCTATTTGGACAGTTAGACTGTTTACCTATTTGAACAGTTTGACTGTTTACCTATTCGGACAGCTAGACTGTTTACCTATTTGAAAAGCTAGACTGTTTACCTATTTGGACAGTTAGACTGTTTACCTATTTGGACAGTTAGACTGTTTACCTATTTGAAAAGCTAGACTGTTTACCTAGTTGGACAGTTTGGCCGTTTACCTCTTTGGACAGTTAGACTGTTTACCTATTTGAAAAGCTAGACTGTTTACCTATTTGGACAGTTAGACTGTTTACCTATTTGGACAGCTAGAATGTTTACCTATTTGGACAGCTAGACTGTTTACTGATTTGGACATCTAGACTGTTTCCCTGTTTGGACAGCTAGACTGTTTCCCTTCTTGGACAGCTAGACTGTTTACATATTGGGACAGCTAGACTGTTTCCCTATTTGGACAGCTTGACTGTTTACATATTTGGACAGCTAGACTGTTTCCCTGTTTGGACAGCTAGACTGTTTACCTATTTAGACAGCTTGACTGTTTCCCTTTTTGGACAGCTAGACTGTTTACCTATTTGGACAGCTAGACTGTTTACCTATTTGGACAGCTAGACTCTTACCTATTTAGACAGTTTGGCCGTTTACCTATTTGAACAGCTAGACTGTTTACCTATTTAGACAGCTAGACTGTTTACCTATTTGGACAGTTTGGCCGTTTACCTATTTGGATAGCTAGACTGTTTACCTATTTGGACTGCTAGACTGTTTACCTATTTGGACAGTTAGACTGTTTACCTATTTGGACAGCTAGAATGTTTACCTATTTGAACAGCTAGACTGTTTACCTATTTGGACAGCTATACTGTTTACCTATTTGGACAGCTAGACTGTTTACCTATTTGGACAGCTAAATCACTAAAAGGGTCAATAAATAAAGGGTAATTAAATAACTCAAAATGACCCTACGGAACAAAGCGACACATTTCACGGTGGAGGGTCCCAATTGTCTTAACAAGCTCAGATACCTAATAATATTGAAAACAATCAAGCATAATTCACACAGAAGTAAAATCATACACTAGAAAGTAGCCATAGCTATATTCACCTTGGGTGCTAGAGAGAGGTAGTTCCCATTTTTCTCATTCTCCTGCTGTTTTGCCGAGAGCTCCTCCCGAGGAAGCAAGGAGAGGAGCAGGCTTCTCATCTCCGCTTCCTTGTGCTTCATGTCAGGTAGGAAGCAGTCCACGGGGTTCACTCTGAGCTCAGATGGACAAGGCTTGCCTCCCCTGTTGCCCATGACAACAACAAACAAGAATATATATATATATAATATACATAAATATAAAAGAATTATATTTGAATTAAAATCACAAATAGCGTACTGGCAAAATATGTGCAGTAGGAAAAATCAATGACAACTAACTTGAAAACTAAAAAAAAACATAACAAGCTGGTTGCCAAACTATATGCCTCTTAACCCTTACAATCTCGGGCGCGTATATAGCGGAACTGAAGGCAGCATAGATAGAAGTAGGTCGGTACGGGAAGGGTTAAAGTTTAAATTTGATAGAGTTGATCTGGGATATAGAGAATACAAAAGGACAGACAGATAAAGAGTTAAATGGAATCTATATGTTTTTTTTTCTAATTTACCAGAGTTGACAGGCTTTGGACATTTGTCTTGTTTCTTCAGGCAAGTTCCCATTGTCCAGTCTCAGAACTGTGATCTCGGAAGCATCCTGTGGATAGGTGTTTATATTATCTTATATTACACAGACACTCCATCCCTGCCTTTGATTAATTGCCACTTAAAAATGGGTTAGGCCTAGTCTTGCATATATAAAAGAGTTTTCTCAATGTTATTGTGGAAAACTAAAATAATATTTCCCCTTTTCAAACAAAATGAAACAAAATAAAATATGACTCAACCTTTCATACAAAATGGAGAAAGTAAAACATGACTCAACCTTTCATACAAAATTGAGAAAGTAAAACATGAATTACCCTTTCATACAAAATGGAGAAAGTAAAACATGACTTACCCTTTCATACAAAATGGCATGTAAGGAACCAAAGTTTCCAATAGTTACAACCTCAGAATATTTGGTCAGTTTGAACAATTTCTTGTTCACTCTAAGCCCTGAAAATCTTGGAACTGTGTAAGACATATGGAATGCAACAATGTTATCTATTTTATATAAAATATGTTAAATACATTTACAAATACAAAAAAAGATGAAGCTTAGACAAGTAAAACATTTCATTTTTTGAGAATGTCTTTGGAAAGAATACTTTTACAAATTTACAAAGTATGTGACCAGCTCTAGCAGTTATGTCAATTTAATTCAATCTGAATAAAATCTAAATTGGGAGCAGATAAAGTGACCATTGCATTTAAGCCACAAAAATATTAGCTTGTAAATAAAAATCAAATATTCAATATATTTTTGAAATTGGAAATTTGATTAGAAGTGTACTTTTGCCTAATACAGGGTTGTTAAAAAAGTATGAACTTATTTCATAACACTTCTTCAGTTCTCAGTTAATTTTTTCTGAATAACCTTGAATAAAGTAAATAAATTACATGGTACAAATACAATTAGGAATAAAAGAACTGTGCAAATAATTGATCCACTTTCAATTTCAAATTAAAAATATATATATCCGAAGGTGTTTTATTTGTAGACTGGTGTTTATTTTGTAAAATGGAATTCTATTTGTAAAAATATGATATATTTTTAAAATGGTCTTGTCTTGTGGAATGGTATTCTATTTGTAAAATGGTAATCTATTAGTGGAATGGTGTTTCATTTTGTAGAATAGTTTTTTTATTGGTGATCTGTTTGTAGAATGGTGTTCTATTTGTGGAATTTTGTTCTATTTACATAATGGAATGCATTCCTGAAAGAAAAATTTAAAATTCTAGAAGTGCAGAATATTATTTGTTTTTAATTGCAACCATTAAATGGAAGCATGGTATTCAAAACAAGTCAAACCTTGAGGTTTTGTGAGACTGTCAAGACAAAGAGTTACTGCCCCTGAGTTGAGAGACATACAGCTCAGCTGACCATTCAGGGTAGTGAAGAGATACTCTGCTCCGGTTGAGCCATACATCTGAGTAACCTGATGTAAAGGGAAATGAGTCAAATTTTTATTTCGTAATCTCTTAATGCAGTGGTTCATAGAGTGTGTGAGCAGAGACTTGGAGAACTGAGGCTGTCTTACAAGGGCAGTGCAGAATATTGCAAAGGCTTCATCATTATTTTTATTCATTTATTATACCAGATCTAGGGCTTTGACTTAGTCAAGGGTGTGTTTTTCATTGTTGGACTGCTTGATGGTCCATCTTGTTGGGTTTTCAAACCTTGGATTTATGTTGTGCTTAATTCAAGGGATTCTGTTTTCCTGGATTAGATGGACTAGCAGATTGAAAACTGTCTGTACAGAGAGCATACTGTCTCTAAGGTTGTACAACTTCAGCAATAAGCAGCAATCTTTACAGCAACAATGAATAATTAGAATGAAGACTGTCAATATGCTTGTATGGCGTTGAGTGAGCAAAAAGCTTGTCAGTTTATTAGAACAGAACAAAATGAATATATTTTCAGCAGACATGCCTACCCCTAAGGATTAAAAAGAGGAACAATCTTGATGAAAAAGAGGATTTTTCAACAAAAAAAGCGAAACACCCTTTATGTAACAATCTTTTATAACAAAAAAAAAAAGAGGAACATACCCATCTATTTTTGTGAAGCCGGCTGGCCTAGCGGTTAGATCACCGGACTGTCAACCAAAAACCATCTGACAGGTCGCGGGTTCTAGCCCGGCCGCCGACGGATCCCTGTCGCCCTGCAGGAGTTTTGGGCCTGTAAACATATTTTGCGCCAGCAGGCAGCATTGTGTTTACAGAGCGCACTGAGCATGCTAAAATAGCATGGATAGAAGCGCTATATAAGTAACCAATTTAATTTTAATTTAATTTTACTATTTCACTATTCAAAATGTAGGTAGGCCCACGTTTTACAGACAGTTCGCAATCGATCTAGTCTAGATCTAAGACCTAAGAACAATAGGCCTAAATCCACGTTTTTCTTTTCTGAATAAACTCCTCAGAATATTCCTTCCTATAAAACTGTCTGTTTTTTTTACAGTTAGAACAAATCAGATTTAAACTTTCTGAGCCAGGACGTTTAGACATTTTCACAATCTTAGCAATACAGTAAAGCATAATACGTATGAATCCAATCCTTCGTAAAGAGATATCCACAATAGCTGTGCGGTATAGATACGTAGTAATCATACAAACTGGGTAGTTATTGTAATGCTTCAAAATATTCATATAAATTCTTTAGTCATAAAATATTTATAAAATTTTCAAATAATTTTTTTACAGTTCTATCATATCATTTCAAAGTTATAAACGCAAACCATTTAATTTTTTTATAAAAAAAAAAATTGAAATATTACCTCAAATGAAACGGGATAATTATCTCCCTTTACTTAACAAATGTTTCCGCCAAAATTAAATTGGGGGGGGGGGCGGTGAGCGGAAAAAAAATTTAAAAGGGGGCGGTGAGCCGAAAAAGGTTGAGAACCTATGCAGTAAAGGAAAAAAAGATTCATTGCCAAACACGTATAATACCGCAAAAGAAACGTTAGAAAAGACTAGAATATTTCTTTAAAAAAAAACCAGAAAACCCAAGTAAAAATAATTATATCATTGTGACCTTATTTATCCCTTTGATTTATCAACCTAGACACGGACTATATTTCAACACATGAAAAACCCAAACTTTCCAATTTGGCGTAACAAAACTAGTGAAAAGCGGAACGGCGTAACAAAGTGTGTTTTTTAATCAAAAGCGGAACAAATACGCCAAAAGCGGAACGGTAGGCATGTCTGTTTTAGGTACATAATATTTACCTACGTATCTGTACTTGTTTACTAAGCATTACACGGAAAACTGATATGCAGGGTACACAATAAACCTTAAAATGAATAGTCGTTAATTATGTTGGGAAATATGACTAACACCCATGCATGTGACTTTCTTTGATTGGGTTATAGAACCTGAGTTGGGAAAACCAATGTGCCTAGCTTCCATCTATTTTCACTTTTGATGGGCAAGTCTCCAGCGTTTGTGATATTTTTATCTTTGAAGAGAGATTTTACTACATTGGTCTTGAGAGGCAAATCAATGATTTGCGTTGCCTTCCACAGTCAGATGTGTGCATTCCAAGATCCCAGCAGACCGGAGATTGCTCTTGTCTCCAAGTCTTCCAAGGAAGTCTTGCTCACTCCACATGGCATAAAACTGGAGGGGCTAAAGCGGATGCTGTTCAATGTAGGATGTTGATGTTTTAGAGGATAGTTAATCCTCATAATCCTATCTGGCTAAGTAGAAGCACAGTTATGTTGTATTGAAGTTCAGGGCACCAAGAGAGATATCTCTGCCTTAGTCAAGGTGATTTCAATTCTGGTATATATAGGGTTAACAAAGTTCATTTGGTTTTAGTACCTATTACTTATAATAAGACATTGTGTAGTCAGCTAATTTGCTTGCCTTTTTTTCTAAATAGGTTTCATGCATCAAAGAAAGCTGCTTAGACAGATTGAACCAGGAGAATGTCAAGTTTGACTTGATTTAAAATTAAGTGTTTGTTGTAATAGCAGTCCAATTTTCTTCTGTTGAACATGAGCACCCATCACCATACAGCTATACAATGGCTATACAATGAACAAAAAAGACTAGAAAACAAAACCTAGTGAAGTTGTTCGAACACATTATGGTATAACTATTAAATCTTTAAAAGCAATGCAAGTAAAAAAAAACAACAATACTTACGTCAGCTGAAAAAATTTTCACTTCGTTTAAAGTGTCATGCTCCTCAACTGTCAACTCAATGTCTTTCCTTATGTTCCTGAGCGTCATGGTTTGAATATTTAACACTAGTATAGTAATATGAGGATCTGAAGAAAGCAGACAAATAGCATCATGATAAAATATAGTGTTACTATAGTTCTACATGCAATATTCTAACTCTTCAACAAGGTCTCAGGACACAAATGACAGGATTTTAGTTCCTGAATCCTAGAAGGACATACCTGAGTGCACCTAGACATGATGGGTACCTAGCTTCATTTAAGAAAAATTAAAAGTGTTTTCTCATTTTTATGGCCCACATAATTAAAAATAAAATAAAATGGTAAACTGGCTATTGATATACTCAAGGAACCGCGATTGGACTAGCTACTTGAGATGAGGTTCTTTAAAAGTAGAAATAAGTACCACAGAGAGATTCTGAATTAAACATTATAACTACTCGAATATTATGTTCAGCAGCTGGCCAGAAATGCTTAATCTAGTTAAGATATAGGCTAATATCTTTAGGGAGCTATGACCCAAATCAGTCTGAGTTTAGACTGAGATAGTTGGTCATAGAATATAGACTTCCAAAGTTTACAGCCGGGTATGGTGTTTACATTGAGTATCCAGGTATGAAGAAATTACTGAGCCATGCTACTGACTTTACAACTACTGCAATGGCTGAATAATCTCTACTATCACAATTTAATACAGACCAGTGGCCCACAGAGCCAAACTTAGGTTCAAATCTCATCAGCAAAATATTTTTTACGTTATCACTTGACTTGGAAGACACTTATATTTCTAATTAGATCTTGCCACAGTATGCATGACCAGGCATGAGTTAATATTAAAGAATGACTTAATCCCTAGGTCTTAGAGTCTTAGAGCAATAGGAGTTCTCATCTAGTTCCCATGGACCTAAAATGATAAAAAGGAGTTCTTTACTTACTTGAATGTCTAGCACTCATGTTTATTTTATATCAGCACCATCTTGCAGAAATCATAGTTTATTAACTTACTGGATTTTTTAAAAGTTAAACTAATTGAAGGCTTACTCACAATTAAATATTTCAATAAATGTATGTAGCCTAAAAAATAGTATAAAATCAATGTTTTTTTTTTTAATAAAGCTTACTAACTTTAAGTGTGTTATTGAAAGTATGTTAACATTCACTATATCATTTCAACATTTCAATTACCTTTGACAATTAAAAAAATAATTAAGGTATTGGAATATAACATTATTTCTACTATATTTTGGTTTCTTGTATAAGTATATAAATATTAATTTACTTTTTGGTTGTTGAGCAGGGAAGAGCAGTATAAAAACCAAATCATTTCCAGATGGAGTTTGTCTCACCATCAATAATCTAGTGCACTTGACCTTGTTAAACAAAAAAAGTGAATATTTTGAACTCTGACATTTGCATGATAATCAACAAAGTTTAATACTACTTTATATTGCCTTTGAAAACATTTGATTGTATGGAAATACAAAATAATTCAAAATGACTTCTTTTAAGGTGAGAAAACCAATAAGAATGAAATGGACAGATAACCTCATTGAATGGACTGCCCTGGCTTCTAAACTAACAATCCATTTTATCATACAAACAGACTTTTTTTCATAATCATTACATGTGAATATCCAAACCTAACAAGTGTAACCCCATCATTAAAATCATTAAATTCAGAAGTACTTCAGGAAAGAAGGTACAAAATAAAGCAAAGAAGCAATGATATAAATAAAAGATGAACACAATTATAATTTAGAACTACACTGCAATAATCTAATAAAGTACAATCAGGTAAAAACTCTATTTTTTACTCTATAAGCAAAGATACATTTGTATAAAAGGGGGCATTCAAACATTAAATGGCTTGACTGGATCATTTAGGAAAACCAACAATGTTAACCTGACATCATTTAAAACTCAACAGTTACTAAAAATGCAATACTAGACTAAAACCACTGTAAAATATAAGAGACTTGCTGATCCTGTGGTAGTAAACCAGACTATCAACATGACCACCTGGGTTCTATCCCTGCTGCCATTTAATCCCTATCACCCTGCAAGAGCTTTGTGCCAGTGACAGAATAATCTTCTATCTTGAAGGAATGTCTGTAAACTTATAAAGAGGCAATAATCTTCTACAAAAAAAAGGAGCATCTGTAACATGTAAGAAAAGAATGTTTGAGCTAGTCCTCTGTCCCTTGTTACCTGGACAGGTTTGTACATTTGAGTTTTGTGGCTTGACAGTTGTTGGGTTTTTCTGTGTTGGACTACAACGTGGAAGACTGAGGTTGTGTTTCGGGATCCACCAGGGGGCTCGTAAATGTATGTCTGAGGAGATAAAAGAATATATTATTATGTACAAGCTTAGAGATGTGGAGAAAGTATGACCTGAAAAAAACAGATGGACTTTTCTGACTTACAAAAAAGGCAACAGAAATGGGTAGCAATACACATTTAGATAATTTAGGTCATACAGATTTTGACAATATAAGAGACATTAAAAAAAATTAATATAGTAGAATCATATTATTACATAATTTGATATTATAACATAGTAAGAGATGTAACTTATGCTGACAGTATTTAGACAATATAAGATTTAGATCATAAAAAAGATTTAGAAAAAAAAGCAAGGACAATACTACAAATATTTGAATTTTAACCGAATTATAGATCTAAATATAAATCTATATAATTTGGATTGAAAAGAATCACATTTATAAACACTGACCTTACATATAGAAGCAAAATATATAAGGAATAAGACAGAACAAATGTAGCGGTAATAATTCAGTGAGATGTTTTTGGTTATCAAAAACAGACTTGGGAAAGCATAATGAAAGATATGTATTAGCATTATGTGTAAACATTATCTCACTGAGTAAACTTTCACTCAAATTTCAGCCATACTTACATCCAAATCATTAGCACCGTTGTTGATATGCCATGGGTCACCAAGATTCAGTCTAGTTAACTCCCTTTGAGCTGGGTATTTGAGAAGAAAAAATATGACTAATAGTTAATGTACAAACACTATAGTTTTTTTTATTTAGTCTTCAGTGTACCTAATGATGATACAGGATTGTCTCCTTTTGTTACTGAGGCAGGGTCTGGCCATTTTTAATATTTTTGGCTTACAGACAAATTATAAGTTAAGAACAATGGCAAGAAACTTTTACTTTTTTTCCCAGTTAATATAAGAAACCTATTAAAGCAAGATACAACTTAAAAGAATTAAGGCATTCCAGACCAAAGTGAAAAAGCTCCAGTGTTTATCATGATTGATGGATGGATGCGAGTCCTAATAACAATGTTCAATTCAATTACCTACAGACACCAAACTCAACCAGGTAACTTGGAATGGATTCATGCTTGGCACTGCACCTTTCAATCTTTGAAAGCTCGTACCAAAGCATGCAGCATCAAAAGTTTGGCATCAAAAGTTTGGCATCAAAAGTTTGGCATCAAAAGTTTGGCATCAAAAGTTTGGCATCAAAAGTTTGGCATCAAAAGTTTGGCATCAAAAGTTTGGCATCAAAAGTGCAGCATCAAAAGTGCAGCATCAAAAGTGCAGCATCAAAAGTGCAGCATCAAAAGTGCGGCATCAAATGTGCAGCATCAAAAGTGCAGCATCAAAAGTGCAGCATCAAAAGTGCAGCATCAAAAGTGGAACATCAAAAGTGCGGCATCAAAAGTGCGGCATCAAAAGTGCAGCATCAAAAGTGCAGCATCAAAAGTGCAGCATCAAAAGTGGAACATCAAAAGTGCAGCATCAAAAGTGCAGCATCAATAGTGCATCATCAAAAGTGCAGCATCAAAAGTGCAGCATCAAAAGTGCAGCATCAAAAGTGCAGCATCAAAAGTGCAGCATCAAAAGTGGAACATCAAAAGTGCAGCATCAAAAGTGCAGCATCAATAGTGCAGCATCAAAAGTGCAACATCAAAAGTGCAGCATCAAAAGTGCGGCATCAAAAGTGCAGCATCAAAAGTGCAGCATCAAAAGTTTGGCATCAAAAGTGCGGCATCAAAAGTGCAGCATCAAAAGTGCAGCATCAAAAGTGCAGCATCAAAAGTGCAGCATCAAAAGTGAACATCAAAAGTGCAGCATCAAAAGTGCAGCATCAAAAGTGCAGCATCAAAAGTGCGGCATCAAAAGTGCAGCATCAAAAGTGCAGCATCAAAAGTGCAGCATCAAAAGTGGAACATCAAAAGTGCAGCATCAAAAGTGCAGCATCAATAGTGCAGCATCAAAAGTGCAGCATCAATAGTGCAGCATCAAATGTGCAGCATCAAAAGTGCAGCATCAAAAGTGGAACATCAAAAGTGCAGCATCAAAAGTGCAGCATCAATAGTGCAGCATCAATAGTGCAGCATCAAAAGTGCGGCATCAAAAGTGCGGCATCAAAAGTGCAGCATCAAAAGTGCAAAATCAAAAGTGCAGCATCAAAAGTGCAGCATCAAAAGTGCAGCATCAAAAGTGCAGCATCAAAAGTGCAGCATCAAAAGTGCAGCATCAAAAGTGCAGCATCAAAAGTGCGGCATCAAAAGTGCAGCATCAAAAGTGCAGCATCAAAAGTGCAGCATCAAAAGTGCAGCATCAAAAGTGCAGCATCAAAAGTGCAGCATCAAAAGTGCAGCATTCCTGATCATAGTCACTTTTTCAGAGTTTCCAGAGTGGATGGAGCACGCTCATTTGAATCTGTGGTGCTTTCACTATGGAAACAGCTTGCCTCAGACTTTTGAAAAGACCTTTCTCTTTAACTAGTGTTTGTGTGCCTCTACATCTGCCACTGAAATTTACTGTGTACTGAACATGTTAAATGTAGTAGCATTGAGAGATGTGCTATATAAATAACCATCATATTCATCAAACCCAAATAAATATGCTCAGAGTCTGCTGATGATTGTATATATATATATATATATTAACTATACATTAACATAAGCATATCCATTCACCAATCTATCCATTTGGCCAACCAACCACCCATATAGTCATAGCCAGATAATGAAACCCATATGATATACTAATCATTATAGTAATTCACAAATTTTATGTTATAAAAATATGAATTAGATATTTTGTGTACCTTTTCTTCTCTCTTGTGCAATTTGTCTACGATTTGCAGCTTTGCCTCTTCTGTCACTAAATATAACCTGACAAACAATTTAATAAGGTAATTATATTAACTGATCTATTAAGTTGTAATGGACATCAAGGAAAGGACTAGCAATCATTATTTAACATCAAAATTGTGTTACACTACATTATTTCTAAAAACCCATTTGGAAACCATTTTCATATGTTAAGTTTAGCTGCTTTCCTACCACAGCTAATGGTTTTTTGGTCTTTCCTCTAAAACTTTATTTAACTCTATATATGCCAAGCATAAAGCCTTCTTGGGCCTTCCATGAAAAAAATTGACTTAAATCACCAACAACAAAAAACAAAAATAGAATATCTTGTCCCCCTTTTTGGGCCGAGGGTTAAAGCAAATGCTTGTGTAGTTATTCTTGGATAAAGGTTATGGATTAGTTATGGATTGGTTATGATTAGCAGTGTTAAAAAATAATAAAATAATACAGATTTAACTGGGTATTAGCTAGATAAATATAGCAGGATTAATATATTGGCTAATTATAAGTAAACGCTATTTGAATGGGTGTAGTTTATTCTTGGATAATGACATTAATTAGTGGGCTAATGACTAGAAGTGTTAAGATATTAAATAATACAGCCATTATAGCTATGTGTTTTGTTGATAAATAAAGTAGGATTAAAAGATTGACTAATAATTGGTTAACTAGAGTGGACTATAATCAAATTTTAAGAAAAAGGGTTATTTTTTTTTCCAATTCCAAGTCAATAATTATTGAATCTGAATCTATTAGCATCTGTGAACTTAGCATATGAGTAAATTGCACGTTTTGCTAACAAAATATCAGCTATATTTTGCTTACTAAATCATCCTCACTCCCAGCAGTGCATAAGTCTTTGTCTTTCTCTTTTCTGATAGTACAGGCATAGGCCTTTACTTCACACACTTTCTTAGGTCTTCTTACTCTAAAGCCTCTCCCCTCCTCCACAAAAACACTTACTGGCCTGCGGCTGGCTGTATCTTCTGCTTTTTTTAAAGGTCAATGTGGAGTTCAAGGTCTAGCCATCTTCGGTTTCTCTCATTTATTTCACCCAACATGGTACAAATGCTTGAGAGGTTTTTTTTAATTTCATCATATACTACCTATCTCTTTTTTTCATATTGTTTTATCATAACAGCATTCAAACCAAATTGCCACCATTGAAAGACCTCCTTTAGCTATGTGTGTGTAGCTAAGTCTTCTATATACACAGGTGCTTACTTACCTGAGAAATACCTTCTGGGGCTGGCACATAAGAAATTTTAGACATTTTGAGCCTGTATTTTTTCTCTGGCAGGAACCAATCAAACCCTGACAAATGTGACCTATTTAAAAAGTAAACATGCACTCACTTTTTCTTGTATGCAATAAATTTGTTACATTAAATAGTTCTTTAATTATCAAAACAAACAAAAATTAGCAATGATATTGAAACAAAATAAAAAAATATATAAGATAAATAATTTTTTTAAACCATGAATTAATTTTTGAATTTGGTTATTTATATTTTACATTCTAATCAAGATGTATGAAGTAATTAATAATTCAAAATTGATTTACTTTAAATAATAAAGTTTTTTTTATCCAAAATATTATTGTTTTATCTTCTAACTTATTGACTTGCCTTTTAAAATTATGTTTTTTAAGCTGCAACTGGTATTTACTTTCATTTTAACATTGGTATTAACCATTGGAACTTTGATTTCAACACTAAAGCCCTGGATGCTGGTAAACAATCTTTAGTTACTGGTTAAGACTCGAGTATTTATGTCAAACTGTAATGTTAAGACATGTTAATATGTTTGTCTGGCATTGACTGCAAGAGAGCAAACAGCTCTGCAGACTGGCTAACAGAAGAAGAAGAATGTCAAACTGTAATGTTAAGACATGTTAATATGTTTGTCTGGCATTGACTGCAAGAGAGCAAACAGCTCTGCAGACTGGCTAACAGAAGAAGAAGAATGTCAAACTGGCAGCTGGGCTGCCTGCTCTTTACGGTCTTTGTCCAAGACCAACATTTTAAACACATTTATTTTTCTTTAACTGGATAGAAAATTCAAAATTCGATTATATTTTTATTTGTGGAAATTTTTTTGTAAAGAAACTGGATTAGAATAAAAATTAAATTAGTTTAAAGAAACAAAACATCAAAAGCATAACTGGGCATTTTTCTTTAGCTCAAGAAATTTTTGGAGAAAAGTAAAATGCATAATGTGCATGTTCCAAGGCCATAGTTTGTAACTAGGGTTAGAAAATCATGTACTTCAATAGGAACAAATCTCATCTACATACTATGTATAACCTATGAGTGAAGTATGGATTAATCTTATTATTTAAATATAGGAAAATCAAAGTTAAGTCTCAATTCTGAAACACAGGAAAATAATTGCTTTTTTTTTAATAAACTAGCAGTAGTGTTAATTTATCAAAAAGATATTTCTAGTAATTTACTTAAGTCTGCTAACTTGTTTGCTATTATCTCCCTTTATTCAGATTTTTTTAAAAACCCTATTGTTCTGCAACAACTTAATCTCTAGGTGTATTTTAGAATTTATAATTACAGATCCGGCTTCTGAAGATAGAATTATTGCTTCCTACACCTATCCATGGCATCTATAATTCTAGTATTCAGTTAAGACTTTTAGATGATGGTTAGTTGCTGGTTTTACTGACTTCTCATGCACATATTTCACCTGTCAATGTTTTTCTTTTATTATTTTTCTTCTTCTTCTTCTATTAACCAGCCTGCAGACCTGTTTGCTCTCTTTCAGTTAATGCCAAAACAAACACATTTACATGTCTTTGTCATCTGTTTTGTAATGCAGTAATTACCTGTCATACTTCCACAAACAAATGAGCCCTGAGCGATCCACTGTGATTACTTTGCCAATATTTCCTACAAAGTCTAGATGAATTATTGGATGCTTGTGTTCTCTGAGGAGCTCAGCCTCTATTCTCTGTCTGACCAGATTTGGCACCTGTACATTGGTCTTGAAAACATAAAAAAAAAACTATGGTATAAAATTGGTTTACCCATTCATTTTAACATACAGACAATGTTTTCAACACATATTATCTTATCTTATATATAACAGACGCTCCTTCTATAAAGAAGATTATTGCGTCCTATGCTCATCCATGGTCCAAGTCTAGTCTAGCATCTTTATTAATGTTTTAAGTGATGTAAAGTTACTGGTTTTCCTGGTTTGTTCGGGCAACCCATTCCATGCTTAAATGCCACAGATATTACAAATGAGAGTAACTTATTATGTTTGCCAGTTTTTCTTCAAAGGCATGCCCCCCTACCAGGCTACACAATCAAACTACTGTATTGCACGAAGAAAAAAATAAAGTCAGAATTTACATCAGATTATCATGAAGTGCTAGTGCAGCATATTTATCTCCCTATCAGCTATTTCATGATATTTAAACTTATATATTATTATTTCACTTTAAAATAACTTATATGTTACAGACAATCTTTCTATATAGAAGATTATTGTGCCCTACACCTATCCATAGTTTAATCTAGTCTTGCATTTTGATTAGTGTTTTAGATTATGTTAAGTTTTGTTTCAGGCAACCCATTCCATGCACCGGTGCCACTCTGGAAGAAAGAGTATTCGTATGCATTTGTTCTTGCATATGGGATAAGAAAAATGTTTTTGTCCTTATGTTTATCTGAGCATTGTAACAAATAGTTATTGTGTTGTATTTCTAGGTTAGAATTTAATTCCTAATGTATCATTACTACTTTACTCTTTGCACTTCTTCCCTCTAGTCTTTCTAGGTATAATTATTTAACTATTTAGTTATATATGCATATGGGGCACGGTAGCCGAGCGGCAGCGCGTTCGACTGGCGATCCGAGGGTCCTGGGTTCAAATCCTGGTGAAGCCGGGATTTTTTCCCAGGACTTGAGGGTGTCCCTGAGTCTACCCAGCTCTGATGGGTACCTGACATTAGTTGGGGTAAAGTAAAGGCGGCTGGGCATTGTGCTGGCCCCACATCCCCTAGTATGCCGTGGCCACTGAAACTGGTGAACGCTGCTTCACCGGCCCTATGATCACTTTGGTCCGCAGGGTACTTTACTTACTTATATATGCATGATAATATGTAGAAATTGTGTAGAAACTAAAATCTGCTTACCTTGGGTCTAATATAATTGGAAAAAGGTTAGTAGTATAAGAAAGTAAACAAATTATCTAGCTCATGAAAACAAAATATTTGGGGGAAGACTGCTGTCTGTAAAACAGATACAGCTGAGCATGAGAAATCTGTATCTTTATTTTGAGCTCTTAGAAGCATTTTACCTCTATTTAAATGTTTAAATGTCTCATTTTACCTCTATTTAAATGTTTAAATGTCTCATTTTACCTCTATTTAAATGTTTAAATGTCTCATTTTACCTCTATTTAAATGTTTAAATGTCTCATTTTACCTCTATTTAAATGTTTAAATGTCTCATTTTACCTCTATTTAAATGTTTAAATGTCTCATTTTACCTCTATTTAAATGTTTAAATGTCTCATTTTACCTCTATTTAAATGTTTAAATGTCTCATTTTACCTCTATTTAAATGTTTAAATGTCTCATTTTACCTCTATTTAAATGTTTAAATGTCTCATTTTACCTCTATTTAAATGTTTAAATGTCTCATTTTACCTCTATTTTGGGTTTTAAAAGCATGGTGGACTTTACATCTGTGTTAGTTGATTCAAGATCAAGCTTCAGAATGTCTCCGTTTAGTAAGGCCGTACAGAGAGAATGCTGGGAACATATCGGGAAAAACATTTATTAAAAAATAGAAATAGAAACGGACAGAAAACAAACAATCTTGAATGAGCAATTAATTAAAGCAAAAATATGTTACATCAGATATGAAAACAAAAAACTAAAAAATTGTAAAGTATTTAATTTAAATGTTTTGTGAAATTGATAAGAAATCTCAAAGGAAAATGTTTTCTGTAAAAAAAAGGAATGTTGATTAGCATGCGTGTGACATTATTTAGAGTAGAGAGAGAAAGTTGGAAGGTATAAGATGGCTGCTCTGATGAACTAATATCATGAAGTTTTATTAATTAAGAATTGAAACAACAAGTATTTATTGAAACAGTATTCATCCTGGATGTGTATTATTCTATGTGTCAGAGATGTTTAACTAAATTTTATAACTCATAAATCTTGTTAACTATTTGATGTTGATTTAAGTTGAACGCTACCAAAAGTGTAATGAATAATAATAGCCAATAATGAAAAAATGATTAATAATTAAAAAAATTAAACGCCTATACAAATTGAAACATCTAAATCTAAATAAGAGCCCTCTACAACAACTTTGTATGCTATGTTTAGAATCACAGACCTGTGTTGTGAAGAGAGTCAGAGAAGGGAAGAATGCAGCTAGTACTGCTTTCTCTTGGCCTCTTGATGTTCCTTGCTCCACCAGTGAACCTTTATCAGATACAGTAATATAAGATAACAATATTACATACATAGAAATATATTAGTAACATAAGAAAAAAATGTAAGAAAGATAAGTTAAAAATAATACAAAAATTAGATAAAAACATAAGATAAAAACATTTTAAAATTATTTTTAAAAAAGTATAAACATTCAATAAAATATAAGAAACATAAGAAAAAAATAAAAGAAATAAAATATAAAAACATATTTCCCGCTAAAAACGTTAATTTCTGCCACTATGATATACTACTATCTTTTGAGTCATAGCAAACATTAGACTATTTATTCTGAACATAACTCATATTTGGCAGCTTAAAAACAAGTATTATGCATAAGTATGTGCAGTAGCAACCTTGAGTGAGTGTTAAGTCCCCTTGAGCTGCGTTAAAAGTGTGAAGGTGCTGGAGACAGTACGGCACAACTCTGGCATCAGTTGAAGGTAAATCCATGAGTCGGAGCTCTTCTCGTGTGGCTGGGCGCCCGATTGTAAGCCATATTGAAACAGAGCCCTGAAATGAACAAATGTACGTTTTCATGTGGTTGATGGCCCAGACCCCAATAGTGGTGCTGGGCAGTAAAAAAGTAAGTAAGAATGTCAGAATGCTTTATTGACAGAAAGTTACAATGTCAGTATATTATGCTTTATAAATTTATTGACAGAAAGTCAGAATGTCAGTATGTTATGCTTCATTTACAGAAGAGCAGGTTGTCAGTATGTTATGCTTCATTGACAGAAAGTTACAATGTCAGTATGTTTTGTTTTATACATTTATGTACAGAATGTCAGTATGTTACGCTTCATTGACAGAAAGTTGGAATGTCAGTATGTTATGCTTCATTTACAGAAGAGCAGGTTGTCAGTATGTTATGCTTCATTGACAGAAAGTTGGAATGTCAGTATGTTATGCTTCATTTACAGAAGAGCAGGTTGTCAGTATGTTATGCTTCATTGACAGAAAGTTACAATGTCAGTATGTTTTGTTTTATACATTTATGTACAGAATGTCAGTATGTTACGCTTCATTGACAGAAAGTTCGAATGTCAGTATGTTATGCTTCATTTACAGAAGAGCAGGTTGTCAGTATGTTATGCTTCATTGACAGAAAGTTGGAATGTCAGTATGTTATGCTTCATTTACAGAAGAGCAGGTTGTCAGTATGTTATGCTTCATTGACAGAAAGTTACAATGTCAGTATGTTATGTTTTATACATTTATGTACAGAATGTCAGTATGTTACGCTTCATTGACAGAAAGTTGGAATGTCAGTATGTTATGCTTCATTTACAGAAGAGCAGGTTGTCAGTATGTTATGCTTCATTGACAGAAAGTTGGAATATCAGTATGTTATGCTTCATTTACAGAAGAGCAGGTTGTCAGTATGTTATGCTTCATTGACAGAAAGTTACAATGTCAGTATGTTTTGTTTTATACATTTATGTACAGAATGTCAGTATGTTACGCTTCATTGACAGAAAGTTCGAATGTCAGTATGTTATGCTTCATTTACAGAAGAGCAGGTTGTCAGTATGTTATGCTTCATTGACAGAAAGTTGGAATGTCAGTATGTTATGCTTCATTTACAGAAGAGCAGGTTGTCAGTATGTTATGCTTCATTGACAGAAAGTTACAATGTCAGTATGTTATGTTTTATACATTTATGTACAGAATGTCAGTATGTTACGCTTCATTGACAGAAAGTTGGAATGTCAGTATGTTATGCTTCATTTACAGAAGAGCAGGTTGTCAGTATGTTATGCTTCATTGACAGAAAGTTGGAATGTCAGTATGTTATGCTTCATTTACAGAAGAGCAGGTTGTCAGTATGTTATGCTTCATTGACTGAAAGTTGGAATGTCAGTATGTTATGCTTCATTTACAGAAGAGCAAATTGTCAGTATGTTATGCTTCATTGACAGAAAGTTACAATGTCAGTATGTTAGGCTTCATTTACAGAAGAGCAGAATGTCTTTGAGTTATTATTTACTAACAGAGGTGTAACTTTTTGTTTGTAACGTTTTATTGACATAAAGTCAAATTTGAATTAAATTTTTGTCAGTTTCAAGATTGCAATAAGACTTACAGTGCTCTTTACTGCCATAAGTCTGGATGAGTCTAAAGACCAGGCGAGATGAACAACATAGCCATCTGTTTCTTGACCACAGTCCATTTTCACTACATTCCACGGATGTACTTGCGTGTTGTAAACTAAAACATCTCCTAAGTCAGGATAAAGAATTTAGACATAGCATTTGTATTTGGTACAGACATATGCAAGAAACAAATAAACCTAGATAAAAAAAAAAATAAAACCTAGATCTATGGCATTTAAAACCTAGATCTGCAGTCTATAAAATCTAGATACAAGTTAGCCGTGGTCATTGTAAAATATATTGTTCACTCATACCACGTTTCATTCCTACAGCCAGCTGCATGTGATCTGGAGATGGCCTCATTGTAGTCACACCTTGACAATGTCTGGCCAGGGGTAAAGTGAACACTTCAGGTTTTAATTTCTGAAAGTCAGAATAAAATTCTTTGGAAAATATAACACAGAAAATTTTTAAAATCTAAAGCAAAAATGTTAATCTCTTTCAGCAAAGCCGCCTTCATAAAAAAAAAAAATAGTGATAGTGTGGCCAGTACAATGCCAAGCGACCTTTACTTTCCTCAACTTATCTCAGGTAGCCATCAGAGCTGGATAGACTCCAGACATGAGTAAAAAGTAAAAATACTATAGTTTCAACCTGGATTTGAGCCCAGGAACTTTGTAACGGCCCTTCTCCCTCACGGGCTGTAATTCACATTATCTAGTATAAAGCAATATTTTCCAATCTTGTTGCAATACATTTAACTGTCAATTTTTAGTGTCACACTGATTTTGACAATTTGATACTGCTAAATGAAGGTAAATTTATTACTTTTCTAAATAACAAGCTAAGTTGCCTGGCTCAAGTGCTACAAATACAAATTTTATAAATTACAATGAACAGAAAGCTATAAATCTAATAATTAAATTTGTGTTTTTTTAATGAAGACTTTTAGAAAAGTAATTAAAAATAAATATTGTAATCGGGTAAAGAATAGGCAAGTCTTTTTATTTTACAAAAATCTAAATTGCCCAGTACTGCTCATAGATTTACTAACGGTATTTTCTTTTACAAAGTAATATTAATTGAAATAATTTTTTTTTTTAAAAAGGTATAAACTAACTGGCAATTCAAACCCGGGTCAACAGCATCGCAGGGTGATACGTTATCCACTTAGCTAGCAAGGACAGGTGTCCGAAGTGAAATCGCAAAAGTATAATACGAGACAATAAGGTCATGTGTCTTTAAATTAACTAATGTGATTGGTTGAACACACACACAGTTTACTTTATATAGGCTATATATAGATAATATCCTATTTTCATTTTCTTGATATTATTATAAAGATGGATGGATGGCTAGATGGATTGATGTATAGATGAATATGTAGATAGATCAACATATTATTCAAATATATCTACAGATATTTGGATGGATTGATGTATAAAATAATGTTTATATAGATTACTGAATAAATAGTGCATGATGTATAGATAGCTAGATATATTGATGCAAATATATATATTTATATAAAGATAGATAGTTAGATATAAGATTAGATGGATTAATAAACATACAGGGAAGTGGGTAGATCTAGGTAGAATAAGATAGATATAGCTTAGCATCCACAATCTTTTTTTTTTTAAGTACAACTGACAAATATATTAGGTTGCATTAAGTAGCAGTAAGTGTTATTTTTTATTTCTTTTTCATTTATTTTCAAGACATAATATATAAATTAATCTCTGCCAAAGTGTCTGTAATGTAAATTCATGAATTTATCTACTCACTTGCCAGTACTTGGCCTCTCTTCTTTTATAAACATCAGCCCAAAATTTCTGTTGCTTGCCAGGTGGCGCGTCTGTGGGTGTCACACCAGACAGTTTCAGATCCACAGGGCGTAGGTGGTCATAGGTAATGAGCTGGACATCTGCCTCCAGCGGCTGACTGAAACCAACAGCGTTCAACTTTCACTACAAGGCCCATCAGCATGTCTATCTAATTTAATTTTTTAAGCTATGCTTGTAAATAGTGCGCAGCTTTCATTCAACCCAATCTGACATCATTCAACCCAATTTGACATCATTCAACCCAATTTGACATCATTCAACCCAATTTTACATCATTCAGACCAATTCTAAATCATTCAACCCAATTCTAAATCATTCAACCCAATTCCAAATCATTCAACCCAATTTTACATCATTCAACCCAATTCTAAATCATTCAACCCAATTTTACATCATTCAACCCAATTTTACATCATTCAACCCAATTCTAAATCATTCAACCCAATCTGACATCATTCAACCCAAGTTTACATCATTCAACCCAATTTTACATCATTCAACCCAATTCTAAATCATTCAACCTAATTCCAAATCATTCAACCCAATTTTACATCATTTAACCCAATTTTACATCATTCAACCCAATTCTAAATCATTCAACCCAATTTTACATCATTCAACCCAAATTTTACATCATTCAACACAATTTTAATTTTACATCATGAAATCCAATAACATAAACTTAAAAGGTAAAGAATTAAAAATTTAAGATTTTCTTTTATTTCATTATTAAAATACAGCATACAATTTTAACATGACAATAAAAATAAATAAATGCATACTTCTTTTATTGTTAACTTCATAAGTGACACAATTTAAATTGTATACTAATGTATTATTCTATCAAACAAAGGTCTCCTTAGTTTATTTCAAACATAAAATTAAATTTTTCAAGCACTCTTGTTAGCAGGTTAGTTTTAAGCAAGTGCAATAGTTATTTTTAATTTAATCTGCTTCACTGTTGTGATATATATATATATATATATTAGAGACAGACCGATATTCGATTTCGGCTTCGGTTTTGGCACCGAAAATAGGTAAAAATCCCTTTTCGACGTGGATTCGGTTTTGGCAGAAGGCAAAAGTTTAGTTTTTGGTTTGTTTACGGTTTCGGACGAAACTGATATTGACATTCGGTCATCAGCCGAATATCTATTTTAACTTTCAAAGTTCAAAATGCTACACTAGTGTTGCATCTTTTCAAAGCTTACTCTACTTATTGATACTTTCATTTGCTTAAAACTGTTGCTAATTAACTCTGTGTGAAGTAGGGATGTTAAACGAAAATGGGATTACGGGAGGAAATCATTTATAATGGTGTCCCATGATTTATTTATCTTTTTATCTGAAAAAATATTTGTAAACCCTGTTTGATTAGCACAAAACAATTCCTTAACATTATATTTCTTGCAAACACTCGTTTGTCAGAGGCGACTTTAGTTTTTTTTTTCGAATTTCGAATATTGCTTGTGAATTTGCGATACAAGCACATACAACAGATAATGCAGATGTTAACGCTAGTTGTGGTACAGACATTTGATCTACGTAAACAAACAAAAATGAACGCTGATGCTGAACGCTCTTAACAGACAAACAGACCGATAGACTTAAGGTTGCGAGATACTTGGACTCAAAAGGAGGACATAGAGAGACAAAAAAGAATGACATATTTAGTGTTTCACAATCCACAATCAGTTCAGTTTTATTATATTAACTGCCAATAATTGTATATTAGTAAAACTGACCCAACATTTTATTTAATGTAAGCTTAGACTGAGAAGCAACTTGAGCAATTAAAATAAACTATTTTGCAGAGCATGTAAGGTTCTTTTCAAAAGCGGTTAATTTTCTAACAGGACATCTATCAACCCTAGATAGATGTGTCTGGGATTTTATTTATATTCTACAAATATTCTTTTAATGTGTGTAACATATAGATCTAACATCCACTGACTTATATTATAATTATAAAGGTCTAAATTCATGACACTACAGCTTTTGACTCCTGCTAATCCAAAATCAACTATGTTTTTTTTACAAAGATTTCACCACGTTATAAGGATCAATGGTCCTTCGTATTATTTTTTTAGTATAATCAATGCAAGTTTGTCTTTTTCAAACTATAACTTACTTTGCCCAGGGGCGGAAAGGGGGAACAGAAAATGGGTAAAAAATCGGATATTTAGAACCGAAAATAGGTGTTGAGAAAAAAAAGAATATTAACATCCCTAATGTGAAGTAGAAGACTAAAGATAATAATAAAGGATTATTTAATCACTCCAAAGAATGGTTTACTCAAATAGAGTGCCCATAAACTAGTTGATATTACACATAAATGTGCAGTCTTTTGAAATCATTTGTTTCGCATTTTCGGTTTCTTTTTCGGTTTCAGCCAAAGTTGTAGTTAAACATTTGGTTTCGGCTTCGGTTTTGGCCAAAGTCAATGTATAATATTCTATATGTTTTAGTTTTTGGCCGAAACTAAAAATTTGGTTTCGGTCGGTCTCTAATATATAAATATATATAAAATAATTTATTTTACTGATGATAAGAATAGAATGGAATTATTATTTGCTCTACAGAAGTAATAAAAGAAAAAAGAGTTAAGATCGAAAAGAATGAAGGCATAAGATGAAACAAATATTAACTGCGTTTGACACAATATATTTTCTATGTTAGTAAAACAGAAACTAAACCCAAAATTAATGACTCATTTATTAATAAAGGCCAAATTTAAAGATCTTAGTTCACTATATTTTGTATGATGCTATATATTAGGTTAAATATGTAACGAGGGCAAAATTTAAAAAAAACAGTGGAGTTTATATAAATTAAAAAAATTATGTATCAGATATTTAACTCAGTTGTAAAACAACAGCAAAAAACAACATGAACAACAAGTAAAAATGTGCGAAGGATTAAAAAATAATGATTAAAAAATTTAGGCCTGTCACATAAATTGATATTTTTTAATTCTAGAAATTAAGCTGCTTGTGAATTAGTCTAAATTTGGTTTTTATTTTCATATTGTTTTTTTAAAAGTTCTATCTAAAATAAATGCTACTTTAAATCTATATTGATGAAAAAATACATTCTATTTTTGAAACTCTTTTTCTGAAAATATTACTGATTCTGTATAGAGTCTAGAGTGTCTGAGTAAAAAAAGTTAAATATTGTGCTGAAAACTATTTTCTGTTTTCTTTAATAATGAATTTTAAAATGTTTTATTTTTCTTTCATTCACATTCACACAACCGAAATGTATTTCACAATTATCCACACACAACACAACATTGTAATAGTATTATAATAATGTGAAACATTTTTATCAACATATTTTATAGGTTGACCTACATACCTAAATATTTGCATATTTTAGTTTACAATATATTGTTGCAAAGCATATATTTTTTTTTACACATTTTGATAGTCTCACAAGTTTGAAGTCTAAATTTGTGACTTGTGAAACTGTTTACATTTATTTTACATAAATAATGTAAGGCTGATCTTAAAGCTACTAAACATAAAACATATGAAAGTATGCATAAAAATATCTACTACTGCATAGAAGGGCAAGGAAAAATAAAGATATATATATACATAAAATAAAAAGAAATTAAAAAAAAATGAAATAAGTCATATTAAGTTATTAAGTAAAGTGATTAAAGTCATAAAGTGGCTTATCCTGATGTGTGGCTGAAATAAAGTGGCCAATCCTAAAAGTCAATATTTCTGTGGAGCAGCATAAGATAAAAAAAATGTACAACACGATATCCCATCTGGCAAGTTATATTTCAAGTCAGACAAACTTAAATGTAGTATTATTTTTTTCAAAACCAAACATTATTTGCAGATTAACACAATTAGTTTTAGATAAAGGTTCACATATTATGGCAGTCAACTTAACACACAGATTAGCTTGTTAGAATAAACCAAGATTTGTTGTTGTTTTTGGTTATAAATCCATATTATTTGTGAAACTGATTTTTCAATAAATGCAAAATAATGTAAAAAAAGGGACCAAGGTTATTTTTGAGATTATTATTGATTTGTAATGTTGAATGTCTTAATTTATAGATGTGAAATTTTGAAAGAACAATTATTTTTAGAAATGACTTTAAAATGTGTTTTTATGGAGCTTCTTTAAAAGTCAACTAAATATTATCTAAAACATTTAAAACTTTAACA
This sequence comes from Anisus vortex, assembly GCA_949126835.1. Classification (NCBI taxonomy): domain Eukaryota; kingdom Metazoa; phylum Mollusca; class Gastropoda; family Planorbidae; genus Anisus; species Anisus vortex. Next base: position 9,823,956 of record OX421508.1, read on the forward strand.
GCTTATGTATTGACTCATTATGAGTGTGTTTGCTAAATTTCATGTCGATTTGTTAATATTTATTCATCCTGGAAATATTTAATTATCTGTTGCAATGCTAAGTTAAATTGATAAAAATCGTTACTGTTTTCGTTTTCATTTTTCTCCAAAATGACAAGAGATTTTTTCCACCAATGTATAGATAATATGAATTAATAAGCCTTAATTGAACACCTAGAATTAAATATATTATTTTGCCTACTTCAGTACCTTGTACCATTCCGTGGGATTGTATCACATATATCTTATTCTCTCTTATGTATGATCTATATTATGGATGTTCTACATTCTGTATGCCCCATAACCTTTGAGGCCAATCTCTTAAGACTATTGAGATTATGACTTAAAAAAAGCAGACAACTAGCTGTTTCAACGGCTACACAAGGAGACTTGAACAAGTAATAACTCACATAGTAGCTCATTGATAATATAGGAAGAAGATGTTTAAGCCTAATACAGAAATATTTCAACTAAATAGTAGCAATGATAATATTTATATTGACTAGCTTAATTGCATATATGCTTCAATGGCTTAAGACCAATAATAAAAGTAGCCAAATTTGTTTTCACAGGGAATTAAAATATTTTTCTGCAAAGACCAACAGTTTGATAAAACTTTATATTTAGTTTTCATAACAAAAGTCTTTAATAAGCAGCTCATTTTCCCCTTACTGATATATTTTAACAGCAAAAATTATATAATTTTTTTGAAAAGAAATCTCAAATTTTAGGATTTTCATTTTATTTGAAAGTAAAAAAATGTAGGTTGACTCAAGAAAACAATTCAAATTTGCCTTTAAACCAAAACAATTAATTGAAAAACAATTTGTATCAATTATTTAAAATGAAAAAAAAAGTTTATGGTAATATTAATTTCAAATTTTGATTAATATCTTTTATAAACTAAATTTGGGTACATCGTTGTAATCAGTCTAAAGCAGTCTAAATAAATAGGTCAATGAAAGTTTTACTTACTCTTCCAATGTTGTCACTTTGGGTGGAGAGACTGGAGCTTGAGATGGCGCTTTGGTGACTTTACTTTTCTTTTTACTTTTGGGGGGAGGTGGTGTGACTATGTGTATTATTTGAGCAGGTGGAATGCCGGAGTGTCTTGTCAGCTGAGTGTGTGACCAAATGTTTTTTCTAAAGAAAAGAGAAAACAATAAATGGCTTTAAAAATAAATGGAAGATGCACCTTCAGTCTGTGTATGATACCCATTGACTAACAAAAAAATAATTACAAGACAAGACTGTAATAGATTAGTTATTATATGTTAGTTTATAAATTGTTGTAAGGTTCCCGTGATATTGAATGAACAATTTGGCACTATGGAATGAAAGAGTTAGAGATTATCCAAGGGCTTACTATCAACGAAGAAAAACAAAGACAAGACAGTTGTGATTCAGATGGCAAACAAGCTAGTTGTGGTATTGTCACCTACACAACAAGTTGTTGCTCTGATATATTATTATACAAGTTGATACAACTGCATACTTGGAAGACCTAATGTATGAATGAGATCTTATGTTCAGGATGAATATGATGTATTAAAACAAGTTGATGGTAACATCGCTTTGCTTCAATCTTCCCGTGACAATTGTTGAAATATTGGTTATGGTATTCATCCTGTGACAAAGACTAAGTTCAGAATAAAGCAGCAGTGTTCATTACTAGTCAATATTCACAACTGACAAGCATAACACAAGTGGTTAAATAGCTAAACCTAGAAACACTAAAAGAAAGAAGGGCTAATAACAAAGTAGTACATAAAGCATTATATTCTAACTTAGAAGAAATTTAACACAACAACACTTGTCTTATTTCAAATGCAAGAACAAATGCATATTTAAGTTTCTTCCAGAGAAGCATCCAGGCATTGACTTAGTTGCCTGAATAAACCAGGAAAACCAAAACCACTTTACATTATTTAAAACCCTAATCTAACTGCAACACTGGACACAAACCACGAATATGAGTAATAAACAATAATTTCCTGTACAACATAATACATTTCTTTTTATATATATGAGCTTGTGACTATGTGTATTACTTAATAAAGTTGTGTGACAGAGCATCTGGTCACATGAGATTATGATCATGAACAATACACTAATTAGAAAACATCTTTTTTACCTTGTATACTCGCGTATAAGTCGCAATTTTTTTACAGAAAATTTCGACAAAAAGTAGGGGTGCAACTTATACACCCGACACTGTTTTTGAAAAGTTCAAAAAACATCTCTACTCTGTCATAAAGTTTCCTACATAACCCCTATAGTTGATTGGAGTTATGTATAATTATTAGGATATGCCTTTTTTTGATTATGTTTGCCTTTTGCACGATTAAAACAATTTTTTAAGAACAGTTTTCAAATTAGGGTGAATATTTAGTAACTTTTATGTTTAAAAGGTATGGCATCTTTTAGATATTAAAAGGCAGTGTAACCTGGGAAGTCGGGGTGCGACTTATGCGCGGGTCAATGACAACGTATAAGGAAAAAAATCTTAAACTAGGGGTGGGACTTATACACCGGTGCGACTTATACGCGAGTATATACGGTATATTAAAAGAAAGCTAATTCTGTTATGCAGTTTAGGCAGCTAAAGAAAAGTAGCCTAATTTGTTATTTTTTTATAGTTAAATACAGCACCTATACTTATAAACAAACATTGAGATTTAGGCCGTAGCATAATGTCTTCTGTTTAAGTTGGCATTTGTCTTTTACTGCATTGTTACTTCAAATTCTTACTCTATTTTTCATGGTTTTGATAAATTTAATTTATAAAAACATTCAATGGTAGTTGGAGTGATATCTTAATGAAACAGTTTACATGGCTAGTAAACCATTAGCTTAACATCATTTAAAACACTAATTAGAATGCAAGCCTAGTAGGCTTAGGATGCAATCATCTTTTGTACAGAAGGCGCTTCTCTAGTAAGTAACATATAAGATAAGGTAACACAAGATTGCTGCATAAACTTGTTTTTAATGAGGTGCCCAATCTCTTTTATAATTAAAAAATGTTATTCAAGCTATACAATTTGGGCACAATAATTATTTAGAGAAATAAAAAGAACCATTTAATTTTAAATTAATAACTGAGAGTTTTTAGGCAATCTTATCTTTTACACTACAGACGCTCCTTCTATAAAAAAGATTATTGTGTAATACGCTCATCATAAGGTTTGAGTCTAGTCTTGCATTTTTATTTATGTTTTAAATGATGTTAAGTTACTCGATTTTCTGGTTTGTTCAGTCAACCCGTTCCATGCCCGGATGCCATTCAGGAAGAAAGAGTACATTTTTTTATTATAATAAATCACTTTTGACTTATATTTTGATGAGGTAAAATAAAAACTAAAGGATTACTTAAAATGATCTCTGTTTTTCTGCAGTGTATTGAATGTTTGTGTAACCAAAGCATAGGCTGGATCATTGGGATCTCTTCCTTTAGGATCTCCAGTAGCTTGATACTAGAAAATTAAAACAATATTCAAAGTTTTAAGAAAACACCATGACTTCACTTACAATCTTTATTATATAAAATATCAATTCGGAAAAAATTGATTTTAAATATTGCTTCCTATAACTAGCCTATTTCTTATCTAATGCTATAAATAAAAATTTTGTTTAAGAAATTAGATGATTAAATTTCTATTACAAAAAAAAAACACACTATAAATAACCACTTTTCCACAAAGATTTACAAGGAATACTTCCAAACTTAAAACAATAATATATAACTTTTCTGAAATCTGACATAAAAACATTAAAAATAACTAGTCTTTAAATAACATAATTCACTTATATGCAGAGACCAAGAAAACTGGGAAACGTTGCTTAAATATTGCTTGAAAGGGATGGTTCAATTTTTACCTCCGCTTCTCGAATAAAAAAGTTGGCAGACATCCTCTTGTACATCATATCTTGAGACATCCCTTCACTGGCGACATCTTTGGTCATTGTGCTAGTGACCTGATATATTAAATAAACCTTTTTAATAATGCACTCTATTTCAAGGATTAAGAATATCACAGTCAATAATTAGTAATAGACATCTTGCATCACACAAATGCATTTCAAGTAATAAATAAATTGTTTGGCAACAAGCTCTATTTGACTTGGCGGTCTAGCTGCTGCATGTAGAATTGACCTTCCAATGTCTATAGTTTGAGTCCTGGTAAAAATCAATGATTTGGTATCCCAGGTCTGGACATTGTCCTTGAGTTTGCTCTAAAAGGGCACCTGACATAAGTTGGGGATGGACAAGTTTTGCTGGCCACATAATCCCTTTGACCAAAAAAATAAACTGGTGTGGGCTGCTCTACTGATCCTTTGGACCAACATGGACATAAAGTTCTTCTACAAGCAAAAACCACAGGTGATATAAAAAAAACAACAGTGCTCCCAAATAAAAATTATTGTATCTTTTTTAACTAAATCCATAATATTAAGATTTGATTGAAGGAATCTCAAGTGCATTTAAATTATACTTCAATTCATCTAGAAATGTAAAACAAACTTAAATAATCTAAATAAATCAGTACCAGGTATTAACTTTTTTTAGTAGTAAAAAACAAGAGTTTGTCAATAAGTTATTTCACAGTTAGTCACAGGGCATATCAAATGGAGTCCACTTATGAGGAGCAAGATTTTTAGCTACATGAGCTAAGGAGTGGACAATGATCTTCTGACCAAGACATACCAACATTGGCATCTGCTGCATATTTATTGTATGGATAAAAAATATGGAGCTTGCTTTGAGCATGGAACATTTCTTTAGTATGGTATATTGTGCACCATTATGTACTATTGTTTAAAGTATTGTTCAATGAAGATTTGGTGGATTTTATGTGTAAAGGTATGTATCTGTTTTTTTGACATTGAAAACAAAATAGATCAAGCAACTTTAAGATTCTTGTTGTATTTTTCTCCATTATAGCAAACTTCCAGACAATGAAGCTAGGAGTATTCACATTATTTGGCTTATTTCTTTAAATAAACAGAATGGTAAGTAATAGTGTTCTACAGAAGTCAAGAACCTCCAGAAGTAATTCCTCAGCCACAAGTTGTACTGCCGCTCGTTCAGATAAAGTCTTTGAGGTTTTCTCCCAGTCTTTTTCTTGTCTATTGAGTTTTTTTCTGTAATAATATGAATAATTACAAACATTAACATCCTCTTTGTATAGAAGTAATACTTTATGAGCTGTATTAGTTGTTTTTTTTCAAATGCTTTTTTCAAATATTATTTAGTATTTAAGTTCTAACTCTTTCCCTAATATGGTATTTATTTTTATTCTGACTATATGTTATGTTATTGACTTTAGTAGTCTCATTCATTTTTAACTCTTCTTATTTCTAAGTATTTTGTTTTAAAAGTTTCAATATTATACATGAAAGAAATCATAATGAATTATATATTCTTATGCTCCTACCCAAGCTTCACACCTTTTGGTCTCGTGCTGCGGGGCAAACAATTTATTTCTTTTTTAGCTGTTCTGGGTTGTTATAGAATGTGTTGATAATGGTAGGTTGAGGGGCAATAATGTATGTCTGAGATTGATTAGCTTGGGGCATTTGTGTGGGTAAAGCAAGGTCTACAATCTGGTTGGGTTTCCTATATTTACATGAATTATCTATACAAAATATATTAATTATTCATTTGATTGTATATGGGAATGGGCAAAGGTAATAACATCCTTGAGCTTCATCTGGCCCAGCCAGGTCTTTGAGCTGCAGATTGTGGCTCCTGGTAGGTAAAGAAAGAGATAACCCTGTACATATCATGGACACTCGTTGAAACTACTCAGGGGCCACACGAGAAGTTCATAAGTTATGTAAACTCACCGCTTCATGTCTTTTCTCTCCATCTTGTGATCTGGTGAAATGTTCGTGGCAATAAAATTGTCAACAAAGTCCTCCACTAGTTTTCTTACCTAAAGTTTTTTTTTACATAAATTATGAAAAAAGGTATACAATAGTAAAACATCATGAATGAGAAATTAATGATAACCATGTCTAGAAAAGAAATTAATGAAGATTAATTGGATATAAATCAATATAGTTTTTTCTGTAATTTAGAAAGATGATACTACTATGCATTACAGTATTTAAAATTGAGCAGCTAAACTATATTTACTGCCTATCTTTAGTCCCATTTGCAATTATTATAATTATCTATGTAAATTATTTTTAGATTGTAAATGTAGAATTTCTTTAAGGATTTTATAATGTTGCAAATGATTATCACTAAGACTGTAAATTGCAGCACATTTTAAAATTTTGAGTGAACGAACCATGAGATAATTGGGAATCTGTCTTGGCAAATAGGAAGTGATGCCTAGCTCTCCAGCGTAGGGCTTCCTCTTTCTAACATAGTCATCATGGAGGCTGTCTCTATACATAACAAAAAACAAAAAAATTCACCATCTTTCAATAGTTAACTTATATAAACCATCTACTTGTCTGTTATAGATCATTTTTTAAAATAGTTTCAAATTTGCTTGAAATACTTGAATAGAAAAATTGTGAAGTTGTCACACAGGAAGTGAAATTCTGTTCATTATTGATATTGACAAAAAGCGCTTGATACATTTAAGCAAATTGTTCGCTGCATAGACATTATTAGTTTAGCTTTTTTAGATGTGTAAAAATCTTGTGTGTCTTTTATAATCTAAATTAATATATCAATTGTTACATCTTTTATAATCTAAATTAATATATCAATTGTTACGTCTTTTATAATCTAAATTAATATATCAATTGTTACGTCTTTTATAATCTAAATTAATATATCAATTGTTACGTCTTTTATAATCTAAATTAATATATCAATTGTTACGTCTTTTATAATCTAAATTAATATATCAATTGTTACGTCTTTTATAATCTAAATTAATATATCAATTGTTACGTCTTTTATAATCTAAATTAATATATCAATTGTTACGTCTTTTATAATCTAAATTAATATATCAATTGTTACGTCTTTTATAATCTAAATTAATATATCAATTGTTACGTCTTTTATAATCTAAATTAATATATCAATTGTTGCTAAACTTTATCTTCTTTTTTTTAAGTGTGTAATAATTTTTTTCAGTAATGTAAATTATAATGCATCTAAATGATTTCATGGTAAATCTCAAATGCTCTTTCATCTTCAGGTATATGTCAGACTTGTAATTTCAGTCAACATTATCCTGCTTCATACATTGTAATATGAATATTTGGAAAAAAAAATGTTGGGAGGATATCTTAATTTATGATATTAGTTGTTGTTTTACCTCAGATTCCATATCCTGTCCAAGGCATCTGGCAAGTCTTCCATAGCTCTCCGCACTTGAGAACCACTGGAGTGGACACTGCGGTGCGCGGAAGACCAGGTGCCACGAGGTGCCATCTCAATAACAGTAACACTGCTACCCTCTTTTTTTTTAAAACGAAGAATACATGTATTGTTAAAGAATAAAAAAAAAAATCTTAATACTATTAAGGCTTAAAAGGCAATGGTGGTCTGTATATAGTTATGGCCATTCTGTAAATCTGGGGTTTGAATACTCATAAAGACACCTAGATCTTACCATGGACTTACTGGTATCCATGAGAGCATCTGATGTTATTGCGGAAAGTAAAGGCTATTGGCATTGTGCTGGCCACACAATATTATTGTATGCTGTACCCATTGGGAATACTGCTACATCAATAGCCAAACGATGCAGCATAATTAAAATGGGAACTTTACATTACTATTAAACTTTATTATAATTTAATGAAATGCTACTTCCAATAATTATGTTCATTCGCCTAAATGGGTTTTAAAATTCAGGGGAAACAAACACGTACTATAATAAAGAGCATTAAAACGGCATTGCCTCCCTTGAATCATTAAAACAGAACTTAGATTTAAATACATATTATGTCAATATTCCCACCCTTTGCCTTTTTAAATAATAAAAAGATGTCAATTATATTTAGTTTCATTGTTTAAATAAATAATTAACTTTACAAAACGCTTAACACTTAGATATTGTCTACTATCCATTCAGCCGAAACGCGGGAGCCAATGTAGCGGCATAGCTAAAAATAAAAAAACACACTCAGTTTTTTCGTTTCCATGGTAACAATGGTGTAAAATCCACACCAACGGCAGAATGTGTTGGTAAGCTATAGATACTGGTATAAACAACTCTTTCTAAATGACTAGTATTCAAAACAAGACATTTAACATTAAAGCAACTTAGGGAGGGTTGGCACAAACGACCATAATCTCTACAAATTGGATTACAACTTCACATCAAAGTTTGTTGACAACTTTTCGTTTTCATTCCATTTACAAAAAAACAACCTGAAAGTGAAAAAGCCTGCTAATACGGTCGGGTCTACTTTTTTTCTTTTTTTTTTTTAAATAAATATATTTCTGTTTTGCCGTTTTGATAGTAACTTTTAAGTCCCACCCATTTGTGAGTTGCTGTTTAAAAAACTGGTCGAAGAGGGGGCGTGCCATTACCGATAAGAGCGCTGGCCCATAGCCTACATGATTAGATATAATATATATACAACTTCTATTCTCCCGTATCTACAGAGCTGCATATTATATGGCACTGTAAGATTAGAGGCGCGCGTCTATCTTCACAACCGCCGTGATCATGGTGGGCGAAACATTACGTAGTAGAGAGTGTCTACTAGCAGTCAGTAACTAAATACCGCGCCCTCTGCTTTTCAATAACCAGACAACTGTATATAGACTAAAGTATGAATAGCAAATAGTTGTATTGATTTTCTACTGTTGTTTGTGGTTTTTTTTATACTGACATTAGCTTTGAAGGGAAAGTCACCACCTACCCCGTCCCTGCCCGCGCCGTCCTGAATCCGTCTTAATCAATGCAATGTCAAAGAAAAAAAATGTTATGTACTCTTTGCCCCTATATATCGGCTGTTACGACTTAAAATAATATCTTATCGCCTTGGCTTTTCATTCAAAGTGTTTCTCAGACATGTCAACCCTTAACTGACTTTTGTCAAATGTGTCATTTTTATATCTTCCCCTCCCCCTTTCTCTACTCTCTCTCTCTCTCTCTCTCTCTCTCTCTCTCTCTCTCTCTCTCTCTCTCTCTCTTTGTTCTGTTTTTCTTACTCTTTCTTTCCATTTGATCTGTTATATTACTCTCTCATTATTCCTTCCCCACCCCCCCCCCCTCTCTCTCTCATTCTCCATTTAAAATAAAAAGAAAGACTTGGAGAAAGAGAAAATCGATATCTGCATTAGGTGCATATATAATTAGGTATGATAATATGGTCTTCTCGACATCTGCATTAGGCGCATATATAATTAGGTATGATAATATGGTCTACTATCACTTTTCTTTTTCTTCCAAAATGTCTAAAACTAAATGAAAATAACATGACCTTTTTATTCTCTGATTCAATACGTTTCAAGTTCAAGTCCAAATTGACTGGTCTTACATAAAGTACACAGTTTCAATTTTCTGTCCCAAAATAACACATTTTTTTACCATCTCTTCTAATTTTTTTCTCTTTAAGGGGCACCACGTAACAAAACTGCATTTTTAACAACATTATTATAGTTGTAGATTTGTAAATGACACCTGGTAGACATTTAGTGGTTTAGAAAATATATCCTAATCCTGTCAACTCTGTGCTCAAAATAAATAGGACAATGCCAATATTCAACAGTATTAGTACGGTGCTTTATTGTACAAATGTATGCACTAGGGGCTATTTATTTTTGTAATTTGGAGCAATAAGAACTAGCACACACACTCAGATATTGCAAACCCACGATACTGATACAAATTAACAACTATAGATTATGGCTGTCTCCTCGTGTGTACTATACGTTGGATACGTACAGCAATTACTTTTACAATCAAAAGTATTTTAAAAAAAGTTATACTCCATTGATTACACATCATGATTGAGTTAAGGATTAGTTGTCAAAATTGAAGCCAGGCACCTCGGCCCTTTTATTTGCAGAGCTGTGCTCCGTGCTCCCCAAGAGAGACAAGATAGACTTATATAGATAATGATGATAGAGCACCAGATTTACAGATAGATTGTAAATAGACAGACTGTAGAAAGATACACAGATAAACATAGCCTATAGGAAGACCGAAAGACAGACAGTTAGACAGACCTAAGGAAGGATGGATATATAGTGAGATAGACAGACGGACACACAGATAGAAAGATATACTGATATATAGATAGATAGATAGATAGACAAATAGACAGATAGATAGACAGATAGATAGAGAGTTATATATGCAGATAGATAGATAGTGTGGGTGTGAATATCTAATGTCATTATGTAATTGCACTGCATTGACAACTTGATTGAGAGGTCTCTCGCTTTCAGACATTTAAAAGCTTTAACAGGTAATTTAAGTTAGAGGTAATAGCCCTATGAGAAAGGACAGGTGTCTGTGAATCTGTGAAAAAGCAGGCTATTAAACCGGCTAGAGCATAAACAAAGCAATAGAAATGTTTGTTTTTAACTAAAAAAAAGGCTTTCTAGGAAAGTGAAATAAAGTAATTAAGACATCCACAAGCAATAGATTTGACTTTTATTCCTTTGGTGTAAAAAAAAAAGGGAGTTGTACAGAATACACAATGTTTGTGTCTTAAAGAAATACAAAGAGTCTCAAAACTAGATTATATTTAACCCTTAGACTACCAACACGGTTACAAAACTAGATTATATTTAATACTTAGACTACCAACACAGTTGCAAAACTAGATTATACTTAACCCTTAGACTACCAACACGGTTACAAAACTAGATTATATTTAATACTTAGACTACCAACACAGTTGCAAAACTAGATTATATTTATCCCTTATGCTACCAACACAGTTACAAAAAAACTTTAGCAGTACTTTATAAATATTGTTTATTGTTTTGTTTAACTTTTAAATATATGTTGTAAAGGCACTGGACTAAACTAAAATGAACATTTATCTCAAAATGTGTACAAGTAGGAAATGGAATTACATTTTTATGAAACCTACAAAAAACATAAAACCCATTTTTTTGACAGCATTGCTATCATAGTTATAGACCTGGCAGACATTTGTTTTTTTCTGAAAATATATCCTACTCCTATCAAAGCTATGAAAAAATTTTTTATTTAATATAATATAAATCTATTTATTCTAAAGTTATTATGTTGTTGCTTCTATAATATCTCATGTTTATAATTAAACTTTAAAAAAAATTAAACAAAAATGTCTGGTATGGATGAGGTATTAAGAACTGCAGTAACAACTGTGACATTGAAACTTGTGCATACAGCACAAGCAGTCATAGCTTTACCACAGCAGTGCCCCATATTGAAATGAATACATTCATCTTACTTCTTACGGAAGAATGTGTTTTAATCACACGGGGAAAACACCAGTGATTGAATCTGTGGTTACATCTTTAAAAAATATTATCAGTAAATAAAAAAAAAATTTGAAGACTTGATTTACTATAGTCATAAAAAATCTACAAAGTAGGTCAATTAAACACCGACCTATAAAAATAATTAACATTGAAAATTGTGTGAATTTTACATCTTTGCAGCTGAATGACAAATAAATGACTTTAGGTTTGAAAATTTAGAAAAACATTAGCTAGGAAAATAAAGAAAAAATTAAAAAGAAACTTGCCCTCACACCTTTTTTTAATTTTTAGAGATGAAATAAAATATATGTATGAAAACAGGAAAAAGATGTGAATGTCATCCTAGAGAGAGTTTTGTCCCCTTACAGACAAAAAGAAACTGGAGGCCGATTGAGACGCAACGGATCAAATGTTCATTGATAGGAAAAGGATCTAATTTATGTGTGACAAGCCTTACATTTAAATCACAGAAACCTGGCTAGACACACATTACTTACATAGGGATAAAACCCTTAAGGAAAAAAAAGTTATCAAGAGCTATCAGGAGCGCCACATAAGATAAGCTGATAAGATAACAAATGATACCCATATGGCTCTATTTAAGGGATGAATGGACCAAGCTCTGAGTACACAAATTATCAAGAAGTAAACTTACAAATAATGTTATTTATTTTAAGTAAAAATAAAATATAAATCAGATTGATATTGAGACAAACACAAAGAACAAAAGTTAATTTATATAAAGCAAAATGTTGATAAATCAAATATATATATATAGACCAGTGATTCTCAAATTTCTTCTGTAAATGGACCCTAATACTGCAATTTGTTTTTGACACAACCTGACAATAAAAATCTCAATACATTTCTACATTTTACTTTTAACCTTTTAGTAATTTTTTACATCTATAATTTACATCAATAATAGCAACAATTTTTACATCAAAGATTTTTTTTCTTTAAGCAGTTTAATCAACAACAAAAAAAAATCTCATTTCTTGGTCAACCATGCCATCTTTTGAGCTTTTTGAGTTAAAAAATAACAAACATTTGAGCTAAAAATTTCTGTTGTGGAGCCTTTTAAGATTTCTCATGGAGCCCTAGTGTTTACCCTGGAACTCCATATGCAAATCACTGATATATATATATATACTTTATATATAATATGTATTATATGTTTTATATAAAAATTGTAAATGAATAAATATTCAGCTATTAATAGCATGCTTGCTTAAATAGTAGATCTTCAATAGAAAGAGTTACAAATATACAATCAATTTCTTTTACTTGCACAGTAACGTCCACGCTAAGTATAATTTAAAGACTCAAACAGTGGCACCGGAACAAACTTTATTTTACTGTTGAACCACTGCTGCCTGCGCTTGGTGCGGGGGAAATACGTGTAGTAACCGTCCTGGAATACGGGCGTGTACGTGTCTAGCCTATCGTCATGGAGCATGGGAGTATAGATTGAATATTTGTGACCCCAAGAACGTTGAGTGGCCTTACCGATCGGGGAAGGGAGGGACCGGTGCAATTCATGCTTTGCCCTCAGGCGGTCACGGGCGTCCTGTATCTTCTGCCTTTCCTGAACCAGAAGCCTGCAAGAGAAACAAGATGACTAATTGCAATGAAATTGTTCGTTTCTTTGTACTCTGTCTGTAACTGTTGTCAGCGCATAGAACTGTCCTCAACGGGATATGCGCTATACAAGAGTTATTATTATTATTATTAATTAAGGGCTTATTTTAAATAATTAATGAAATAATTAGTTTTAAAGATTTAGACAATTAATTTAATTCCCACACCCATTTCAACAATTATTTGCAACCAGAAAATATTTATCTAGTTTAAGCTATTGTATGGGGCACGGTGGCTGAGCGGCAACGTGTTTGACTGGCGATCCGAAGATTCTGGGTTCAAATCCTGGTGCAGGCTAGGATTTTTTCCTGGGACTTAAAGGTACTCCTGAGTCTACCCAGCTCTGATGGGGTAAAGTAAAGGCGGATTGGCATTGTGCTGGCCACACATCCCCTCGTAAGTCGTGGCCACAGAAACTGGTGAATGCTGCTTCATCAGCCCTATGATCAGTTTGGTCCAAAGTGTACTTTACTTATCTTCTACTATAAAATAATATTTTGCTTCAAGAAATTAGAGGATTAAATTTCAATTACAAACGAAGGGTACTTTATTTTTTTCTACTTAAGCTATTGTATTATAAACTATATTGATTTTGGTAGCAAATTTTTATATATATATTAAAAAACAACATTACAAATGACAGTAATAATGTAAACCTTTTAAAAGCATTTACAAAGCAAGTACTGCCTTATTTTTATCATTCTAAACATGATACTATGAGATGGATGGCAAACATACTTCATGTTTGATGCTTTCTCCGCTTGTGAGCGCTGAAAGTCGTGTGTTCTTTTTGCTATGATTTCCTCAACAACCCTGCTGTTTACACTTCTGGGACCTGAAATGTATATTTCATTAATATTTCATTATATCTCAAAAAGAACAAAGAAGGTGATATACAAAATCATAATAAGACCAGTGGTGATGTATAGCAGTGAAACAAGGTCAATGACAAAAATCCATTGAGACCCATCTTAATACATAGGAAAGAAAAGTGCTACGGAAGATATATGGAGCTGTGCAAGACACAGATGGCTGGAGAACAAGAACAAATGAAGAACTATATACTCTGTACGAGGATCCAACAGTGGTAGCTGACATAAAGAAGGGCAGACTGAGGTCGGCAGGCCACTTGAAAAGAATGTCAGGAGGCAGAGCGGCCAGAACAGTACATCACCAGAGACCAAGAGAAAAGATGCTTAGGGGCAGACCAAGACAAAGATGGCTCAAAGCTATAGAGTCGGATGTGCAAAAACTTGGTGTGTGGGAATGGCGGAGGAACACCAAGGATAGGGCCGAATGGAAGGCAGTAGTGGAGTAGGCCAAAGCCCTGCATGGACTAAAGCGCCATAGGGATGGATGGATTTCATTCTAGAACAAACTCTGTGACACATACATTAAAAATAAAAATATGTTAAAAACAACTTGTATTTTGGTTTCGTTTGTTGATCTTTTGAAGAATAATAAAGTAGCATGCGGGTATAAAAGATACTCACTAGTATCATTCGGTCCATACATCCTGTCTATTTCATCTAGCAATGTCCTGTGACTACTTGATGCTCTATCCTAAACACACAAAAATAATACAAGGAAATAATAAAATGTATTCTCATATTTCTCATTGACAGATTGATTGTAGTCTATGTTGCCCTTCGAACCGTGTCATACAACCAATCAAAGTATTTGTAATAATATAAAAATAGAAAGAGCTAAATTATAGATTAGTATTAGAGGCAGTGGACAACAGCATATATTTAAATATAAAATCAACTGATTGGAATTTATGTTCTTAATAGGATTTTTTTTTAAAGACTACTTCCTGTTATTACATGGAAAAAATGTAAAAACTAAAAGGTTTGAAACTGTAACCAAACAAAACATTCTCCTTCCTTTTATTATCTGCCAGCTCACAAAGCAAGGTGTTAAGAAAAGTGAAGAAATTTAAGACTAATATTGGGACATTTAAATTATCATAGTTATCTTCAATCCATCTACACTTGTTGCTATATATATACCTATACTAAAATGAAAAGTAAAGTATCCCATCGGACCTTTCCGTATATACTCGCGTATAAGTCGCACTTTTTTTACAGAAAATTTCGACAAAAAGTAAGGGTGCGACTTATACACCCGACACTGTTTTTGAAAAGTTCAAAAAACATCACTACTCTGTCATAAAGTTTTCTACATAACCCCTATAGTTGATTGGAGTCATGTATAATTATTAGGATATGCCTTATTTTGATTATGTTTGCCTTATGCACGATTAAAACAATTTTTTAAGGAAAATTTCCAAAATAGGGTGAATATTTAGTAACTTTTATATTTAAAAGGTATGCATCTTTTAGATATTAAAAGGCAGTGTAACCTGGGAAGTCGGGGTGCGACTTATGCGCGGGTCAATGACAACGTATAAGGGAAAAAATCTTAAACTAGGGGTGCGACTTATACACCGGTGCGACTTATACGCGAGTATATACGGTAATTGATCCATGGGGCCTGTGATGCAGCATTCACCAGTTTCTTTTGCCAGTTTGTTATATTTTCATACTTGTATAAGTCATGGCAGTAAAGATGATGTATAAATCCCATTTTCTAGGCTCTGTCTAGAAATGAAGAGCAGGCCATCCATGTATGTATAGATCAGTGGTATCAAGTCTTTCAATTTTGTAAAAAACATTTAGGATTTCTGATATTTGTTTTGTGTTTTTTTTATAACTCTTATCAAGTAGGTGCCCCATGTTGATTCATGGGGTGAAGCTGGGCTTATCAGTTTCCATGGGCATAGCCATGGCATTTGAGGTGGTTTTTGTGACCAGCACAATGGTCAGTTGGCTTTATTTTACCCAACCACTGTCAGGTACACATCACAATTGGTTAGAATCAGCAACACCCTCCAGAAGCAGGGAAACGAAAATTGGCTTCTTAAAAATTACTATTTATAAAAAAGCAATAATTTACTATGCGTACAATTTTCAGCATAGATCTATATTTATTATATTACATATGGATTATTTGTTCATATCATGTGACACTAAAGGATAAGATTATTCATTTGTGACATATTTGATATAAGAGGTTGTTTTGTTGTTATTTTTATTGCTGTTGCTGGTTGAGAAACCCAAAACAGCATGATATCATATTTGAATGAGTGCTAAAAATATTTCTGTATGACTTACCAGTGCTCTCTGAGTTCTCTCTGTGTCCATCCTGCTCAGCTGTTCCAGCCTCTCCATCGCCTTCTCTGAATTCTGCTTCTCCAGGGCTCTCAGCTGTTGCTGCAGTTTCTCCATCTGCCTGTCTTGTGCCTTTTTATGCCCCATTGGCTTAGCCAGTGAAGCCATAATGATATAATGTGCCTTATCTTTTTTTCTCGTAATTAAAACTCTGCCTAAAGAACAGACTTCTTTTTGCTCTGTGTAGTTATGTTTTCTTTTCTAAGTTCATTTTTCAGTACTGTTCAATTTGACTAATCTAAGAAAAGAAATAGTTGATATGGTTATCAAAGAAAATGAAAGCCTAGTCTTGCATTGTTATAAGAGTATACTTATACAATTTAAATAGTCCTATCTCTTTTAGACAATTTTTCATTTCTAGGGTTCATTAAAAGTAGATATATAGTTCATCAGTTTCATTGGCATAGAAAGTGACGAACACTGACTTAATGTCTTAAACCTTTCCCTAACTGATGGCATGTGCCTATCAATTTGTTTGGTATGATTTTGAGAAACAAAAATTAACATAACCTTTTTTTTTCAAAAGGTCATTTTAACTTCTTAACGCCCCAATGACACATTGGGTGTTTGGCTTTCTGGCCTGTTTACTAAGGTGATGCTTCTAGTGAATGATCATATTATAAACATTTTATCCCATTTTTAAAAAAGGATGCCTATATGAGAAGCCTTTTTAAGAACATTGTTATCCTTGAAGTTGAAGGAAATACTAGGCTAATTGTACATGCTTAGTACAGTTGTATTTGTTTATTTTGCAACCTATGAAGGCTATCCACATGAGTTAATTGCTTAATAGGATTGATCTATGTTTCTAAATACATGTGAAAGTTATACTTATAATACTAGTTAAATGGAAAACAGATTATTGTTTCCAGCTTTGATTGAATTAGTTAGCAACTTAATGCCCAATAACTTTATAGGTATGAGCAATCTTTCTAAATTGTGGGCATTAACCCAAGCCAGCTAAAATGATTTTGCATTACTAAGACTGCATTCAGAGGTCTAAGAAATGCTCAAAACTCTTTCTATAAGGTTTTTTATGATTCAAAGTGGATATTTCTTTATAATGTGCAAAAATATTGTCCATAACTTTGACAGATGGATTATTTTAACACATCTCATAAGCAATTATTTTTCAATAGAGAAATTGCTCTCTTTAAAAAAAACTCTTTTCTAGAATAATTATACTTTTTTAAGAAATACTAAATTATGGAACTATTTAAACTGATTTATTTAGTTCATTCAACTACCTACAATTTTGTATACAAAATGTCTGGGATAGAATAGTAATAGATAAAATATATTTATTTGAAACATACACATATGTGAAAATAATGTAGGAAGAAAAATAATTCTTGTGGGACAAGAAAATAACTCCGGTCTAAGGAGTTTAAATTTTAAATATTGTGGGTAACCTAGGCAAGATTTGATTTTTTCAAAAAAATTAATACCATAAATTTATTTTTAAAGTAGCTATATAGGCTACTTAAGTAGGTCTAAACTATTTTCAAATTACAGGACAGATATATGCCATGAACATCTTTAGAAAATAGAAAAAAGGTGCAATGTATGTTTAAGAAAGTAATAGTTCTTATAGTCAGAGAGCTTGGCCAATCAACACAGTCATTTCATAATCGCCTAAGTCATTTTTGGGGGGTTTTGAGTTAAGAGTTAAAATGTATAGTTTACAAAGTCTTAAATTCTATTATATGGCAAATTGCCTATATCTTAAAACAATCAGAAAATATTTTTTTTTTTTTCAAAATGTATCAAACTTAAATAACAGAGTAAATACAAATGTCATTCAGTTCTTTTTAGTTTTCTCAAAACATGAAAAAATGACTTTAGCGATTGTGAAATGACCCTGATGATATAATAGCTTAACAAAGTAGCTGAGGATGGTTGAATGATATACAATAATATAGATTTACAATGAAGCATAAGAAAATGATACAGATAACAAATATATCTGTAGGCCAGTTGTTAATTTAGATTTTAATTTGAAGGTTAAACAATTGCATGAGTTTGTGATTTGACTGAAAAATATGTAGGCCAATGAATATTTGTAATAATAATTTTAAGTAGGCCTAAAATATAAGAGGCTCTCTGCCTCCAAGAGCCTAGGCCTATATATTTATAGGCTGTATAAAATGTAGGCCTATCAATATAATGTTTAGGTTTGAACAATATTAGCTTACTCTCACTCTGCTAAGTTTAAGTAGAGTTCAGGAATATAAAGTGAAGACCAAATTTAATTGTAATTAAAATACTATTTTATTAGCTTATTTAGTTTGTAAGGAAGAACATTTAAATCCTTTCTTACACAATTAAATTAGATAGGTCCTATATAAGTCTTTTTGCAGATTAACAAAAAAATTTGCTTCTACTTGACATGAGACAAAAGTCTATTAGGCCTAAACTATATAGTTCTATAGGCCGTGACTATAATATAGGCCTATAAATAAAAACAAAACTATATAAAAAATGTTAATGAAGAATCACCAGCAAAAAGCATACTACATCAATCAATAGGCCTATGATGGCTATAACTATAGCCTGTAGCCTAATCATATTATAATCTAGCATGTCCAAAGCCCCCTGTCAAAAGAGTGGAATTCCACTGTTAGACTGCATTAGTTGACTATAACAGGCCGTTGCATTTAATGTAATGCATATTTGTTATGTCTGAGAGAATGAAAGTTTAAAATATATGTATGGACAAAAAGTTTATGTTGTTTTTGTGTCAAAAATGTTAGTATTTTGCGAACAATGATGGATAAACCCGACCAAAACACCTTCCGACTGGCGTGACACAAAGTGGCACTGTAATATGTAGGGCTTCGCGTTATACTCACTCTCTTCAAATGTGAATACCAAAGTCATTTTTCATTGGATTAAGACCAAATTTTGGGAGCAATCAGAGGACATCTTACTGAGCAGTTTAGTATGTGTATATTTCCCATAAGTTCGACCAAAGCAGAGAAAAATGGTTTTAAGTTTGTGTCATATTTTCTGTTTAAATTCTAAGTTATTGAGAGTCAACATTTCCTAACTATACATATATCGTAAGAATCTGTATTCTTTCAGCTTTTTAGTGATATAATTTTTATGTTAGGATGTTTTGATCTCACTTTGGTATTAAGCCACAAAGTTGGGTACCCTAATTGAAATGACACCAGGTCTTTGCATAGCCTTGTTATTTATAGATGCAAATCATAATTTCATGAGGAAATATCAGTTCAGTTAATAAGTGCAGGACATTCTCATGAGAGTGATGCAAAAATTATGAAAATCGTACAGAAAATAAGAAAGTTATGGCAATTTTTAATATTGGCCAATCGGCTTGCAATTTATTTTGTGTAAAATATGCAAATTTTATGCAAATTAGGCAATTTTTACATGCCGTGTGGAATTTTTGAGCGCACCATTGGATTCGGCATGTCTTTTCCTTTCAGGATGCCAAATTTTATCAGTTTTTAATAACAAATGATGATGATAAGAAAAAAAAACTTGCTTTTTTTTTTGTTCAATTGAACTTCAATATAAACGGTGCCATAAAATATTGTTGTTCTGAGCCAGAAATGTTCTAAAAATTGTCAAAATTTACTGTCTTTAATTACATATAACTCGCTTATTATTTGTCAGATTTTTACAAATCAAAGTGTTCTGTGATCAGCTTTCTGAGATCTATACAGAAAACACAATAATTCAAGTTGAATTTAATAAATAAAAAAGCATGTGGACATGCTATATAATCCTATATATAAATAGGCATATATATAGAAATATAGAATACAGTCATATTTATATTTTAAAAAAGAGAAAAAGGGCTTATAAATATAATAATATTATAATATAATTAGGCGATTACTGGGCATAGGCCACCCTATATAATCTTTAACAATAACAGTGTGACTTAAATTATATTAAATGCAAATCTTAAAATTAAAGAAATTAATAGGCCTACTAACCATCCATTTTAAACTTAAACAATCTCAGTTGGTTATGCTTATGAAACTTTTGAGGTTATCCCATGAAAAAACGGCTGTTATAAAACTATTAGTTTAGTAACTACTAAGTTAACTAAGTACTACTAGATCTAGATCTAGTACTAGGCCACTAGTTTTACTTGTCATTTATCACATTAAGGAATTGAAATATTCCTAAACCAAATAATGGAAAGTATGTATATTTCCTCTGAATTAGTCTTTAAACATAGCAGGCGTATATATATCATTGATAGGGAGAGAAAGAGAGAGACATACTAACATTCCTGTGTCGCTTTCAAACTTGGATTGGTATCGTCCGACGCCATTTGTAAACATTCGCTTAGTGCTAGTTTCTTGCTTTTCGGTTGGGCAGATTCATTCAGGGTAGGTAACTCGTATGCCAAAAAATGTTCTTCAATAATAATTTAAAATAATTAAAAAATTCTAGTAGGCCTACTGT
Source organism: Anisus vortex (assembly GCA_949126835.1). Taxonomy (NCBI): domain Eukaryota; kingdom Metazoa; phylum Mollusca; class Gastropoda; family Planorbidae; genus Anisus; species Anisus vortex. Next base: position 9,844,725 of record OX421508.1, read on the forward strand.
ATTAAGAAATAGGCCTATATATCCCATAAATGTATGTCTTTATCAAACACTCACCCAAGTAGTAAAACATACTTACTTGAGGTTTTTCCCGTATGATTTTTAATCTAATATTGTTCTAATTAAGTATTATAACATTATAGCCGAGGCCTACACTTTATTTAGCCCTTTTTCTATTTTTTTTTAAAATATTATATTTATAAGCCCTATTAGGATTATATAGTAGCCTATAAAATATTATAATGCATGTATATAAATTCTTAAGTCCTACTATAGACTATAGACCTATTTTGGACAAAGATTCTTGGAAAAAAGGAGGACACTATTTCCACATTCATCTGGCTACTTAATTAAAAGAAAAGCTTTATATATTTTGCCAATTTTTTGTTTAAAGTCACACACACACACACACACACACACACACACACACACACACACACACACACACACACACACACACACACACACACACACACACACACACACACACACACACACACACACACACACACACACACACACACACACACACACACACACACACACACACACACACACACACACACACACACAAAAACAACAACATCAAAATTATTAACTGACTCTTTTGCACAAACATATTCACATATTATGCTTAAATAAAGGACAGGCATTATTTTGCATTTAGGTCTATTTTAGAGACCAAATTTAATATAGTTATATAGGATAGCCTAGATTTCGAAGCTTATAGGCCTGGGCTACTTATTAGGCCTATCGTTTTTCAGTTTCTAATACTAAAAATAAAATGTAGGCCCTAAATATAGGCCCTACCTAATGCAAAATATTTAGGCCTATTAAGCTTATTTACCATTGTAAAACTTAAATAGGCCTTCAAAAAAAAAAAGAAGCTTTAAAAAAAGCTAAGTAATTTATTAAAAGAGGCGACTAGCAAGCGGAAAAGCTATAAATAAAAGATATTTTAATTCTAGAATTTTAACTTTTTTTTGTTACACAAGACACGTGTTAGAATGTAACGTTTGTGTGTGTGTGAGAGAGAGAAAGTGAGAGAAAGAGGGGCGGGGGAGATAACTAGCCTACCAAAAAAAAATCATTTGACGGAATCTGTTTAACAAGAAAGCAAATGTCGAAAGATAGAAAACCCATTTGTTTACGTTCAAAAATTCCTCTACCATAATGCATTTAGACCTATCTATTGAATCGAAACCAAAAAAAAAAAGAAATTGCTTTTAGCGAGGCCTCTAAGCCATAACGTTACCAAGGACATTGAATTTAGAATTAACTTCCGATTGATAGAACACGCAGTAGAAATTATCCTGAGTTTATCTGTGAAACGGCATTTAAAGTTATCAGAAGCAAGTAACAATATCAGGACGTATATCTGTTAAGTCTGGAACCTTCGATTGACATGTTGTTTGAGCAAATCCCCAGCCTTCGTATTTTTTACTCTACTGTTCGGGCCTTCACGCTGTATCTACGCTTAAAATGTGTTTCAAGTGGGTAGATTAGTTAAGGGTAGATTAAATTAGGCTCAAGGTAGTTTTGGGCTATGCTTGAGATATGATTCCCAAAATTTTAAAATGTACACCCTCTAACAAAATAAGCTTATAGCCTATCTTAAGTAAAGTAACTTAAAAATAAATAGTGTCAGGTTTTGTGGGTCAATGTAACTGGAATAATGCTTGAAAATTCATCACAAGTAAGGTATCGTAAATTAGGCTTGCTTTGGCTCAATTTAGATTGATCTAGACGTCTATACTTAATGAGTTCCAAAATTTAAAAGAGGGATACGAAATGTGTCACAAGTAGGTCGACTATATAAGCTATAACTTACATTTAAATAGCTTGGACTCCGATTGATGACCTCTGAAATCCTAAAACAATTTGTAACCGTTTGTACAATGCTATTTGGCATCACATGGCAGAGAAGTCATGAAGTCTCGCCATTCGAACATTTAGAGCCTTTGGCAAATTATGGTTTAAGTTGGGTTGATAAGACCAAGTAGGTAGCTTAAACCATATAAAAGGACTTATGAAATTCCCCCCAAAATTTAAAAGGACTTATAAAATGTGCATCAAGTAAGATTAGGTGGCAGTATCTAAACAAAAAAAAAACTTTTGACCTTTTAAGCGTATAAGTAGGTGTTACGTGTCAACAGTGGGGGGAAGAGGAGGGGGAGGCGGCACAGACAAAGTCCCATTTTCGATCAAACATAACGATTAAAATTATTTTACAATAAATGTAGGCCTACCTGTTGGCCTAATTAGAAATAGTTGAAACGTTTTAACTAGATACGGCTAAATATTTCAAAGTTTAGAATTACAAATTACATATTTATATAACTCTATTCATAACAAAGTCTTCCAATGCGCTTTACATCTACCATATGTCAATAAAATAAATCGAAAAAGTGGGTTTCTAATCGTGTTTATTTTTTTTTATATCGTCCGCTTGTCTAATTGTGTTCGGAAGTTCATTCCGCCACAGAGGTGCTAATGTTTAATTCTCTTTCCACGCTGGGCACCTTGAGCTGTAGATAGATCCTGTTTGAACGCAGTCCTTTTTTCTCTGATGTGAGCAGCTCGACCATGGATCTCATGTATTATAATTTTATGATAGCTTTATATTGCTTGTTACATTTGTAAACGCTCTTTAACAAAAATAGTCTGATGTTTTGTTTGCGTTGTTTTCATTACTTCATCAACATGAGAATTTCACGATAATTTGTCATTTATTATTGCTCCTGAGTGGGCCTACTTTACATTTTTAGTTTGGGGTAGGGCTTTTCAATGAATGAAGTAGTTTGTATTTTTTTTTTTCTTTTCTTTGATACTTTTAGAAGCTGGTACTTTTCTGAGTGGAAAGACCTACTCCAATTAAATTCCCATTTCTGTTATTCATCGATATCTTTTCGTAAGATTTCCGTCTATGTTACTGTTTATTTTGTGCTGTAACTTATACAATCATCTGCTACTAACCTTTGCAGGGGAAGTTGTAGAGACATCAATGTAAATCACTAAATGAATGTCAAATTAATTACCGGTTAATAGGATAGGCAAAGGTGAAAGTTGGCTCCCGAATATGGGATCCTTTGAAGGTTATCATAATAAGCCTTCTAATGATAAAAAAAAATAACTTCCCTAAACACAAAGTTACAATGAATTAAATAAGTCGACATACCTGGCTAGCGTTTATTGATCCATGTGCTGCTACATAGATTAGATCTTATTCAATATGTAAGTCAACTTGTTCATCAGACTTTTTGTCCCATTGTAAGCCCAGGTTTTTCGTTTTGTATGTACTATATGTTTGTATGACTGACTGTATGGGCTAGTTAATGGGCGGGATTAACTTTTGTCATTCAGTAAGTAATGTTCATTGACATATTTATCTGTTTCAACTCTTAATGTCTCTTATATTCAATCTTTTATTTCTTTAATCGATTTTCTGAATAAAAAGGGTTTAAAAATGCATCATATCGCACAGACTGAGTTGAACAGCTCAAATACATTATAAATTGCAACACTTTTTTTTTTCCAAATGGATTGCATCAGTAAGGTTTATTTGCGCCGCACGGTGTCAAAAAAGAAATGAATTAGTTATGTCATTGGCGCCATAGCCTTGAAGACGATCAGATTTGCGCCCTTGTGTAAAAAAAAAAGCACATACTGTTTCAAAACTCATACATTTTTTAAACAGCATACACTGTGTCAAACAGCATACACTGTGTTAAATAGGATACACTGTGTCAAACAGCAAACACTGTGTTAAACACCATCTGTTAAACACCATACACTATGTCAAACAGCATAGACTGTGTTGTAGCCTACACAATAAACTAAGTCAAACAGCATACACAGTGTAAAAAATTTAACACTGTCAGAAAACATACTCTGTGGTTAAACAGCATACAATGTGGCAAAAAGCAGACATTGTTTTAAAAAGTAGACTGTGTATAAAAACACACACACTTATTCAAATGATCTCATACATACATTGATAGTCTGCCCTTTGACACCTAGGAGCGCCACGCCACTTTCCTTAATTTCAACTATTCCACAGAAGAATGCTGTTTCTTTTTTTGGTCATTTTTATTCGGTTGAGACTTGAGACATTTGGACGCATATTAGTAAAAAAAAATGCAAATGCAAGGGAAACAAATCTAGTAATTCTTTTTGAAAGAGTAGTATTTTTCTTCGTTACATCCCCTTAGAATCCTACCAGACGGTCAGTGTAGTGTCAGTCATTGACGACCTTCTAATTATGTTTAAAATGTAAATTTCCAGTCCATCAGACAAAGAAAACGAGGTAACGAAAAAATTGATTCACATGATTTGGGCCAGACAGACAAACTCGAAACTAAAAAATAAAATTACAAAATTATTTTTTTGTATATTATTATGATGTCTATTATGTTGTCTAATATCACATTTAAATACAACAAAATTTCATTCTCTTTAGATGGCATTTAGTCTTATACCAGAATTTGAAATGAAAGAGATTTAGAATAGCCCTCCTTTCCAACGTTATGTCTATAAACTACCCGCTATACGCCAAAACGTGTTTGCATATTATTTTCAGCTATTGTTGTGAGGCCGGCCGGCTCCTCGGTTAGTTCACCGGAATTTCAATAAAACGGCCTGGGTTCTAGCCCTGCCGCCAACCATTCCCTGCCGTCCTGCAGGAGTTTTGGGCCTGGTGGACGTAATCATCTTCCACCTTGAAGGCACTTCTAGACTGTTACTACTGTTAAAACAGAGCACTGTTTGAATAAGAGTTATTCGTATTGCTGCTGAGTGTTAATACCCTTGCCCCTTATACAAGTCAAACTTATATGACTGACTTGTAAGATGGGCAAGGGTGTTAACTCTCAGCAGCAATACGGCCCATTGGATTGAAAGTTCAAAGGACTTCTTAAAAATGGGAAGCAGCACATCATTTTAACATCATTTAAAACATTAATAAATATGCAAGACTAGACTCTGTTGAGCGTAGGACGCAATAATCTTCTTTATAGAAGAAGCGTCTGTAATACCGGGTATATAATGAGATAAGTAAGCACTGACCAATACATTTTACACCGTAAAATAGTAAAGGAGAAAAAAAAGGTTCAAACTGATTTTGTATGGTTGCGTCTGCAGGGCGGGCGGGGCTGGAAATTTAAGATATTGTGTTCTCATCAACTTCACGTCGACGTAGGCCTACCTTGTTTCAGCTTGATAGGATGACGGAAAGTGGTCCAATTAGCTTTTCGAAGAGCTGGTTAACCGCCTGGTAGAAACATGAGCAAATTGTGCGGACGCGATGCCTTTTGGGATCAAATCAAAATGACTATTGATTAAGTTACTACAGTCAAAACATCAACTTTTAAGGCCAGTTTTAGATATTGTTTATTGAAGTAAGTGTAACTTCAGACAGATTTTGAAGCAAAAAATATGTAGAAGTGGGGATTCCCGAGTCTTCATATTTAATTCTTGGATGATTGCAAGTTTATAGTTAGGTCAAGACTTGTGTGAACAGTACTTTTCATCCATGAATGTTAGCTAGTTCCTGGTGAACATTTGCAAGCAGCACTGAGATCCTGTTTACTAATACAACAAATTGAGCGCTGAGAAGTAATACTTATAGGCTGCTTAAATGAATTATAAATTCTTCTCTGCCGACCCTTGATTTTATTTATGTTTTGGTTTCAGTAAAGTGTTGCGAGAGTGGTTCTAAACTGTGACGTCACATGAAAAGAATAGTTTCCAAAAGAGAGATGTCACATCATACGAGATAGATGGATAATATATATATATATATATATATATATATATATATATATATATATGTATATTAAAATAAATATAATATATATATATATGTATATATTATGTATATATTATATAGATAGACAGATAGATGGATGGATAGATAGATAGATAGACAGAGAGACAGATCGATAGATAGTTAGATGAATAGATAGATGGATAGATACATAGATATATGTATATATGGTTAGATAGAGGGATATATATTCATATATATTGACGGAGAGAGAGAGAGTTAGTTAGATTGATGGATAGAAAGATGGATAGATAGATGGAAATATATAAGGATAGATAGATGGATGGATAGATATATTTGTAGATAGATAGATGAATAGATAGATGGATACATAGAAATATATATTGACAGAGAGAGAGAGATAGACATATAGATGGAAATATATAAGGATAGATAGATGGATGGATAGATAGATTTGTAGATAGATAGATGAATAGATAGATGGATACATAGAAATATATATTGACAGAGAGAGAGAGATAGACATATAGATAAATAGATAGTTAGATAGATAGATAAATAGAGAAAATGAGATACAGAAGGAGATATCACGCCCCACGAGAGGAGGGTACAGCCGGTACGCCGTACCGGGGCCCACAAGAATTTAGGGGACCCATGAATAATAAAATTTAAAATTAAACTGGCAATAAAGCTAAGAGGAGATGCCCCAAAACCTCCTACAATCTCACGTGGCGATGGGGCCCCTTAATTTTGGTATTCTTTGAATGTGTACTTGAACATTTTGTTAAATTAGCAAAGAAGCCTCTAGTTGTAATATAGGGCTTTTTTTTCGACAGCATTTAGGATCTCTTTTTTATTTTATTTTTCTCCAGAGACATTTACAAATATAGACCTTTGAGCCTTACAGGCTAACAGTTCTCCCTGTTAGCTTAGTAGCCTCGGCCAGGGGTCGGCTACCTAAGGCACGCGTGCCAGACATGGCACGCAGAGCGATTTTATATGGCACGTGAGAGACCTCCAAAAGGCGCTCTTGATTTTTTTCAATAATTGAATGCCACAGCTGGTACGCAGAGCCATTTCTGTGGGCACGCAAGCATTAACCAAAAATGTTGTGTTGGCACGTTGAAAGAAATAAGTTGGTCTTGTATTGTACTTTGGGCACGCAGCCTCAAAAAGGTTCGCCTATAGACTCAATTTGGAAACTTTATGTTAATAAAAGGGAGAATTAACCCGTTTTGTATTTGTTTTTTGCTCTAATATTTCCAATGTGCTTCATATTTTTCTTTAATAAAAACATTAATGGCACTTACAATTTATAATTTTTAAATTATCAAATTGTTTAAGTTTGTTGAAAAGTATATAAATATTATATGACTAAAGAATTTATAATAAAATGTGTACATTTTTAAACATTACATTAACTACCAAGTTTGTATGATTAAGTCTTACTATGTCTCTATACCACCTAAACTGAGTGCTATGTACTTGATTAAAGTATTTTTGTAATAGACCTGTGAGTCTCTTGATTGAAATGATTACACTCTAATGGTAAATGGTAACATGTATCCGTATGACAGGTTCACAAAGGTCAACAGACCTTTTGAAAGATTCCTGATTGTTCAAACGTATGTAATACAAATAAATCATCTGGATATTAGTTTTAGAAAAAAAAAGGAGCCGGGATAGAGGGTGGGGGGGGGGGGGGCAGAAAAGATCTCGTACCCGCATCTTTTTTTTTCTCTCGAGGGCCCTGGGAGAGATAGATATGGTGGTGGTTCTCAAGTAACACGAAATGTCTTTCATCGACCTGCAAGCTTAAACCTGTAATATAGGCTACTAATTTTTTTTATCATTAGCTATAGGTGGGCAGCTGTATGTTACAGAACCATCATACAAAGAATACATCATAACATATTCAATATTGACTTTTTAAAAAATAGAAATTACCTAAACACGGGTAGCATATAGGCCTACACTTGAATGTGGTTCAGCTATTTCCACACCTTGCTATTTACGTAAATTAGTTGTTTGAATACTGCTTCTTACCTAACCCATAAACAATTACATTACCTAAATGTGGCTATAAGCTATAACCTAACCCATTAACAATTACATCACCTAAATGTGGCTATAAGCTATAACCTAACCCATAAACAATTACATCACCTAAATGTGGCTATAAGCTATAACCTAACCCATTAACAATTACATCACCTAAATGTGGCTATAAGCTATAACCTAACCCATTAACAATTACATCACCTAAATGTGGCTATAAGCTATAACCTAACCCATTAACAATTACATCACCTAAATGTGGCTATAAGCTATAACCTAACCCATTAACAATTACATCACCTAAATGTGGCTATAAGCTATAACCTAACCCATTAACAATTACATCACCTAAATGTGGCTATAAGCTATAACCTAACCCATTAACAATTACATCACCTAAATGTGGCTATAAGCTATAACCTAACCCATTAACAATTACATCACCTAAATGTGGCTATAAGCTATAACCTAACCCATTAACAATTACATCACCTAAATGTGGCTATAAGCTATAACCTAACCCATTAACAATTACATCACCTAAATGTGGCTATAAGCTATAACCTAACCCATTAACAATTACATCACCTAAATGTGGCTATAAGCTATAACCTAACCCATTAACAATTACATCACCTAAATGTGGCTATAAGCTATAACCTAACCCATTAACAATTACATCACCTAAATGTGGCTATAAGCTATAACCTAACCCATTAACAATTACATCACCTAAATGTGGCTATAAGCTATAACCTAACCCATTAACAATTACATCACCTAAATGTGGCTATAAGCTATAACCTAACCCATTAACAATTACATCACCTAAATGTGGCTATAAGCTATAACCTAACCCATTAACAATTACATCACCTAAATGTGGCTATAAGCTATAACCTAACCCATTAACAATTACATCACCTAAATGTGGCTATAAGCTATAACCTAACCCATTAACAATTACATCACCTAAATGTGGCTATAAGCTATAACCTAACCCATTAACAATTACATCACCTAAATGTGGCTATAAGCTATAACCTAACCCATTAACAATTACATCACCTAAATGTGGCTATAAGCTATAACCTAACCCATTAACAATTACATCACCTAAATGTGGCTATAAGCTATAACCTAACCCATTAACAATTACATCACCTAAATGTGGCTATAAGCTATAACCTAACCCATTAACAATTACATCACCTAAATGTGGCTATAAGCTATAACCTAACCCATTAACAATTACATCACCTAAATGTGGCTATAAGCTATAACCTAACCCATTAACAATTACATCACCTAAATGTGGCTATAAGCTATAACCTAACCCATTAACAATTACATCACCTAAATGTGGCTATAAGCTATAACCTAACCCATTAACAATTACATCACCTAAATGTGGCTATAAGCTATAACCTAACCCATTAACAATTACATCACCTAAATGTGGCTATAAGCTATAACCTAACCCATTAACAATTACATCACCTAAATGTGGCTATAAGCTATAACCTAACCCATTAACAATTACATCACCTAAATGTGGCTATAAGCTATAACCTAACCCATTAACAATTACATCACCTAAATGTGGCTATAAGCTATAACCTAACCCATTAACAATTACATCACCTAAATGTGGCTATAAGCTATAACCTAACCCATTAACAATTACATCACCTAAATGTGGCTATAAGCTATAACCTAACCCATTAACAATTACATCACCTAAATGTGGCTATAAGCTATAACCTAACCCATTAACAATTACATCACCTAAATGTGGCTATAAGCTATAACCTAACCCATTAACAATTACATCACCTAAATGTGGCTATAAGCTATAACCTAACCCATTAACAATTACATCACCTAAATGTGGCTATAAGCTATAACCTAACCCATTAACAATTACATCACCTAAATGTGGCTATAAGCTATAACCTAACCCATTAACAATTACATCACCTAAATGTGGCTATAAGCTATAACCTAACCCATTAACAATTACATCACCTAAATGTGGCTATAAGCTATAACCTAACCCATTAACAATTACATCACCTAAATGTGGCTATAAGCTATAACCTAACCCATTAACAATTACATCACCTAAATGTGGCTATAAGCTATAACCTAACCCATTAACAATTACATCACCTAAATGTGGCTATAAGCTATAACCTAACCCATTAACAATTACATCACCTAAATGTGGCTATAAGCTATAACCTAACCCATTAACAATTACATCACCTAAATGTGGCTATAAGCTATAACCTAACCCATTAACAATTACATCACCTAAATGTGGCTATAAGCTATAACCTAACCCATTAACAATTACATCACCTAAATGTGGCTATAAGCTATAACCTAACCCATTAACAATTACATCACCTAAATGTGGCTATAAGCTATAACCTAACCCATTAACAATTACATCACCTAAATGTGGCTATAAGCTATAACCTAACCCATTAACAATTACATCACCTAAATGTGGCTATAAGCTATAACCTAACCCATTAACAATTACATCACCTAAATGTGGCTATAAGCTATAACCTAACCCATTAACAATTACATCACCTAAATGTGGCTATAAGCTATAACCTAACCCATTAACAATTACATCACCTAAATGTGGCTATAAGCTATAACCTAACCCATTAACAATTACATCACCTAAATGTGGCTATAAGCTATAACCTAACCCATTAACAATTACATCACCTAAATGTGGCTATAAGCTATAACCTAACCCATTAACAATTACATCACCTAAATGTGGCTATAAGCTATAACCTAACCCATTAACAATTACATCACCTAAATGTGGCTATAAGCTATAACCTAACCCATTAACAATTACATCACCTAAATGTGGCTATAAGCTATAACCTAACCCATTAACAATTACATCACCTAAATGTGGCTATAAGCTATAACCTAACCCATTAACAATTACATCACCTAAATGTGGCTATAAGCTATAACCTAACCCATTAACAATTACATCACCTAAATGTGGCTATAAGCTATAACCTAACCCATTAACAATTACATCACCTAAATGTGGCTATAAGCTATAACCTAACCCATTAACAATTACATCACCTAAATGTGGCTATAAGCTATAACCTAACCCATTAACAATTACATCACCTAAATGTGGCTATAAGCTATAACCTAACCCATTAACAATTACATCACCTAAATGTGGCTATAAGCTATAACCTAACCCATTAACAATTACATCACCTAAATGTGGCTATAAGCTATAACCTAACCCATTAACAATTACATCACCTAAATGTGGCTATAAGCTATAACCTAACCCATTAACAATTACATCACCTAAATGTGGCTATAAGCTATAACCTAACCCATTAACAATTACATCACCTAAATGTGGCTATAAGCTATAACCTTACCCATTAACAATTACATCACCTAAATGTGGCTATAAGCTATAACCTAACCCATTAACAATTACATCACCTAAATGTGGCTATAAGCTATAACCTTACCCATTAACAATTACATCACCTAAATGTGGCTATAAGCTATAACCTAACCCATTAACAATTACATCACCTAAATGTGGCTATAAGCTATAACCTAACCCATTAACAATTACATCACCTAAATGTGGCTATAAGCTATAACCTAACCCATTAACAATTACATCACCTAAATGTGGCTATAAGCTATAACCTAACCCATTAACAATTACATCACCTAAATGTGGCTATAAGCTATAAGTAACAAACAACAGATGGGGATCTTTAGATAACATAATTTTCTTTTATCTTGCTTTATACTCCCCCCCCCCGTGTCCCCCATTTGAAAAACCTTGCTCGTCTATACTTCAATATCAAGTTGATCTTTAAACCTAGTGGTAAAGATTGAATTAAAGATTATTTAGAGAAATATGATCAAAGAGAAATAATTCAATAATTGCAAAAAGTTACCTATAAAGTGCATTCAAATTAACTCCCTTAAAAGAAATAATAATCTTACTTTTTTTTTTCGAAATTTCTATTGACATTTGACGTGACCAAGTTCACGAGCAAAATAATAAAATTATGAGAGAAAATACCCGCCAAAGCTAAAGTCAGGTGATACATCGCGCAATCACCAGTTAACCATGTGACGTTCTTATGGAAAGATGTAGATGATGAATAACTATACTTTATAACACAAAGGACTTGTGTGTAATTAATTACAAGTCAGTCATAAAATATTGACTTGTATAAGGGGCAAGGGTGTTAACTCTCAGCAGCAATACGGCCCATTGGACACAATATATTATATGAATTTACTTTAATGCTATGAAGGAGTGTGTAAGTAAAAAAATCATTTTATTGCTGCAACTATGGAGTCATCACCAGAGATGGGTAGACGCAATAACTCCATTCCGACGAGGGAAAGAGATTCTAGCCTTCACCAGGATTCAAACCTGGGATCTTCGGCACGCAGGCCGAACACAATGCCAATCGGCCATCTTGCCACAATAGGTAGAATAACGGCAGAGAACATGTCATTAATGCTAATAAACATTTCCGTTTCCTGTAGGAACAAGTTGCTATTTTGTAGCATATCAAGTCGTGCTAACGGTTTGAACGTTTGCAACGGAACTCAACGAAACATCCTCTTAAGATTTATCTGTGAAATAAATATATCACATGTAATATCTTACATTCTCTATATATTTTAGAATTCCCCATCATGGAGTCATGGATATAGCCCATTTTTTAAACCCTTTCAGCTATGTTACGTTTATTAAATATATTTTTTAAATATGTCTAGAGGTATTTATTATTATTATAATATACGATACATATGCACGTTATTATATATATATATATATATATATATATATTATATACATATTATATAAACATATATGTATATGTTCTTGTGTAAACTCAGCAAAAAAAAACAAAAAACTATTCAGTATTTTAATAACTGTGTAATAACAGGCATACGACCACCATTAATATGAATTGAAAAAAGAATTGAAAATTTTGGTCACAAGAACTATTACCTCATATGACTATATCCCTAAGAGAAAACACAACAACAATTTTTTCGAAAAAGTCTGATAAGCGTATCATTTTATTAAAGAACTTAATAATGTGCACACTTTTAGAATTAAAGTTGTCGATATTTTAAGAAAAAAAGGTTTCAACACTTTAAGTTGTATTGGTGCGGGGAAAAGGATTTATGTATCCCTTCATATCTATATGATATATGTCCGTTAAAATTAGTTTATTTAGAAAATGAAATAATGTATTTATGATAGCTAATATTAATTATTGTATTTTGTTTCTGAGCGGTACTATACGAACATTAGCTAAAAAATATAACAGTGCTTTTAAACAAAGAAATGCACACAACTTTTACTTAAAATTAGGGGATATATTAAATGAGGTACTCATGATGACTTAAAAGATATAGGCTTTTAAACCGATTTTACTTCATCAAAATCTACAAGATCATTTCTCTGACTACCTACCTACCTACCTACCTACCTACCTACCTACCTACCTACCTACCTACATACCTACCTACCTACCTATACACATACATACAAAACTACCTGCCTACCCACCTACATAACTACCTACCTACCTACCGACTGAACTACCTACCTACTTACCTAACTAACTACATACCAACCTACCCACCTACCTACCTACCTACATACCGACTTACCCACCCACCTACCGACCGACCTACCTACCTGCCTGTCTGTCTGCCTACCTACCTACCTACCTACCTACCTACCTACCTACCTGCCTACCTACCTACCTACCTTTCTATAACTTACTACTACCCTAACCTTACTACAAACTTTCTACATACCTGCCTAATTACCGCACCATCTTCCTTCCTAACTACCTGCTTACCTATAAAGCTACAAACATAAATATCTATCTATCTATCTATCTAAGCTTACCTATATTTACATATCGGCCAATCTACCTTTTTACCTACCGACTTACTGCTCTACCTATTTATCAACCTACATACCTACACATTTGCCCACCTTTATATCTGTCTATCTCTCTTTTTTTATCTTTTTTTTCGCACCTCTAAACTAATTCTGACATAAGGTTTACAGTGTGAATATAACTCCACAGAAACATATCCCAGAAAATCACAGTGAAGAATAACATCATGAACTTAATTCAATTCACAGACAAATTTGAAGACAATGTCCAGCTGACACGGGTCCAGCGGTGTCCATACGTTTCGGTCAGACATTATGCTCAAATATGCGCATCGTTGTGGACTTTTCTCTGTAAGGATAAAATAGATATACTTTGTAGAAATACAACCTAACAATGCTATGGACAAGTCTAAATGAGGCCTTACCTTCTCAATAGGTCAAGGTTTATCGTGTTAACGAAGTTCCGGATTATTGCCGTCAACACTCGTTTAATGATCTTTTCAATTTTTGATGGTTTTTTGACAATTCATTTCAACTTCGTCGTCCAGTTCTAGACTTTTAGACATTTTAGCAATAGCCTATAAAAAACCGGGCCGTATTTAGGATTGTGTGGGCCCTGTTTCCAAATTTATGGGGGAGAGGAGGGGATGGGTTCGTGACCTCGCGCTGCCTTTAACATACCTCAGAAAAGTGTCGTTAATTCATGTTACTTTCTGTAAAAGCATACATTGTATGTTGCGCTTAGCTTGGTTGGACTGGAGCGTTTAAAATTGTAGAGGAAAAAATACATTAAATTTTACATTTTCAATGAAAGAATTGGGATGTCACAATTTTGTTTGTGTGTGTGGGGGCCCCTGTTCCAATGGAACATGCCTAAGTACGCCACTGTGTACAAAGGCTTCAATATTACAACAGACACCCGCCAAAGCATGTATTTTGTTGTTGCCGGAAATAAACCGGAAATTCGTGAATACGTTTAATCATGACCTACTGAAAAAGGCCAGGCCTAATTAAGGCTTGTCCATATATACTCATTAAAAAATCCAGTAGGCGGCATGCTATACTTTACCTTCGCCGACATCATTTATCGTCACCCAAAACGTTTCATTCAAAGCTCCGTACAGCACATTATAGTTCAAAAGAATAGTTTTCCAGAAGAGGTCACTGACATACAGCTGCCCTCCAAAAGCTAATAATAAAAATAAATTTAGATGTATTACATTTATGCGTGATAAATTTAATTGTTCACGTCAAATGGCATTCGAAATAATGTTGCCACGTAGAAAAGTGACCACGTGAATGATCACTGGCATCACTTTTAAACAAAGTCACGATGTTGAAAAAATATGAGTAAGAATCCCATTCAGACCAAATTAATCTCTTAGTGAAGCAACGTTTACAAGTTTTGGGAGCCACGGCATATAAGGCTCTCCATCAACAACCGGATCTCCTACAAGCTGGATTCTCTCTGCTACAAGGTCCTGAATGACTCTTCCCCGGATTACCTACGCTCCTTTCTTGACCTCTACACCCAATCCGGCCCACTTCGCTCGGCTTCTGACGCACTGACTCTTCGGCATCACTCGTGCGAAGCTAGTGACCGCTGGACAAGGTGCATTCTCCTACGCGGGCGCGTCCGCCTGGAATCCCCCCCCATTCCAGCTTCGCCAGAGCCCTAGCTTCGACACCTTCAGAAGCCGGCTGAAGACTCACCTGCTCCATTAGCGTACATATATACATTTTCTTCTGTTCTTCGTGTTCGTACTTTGTAACTGTTGTCAGCGCATAGAACTGTCCTCAACGGGATATGCCATATATAATAAGCATTTTTGTTATTATATAGAATGTCACCAGCCGCCTTCCGTATCCCCAACTACAGTCATGTACCCATTAGAACTGGATAGGCTAGGTGACCCCCCCCCCCCCCCCAACCCCAGACATGAGAACGAATGTTAGCCTATACTAAAATTTGAACCCATAAAGGTTGAACAATTACACAGACACATTAATTTCTAGCATTAAGCTTAAATTTGAAGCGTGGTGGTCTAGTGGCAGTGCGGTTAAGATTACCGTACCGAAAAGTCCCGGGTTCAAACCCTGGTGAATCCTTTGAATGTTATCCTGGTCTACAGGGTATCCTCGAGTCTACTAAGCTCTGATGGGTACCTGACATTAGTCGAGGAGAGGTTTAAGGCGTCTGAGCATAGTGCCTGCCGGCCACACAATGCTTTAGTATTCCGTATCCAAAGAAACGTGTAACCGCCGCTTCCCTTGCCCCAATGGACCAGCGTTGACCTAAAATAGATACACACGTACACTTACAATATAACAAAAAACAAAGTTTTACCCTGACAATAATTCTTGGCTTCGGCGTGAGTGGCTGTGTAGCTAGAGACAAAAACACACGCCTTTTCATTATCGTTCGAACCCTGTATGTATTGGAAACCATCTGCGCCGTTGCAGACGTAGTCTTGGTTAAAGTACAGGTCACCCAGACGGTCATCCATAGGACTAAGTGAAGGATGGAGCCAAGAACCTAATGGCGTGGAGTTGTTGTTATTTTAGATAATAATTGAGGATAAACAAGGTATTTAATACATCTCTTAGGATAACGAAATAGTGGGATTATTGAAAGATAGGAATACAAGAAAGACACAAAGAGCAACACATTAAGAGAAAGAAAGAGAGAGAGAAAGGGAGAGAATGATCTAATCGAAAGCTGGACAATTAAAGAGATATTTAGGAAAACGATATTTATTTAAGTGTAATCGATAGCTGGATACAAATAAAAAAAAATTAAAGTATAAATACGAAGGGATATAACCAAAAGAGAAAGATTAATGCAGCGGTTCCCAGCCTGTGGATCGCGACCCCGTTACGGGTTTGTATGACCATTTCACAGGGATCGCCTATAACCATTAGAACCATATATATATAACAATAACAAATAACAATTATAAGGTAGCGAAGAACATAATTTTGTGGTTGGGGGTCGCCACAAAGTGAGAAGCTGTATTAAAGAGTCGCTTCGTTGAGAAGGTTGGGTTAAAAGAATATTATTTGTATGAAATGGGTTGCCTGAATTAGACTACAAAAACCAGTAACTTAACAGAATTTTAAAAAATTAATTAAGATGCATGACTAGAATCGGAACACGGATGATCGTAGGACGCAACAATCTTCTTTATAGAAGGAGCGTCTGCAATATATATAAGATAAGATAACCTTTACTTCTATCATGTTGATTTCTCTAACAGTCTCAGAAATTCCTATTTGTATACTGTAGAACTATAAGGAATAGCAAATGTAAGCAAAGAGACAGAGCGTAGTATTAAATGTCTTCTGTAAACATAAAAAATGAAAATAAAACTAAGAAGAAGAAACATGAAAAAAAAATTGAACAATGAAAATAAACAAAGAATAAATTAACAATTATAAAACTGCATATGAAACATTGTTCAGCAATATAGTCATATGGTACAGAATAAATGGAAAATACAAACAAGGGAAGGAAGACTTCAACAGAATAAAAAAAGCCAACATTTTTATCACTAGATTGGACAATTTTATCGACCTCCACGCTTCTCAAAATGTAGATACTTATTACTCTTTTTTTACGCAAATATTCAGATATTCGATTGATCGGTATATATGACTTAAATAAAGCTAAAATTTTAAAGTATTAGTTCTGATACCAAATCAGTACGCTATCTTTTTATCGAACTATCAGTTACCTGGAGTGCACTGCCCATTTAGTTCGTTATAGAAGAAACTATGGCAGTAGCTCATAATTTGCGTGCACATGAGTGCACAGTCTAAAACAGATGCAGAGTGCACCGTCGGACCTTGAAACGCCATTTCAACAGAATTGGTTTTGTCTACGTACATTAAAAAGATTTGCACCTCTGCGGGTGAAGCTGTAGAAACAAGGCCATTAGATAAAATGAATGTAAGCATTGTAATGTTATTATGTTGTATTTTTAAGTTAGAATTTGTTTGCACCAATGAATCATTATCTTATTCTTATCCTAATGCCTACTGTATTATTAGTGCTTTACTCTTTGTACTTATTTTCTCTAGTCTTTCTAGGTTTAGTGATTTGACTAATGGTGTTACTCTTGTCAGTTATGAATATTCACTTTAAATGAGCCTTGCAGATCTTTTCTGGATTTGTTCTAATTTTATTTAATGTTTTCATAGGTTGGTGGTTAACGTGGTCTGACCCACTTAGCCTATAATAGTTAAGAGATAGGAGAAGATGAAAATTGGCTCTGAAAATAGCAATAAGTTTACTGGGAATTATTAAAATTTGAAGGTCGCACAAATTCCATAAATTTTCAAATGATAAAACGAAAATACTTACCTAAACAAAAATGTACAATAAGGCAAACGACTTCACAAGCCTGCATAACTTTTATACATCCCAGTGCCACTATATAGATTAGATATTATTCAATTTGTAAGTCAACTTGTTCACATGTAAGTCCAGGTTGGTCGTTTTTGTATGTATGTATGAATGAATGGGCTAGTTAATGGTTGAGATTACTGTTTGTCATTCAGTAAGTGTCCATCGTTGACTTATTTTGAATTATTATATATCAGGAATGTGACATAGGGATTGTTTGTGTTTAAGGGGGGGGGGGTGATATAATTTATTTGTTAGACCTACAGTTGTAATGAGTAGAAAGAAAAAAAAATACGCTAAATCGTTAACGTTTTTATGTAAATTTGTGTAGACTTGTACATAACAGAAAAATACAGATGCATTTTCGGGGGTTTATAATGATGTGATCCCCAGAGGCCCAAATTTTTTTCTGGCTCTGTGTGTGGTCCTGTTAATAAAAGGGCAGTAACTAAATTAATTTTAAAAACTAGTAATCACAATTAATGTTTTTGTGTTTGATGGAAGGAACATTTTGCTTTAAGAATAACATAAATTGACAAGCATTTATTCTTTTCTTGTACCTTTATGAACATTCTGGGTCGCCTTAATAATGGGGGGTCACATGTGACAACATTGGCCTCTAAGGGTTAATTTCATTGCGCACAGTTTAAAATGCATATTACGTAAAGATCAGATGCTTGAACTTTATTACAAAGCAAAAATTGGCCTACATGGAACTCTACTTAATAAATAGTATTTGGTGCAGCCTAAAATATTATAATACCTTAAAACAAAAGTTATGTTTATTTTAGAGTTTAGAATTTAGGTGCAAGTAAAGCAAAACTTATAGCTTTTGTTTTTCCTACAAGAATAAATCACTATAAGCCCAACAACCTCTACCCTTTCTAAACTTATGACACGCACTTGTCTAGGTATTCTGTGTCCTCGAGACCCTTAAGAATAGCAAATATATGTTCTGTAAAGAAATTGTGAATTTTCAGACATTTTTGAAAAAAAAAAAGGAATCGAATAATATGTCCCAATAACTAATACACTAAATTCAACAAGTAAATGGCTGGATAGCAAAGTCGACAGCGAGCTCGTCTCACAAGCTCGGTATCCTGGGTTCGACCCATGGTGCAGACAATAAAAATAAATAAAAAATCCACCGCAGTCTTGGAGACGAAATGGGCGCAACCAAGTCTACCAAGCCCAAAAAAGGACTAATGGATACGCAGTGTCCAATGTCCACCCCCCCCCCCTCCCCGATCATAACGGTTAAGGGAGTAACAAAATGTGAGCAATTAAATAATTAGAGACTTACTTGTTTAACTTGTATGCCGCAGATTATGGTCTTTGTAAGTCACTTCGATTAGACATTCTTGGTCAAAATATAACATGGCTTTTTCCAAATATATACAACAGCAAAAAAAAAAATGTTAACATGAAAGATTGAATTACATTTGTTAACTTTTCCTCGTTACGTTTTTACGTCGACATTTTCTACAGTTAAAAACAATTACCTTAAAATTCGTCTTAATTGTAAGCAACTTGAGGTAGATAATCTAAAAATATCTCTCATTTATTCTATCTTTGTTCTAGCCTTGGCGGTAGGGAGGTTGGTAGAAAATGTTGAACGCGTAAATGGACACCCTTATCACTTTGTATTGGCGACGCTAGAGTTGTTTCTTGGATTCGATGCTCAGAAATGTTAAAAAAGAATCAACCATGTACGTTCGTAATCATTTATTTATTTGGTTGAGTATAAGTTCTCCAGATCAAAGGAATATGCTAACACTAGGGTGTGATACATACTATTTGTAACAATAGTCGTCGTACTTTTGTAATAGACAGCTATTCAAGAGAGCAGGGATCTGCAACCTACGTGACGCATGCCATACTTGGCACGCAGGGCGACTTTCAATGGCACGCGGAAGACCCACACAAAAAGAATGTTTAAGTCTCTTCAACAAGAAATTTGTTTGTGTTGCAGGTTGAATTTTAGTCTTTTGGCACGCCTAATGAATTAGAAATCATTATCTGGCAGACTTTTATCAAAAGGTTGCCGACCTCTGCAATAGAGCCCTTGTTACAGACACTTTTGTACACATGGGCCACATCGTCGGTAGTGTGGAAACCACCAGTACGCTTGCATCAAGAGCTCCTCGGTGCGCCAACGTATGGGAGACATCCCCTACTGCGAGACCGATGTCTCATTGCATCAATGAGAGGCTCCGAGTCTCGGTGGGTAGGAAGCAATTTGAGGAGCAGTCTTACCTCACCTCGGCCCTGGAGCCTGGATGTCCAGACATGTAGTCTTGAATTTGTGCTACCGAGCGACAGTGCAGATATAGGAGCGAGCAACCACGATAATGATCCGAGAGGATTTCCGCAGGTGGGGAGAAGTGATGTAGTGCGTAGACCGCACCCTGTGTTGCGCGACACGCATTATCGGCCTTATAGACGTGCCGCGGGTTGGCAGGCGCTCGATCAGCATCTTGGTGTTCCCGCCTTCCCATCCAAATTGCTCCACCCCTGGACATTGTTACTCCCTATACATAAGAGGCAGAAGGCTCGACAGGTTTTGTTATTTTTGTTTTGTTTTGACGAGGCAATTAAAGACTCTATTATATGTTACATGCGCCTACTTTTACGCTGAACATAACATTGTTGTTTAGTTGTCGTTTGAATATAATATAGCTTTCTGATTAGCTATTTTTTATGATGTTAAGTTGTTGATTATATTGCTTTGAATTCTCAATCAGCACATTAACAGATTACGGGAGATGATAAATATTTACATTTTGTAGGAAGTTTGAAGCAAAAGTAAATAATTTCTCTAGCAATCCAATAGCTAAGAGTCTATAATGCACAGAGAACGTATGTACATATAGATCTAGACCGTTTGACCGAACGGCACAAAAAGTGAATACATAAATTGAAAACAAAACCTCATCTAAAAGAAATTTTTTTTAGTCTATAGTCTATATCAACATAAACTTTATTGCCTAATTCGTTAGTTCATTCTTAAACAAACGTATTAATTATGTTAAGGTTATTAATTGGAGCGCCATTTACAAAATATTCAGAATGCTGTCCCTTTCACAATGCTTTCAAATTATGACGTATTATTTGGAACTGGGTTTTTCCCTACTTTGAAATAAGCTTAATATCTTTCTTTATTTTTTAACATTTTGTCTGTTTTTTTTCTGTTTGATAGTATTATTGTTAGTAGGCCTATAATATTATTGATAAGAAGTCAGCACGACCGTTCGCAACGTTTCAATACCAGAAACTTGACAAAAACTAAATACCGAAAGAAACTTTCTTACTACAGTTTTATCTCTTTGATGGTTTTTATATTTGTATTTGTATTCATTTTTATAAACGTAAATTTGTCGGGCATAAGAACTAGTATATAATATTATTGTAGCCGTACGTCTTGTATATAGGCCTACTATTTAGACCTACAAAGATTTTGTACTGGTACAAGAGATTTTAAAAATAAAACTGTTTCTCAGTGTTAATACAATCAGTTTATGTAAATTATTGATACTTTACATTTTTGGACCGTCGAGAGGCTCTTAATACGATCGAGCAAGACAAGTCTTTAAAGCTAAAAGCTAAAAAAAAGTAAAGATAACTTTATATAAAAATGCCACATTTTGACCTGATGACCTTTGGAGCAATATACCAGCTGCAGCCCCCTCCCCCCTCTCGAATTTCCATATTACGCAAGTCAAAGCTTTTAAAACATTTTCAAATACGAAAACTTCATAACAACCAATTCGCACAACATTTCTTTGTCTTAAAATTCATTTAGTTTTCCGACTCAATCCTTTTGTGTGTGTGTGTAACCTTGCTAAGGTTCAGTTAATGAAACGACAAATAGCAAGTGTAGAATCAATGAGCCATTTTATTATTCACCACAAAAGATAAACAACATAGTACATACACTGAGTTAGAAAAAAGGTCCGGTTAATTATGTATGGCAGCACATTTGCAAACCTCCCAGCCCATCGCATCAATTATTCGCGCCACAGACGCTGAAAAAAGAGCATTGTTTTAGAAATACACAACAATATATTACAGCAAGGCACAGTTTGGTTACCATTATCGAAAAGCATAAGGAAATTTGCGTTTTAAAGTCTTGGCTACACCACAGAATAGGTTCTATTCTGTGGGCTACACTGTTAAAATAAACTAACCCATAAAAACAAAGTTTTTATTATACTCCATTTCTGTGTAAACTAAGTTTATATTTAATTTATATTTTGCTGGATTAAAATAAATATATGTGATATCATTCTTTTTTTTTTTAGCTTTGGTCCGCAAAAACCATAAAAAGTTGAACCGGCATTTTCAACGTGAAACCAAACCATAGACCATTTATTTATAAAGTGATTGTTAAATTTAAAAAATCATAATTGTAATAGTATAATTAATTATTTTTTAAACTGAAAATTTGAGAGCATGTATTGTTAGTCGCCACAAGTCTGCTGTCCAAGTTTCAGACAGTGGAAAGTGGTCGAAAAATCGATGTAAAGTTTTACAAGCAAGCAGACAGTACGAGTTAATAGAAAGGGAGTAAAAAAAAACGCTTACTCCGTTTCAAACTGCATACAATTAGTCAAAGGCAATACACTGGTTTAGACAGCATACATTTAGTCAATCGCAATGCACTAGTTCAAACAGCAAACATCTAGTCAAACACAATACACTGTTTCAAACTGCATACATTTAGTGAAACACAATACACTGTTTCAAAAAGCATATATTTAGTCAAACACAAGACACTGTTTCAAACAGAATACAATGTGTCAAACAGAAAGCACTAAGACAAACAACATAATTCACTGTGCACTTTTGTCTTCTTCGTCGTTCTCAAGTGTATGTTGGAGCATTTAGATAACGAGTCTAATACTTGTGATGAACGGCGCAGTTGTAGTGACTTGCTAGATCCAACATATACACAGTTTATTATTGAAGAAATTTTCCTGGGGCCATTATATAGCTAACCGGGTAAAGTTGTAGTACAGAAGGCAGGTTTGGGCACATTTCAATTGTTCAGCCTGTTATGATCTGTTCTAAGCATGGAGATGATTTTTTGAAATTGGCGGGTGAGTTTGTAATAAGCATCATTAAAGGGATGGTTTAGATCCAGCTCAGACCATATTTGTTATTCATTTAAGTATTGCTTTGATTTCTATTGGGTGTAGAGATGTGTCTGTCTGTTTTTGCTGCCTCCAGTTATTATTAAGTTGACAACAGTGTCGTTCCATTCATTATGCACATGCACAGAGATCTATCGGAGAAACAGTTCTTTTGTTTTTTCTATATGTTCTACACGTTATCGTTTAGTTTTGTTGATTGATGGGTTGATTGGGCCCTTAGCATTTTTAAGAGATTGTTTCTCTGTTTTGGCATCAGTGTGAAAGACAATCCGGATGTTTGAAGAGTGGGTGTGGCTTGTTAGTAAAATTTGCAGCTCTATTGCCTTTCTCTCTGTCAGAGTAATTTTTTTTCTTTATCTTTCTAGTCTTATCAGTAAGTTTTACTTTCTTTTCCCTGCTACTGACTCAACAAGTAGAAGATTACTACATCTATCCAGCTTCTTTGATTAGCCACACAGATGTACCGCATCTAAAAAATATGTTCTAAGTAATCGGTACCAATCAGTACATCACCACAAAACTTTTCAACGAAGGACCAAACACAGACTCTTGCGTGGATATCAATCAATGATGATGGAATGACATTTAAGGTTGTTCCATTTTTGTTTTAATAAGCGGTTTTGGTAATCACCAGTTGAAAGTTAGCTATCTTTTTTTAACGTTCGTTTACTTTTCGGTCTTGCATTATTACCCCACTTTCGTGGGGGCCTCCAAAAGAAATTGTCCGAGTGAGAAATCGTCATATATACTTAAATATAATGCTGAATTGTTTATCCCAATGCCACAATTCCGGAACGTCCCATAATCTTCACCCAATTTTTTTAAAGGTTTAAAATAAGATTAAATTGTGTATTTAAAAAAAAAATTTTTTTCTATTGTCTAAAATGGAGGAGTTCGAATTTAGGGTACCGGTAATCTTATATTTGTGGAGTTACTTGATGTATGAATTTCACAAGACTAGTTAAATATGGCAAGACCCCCAAATTAGTCTAGATGTATGTAGGAAATTGTATGCTTCACTTTCGAAGTTCGTTAAAGGTTCCATGGATATGTTCGATCATTTTGAAGAAAAAGCAAAGGACACATTGCCTGATGTTGATTACAAGAAAAGCAGATATAGAAGAAGGCATATCAATGATGATGAAGATGATGCTTTAGAGAACCTTGAGCCTAGATACACGTTCAGAATCAAAACATTTATACCTGTAATCAACTGTAATGGATGTATTAGAGTCAAGTCTGGCACAGAGGCCATATACAATGATGCAGCAAAGGCATGATTTTTTGTTTACGAAAATGGCGGGAAATAGAACCGGAAGTTTATGAATCTCTTCCATTTGAAAAGATCTCGCCTCATCAAGACTTGTCAATAGGGAAAAGCTTCATATTTCCACGGTCTATTTCTAGACTATATATAAAAGTCTGAATTTTCCCGACACCGACAATTTCAAGGAATTGAGCATTTTAATACCTATAATATAATAATATATAAAATACATATATATATATATATATATATATATATATATATATATATATATATATATATATAAATATATATACAGCTCAGTGTTAACAAATATTGCCTAACTTGACTCAATAAGAAGCCTACACATTGATTTGGCTTCAAATTCTGGACTAGTTAACTTTTGAACTTGTTTCTACATTATACGCTGGGTGTAGAATAATATAATGTATCCTAGAACAATATAATGTATCTTAGGAAACCAAACGCAGTCAATTAAATAATGGTAAAAGTTATTTAGGGGCAGGTTAATTATTAAGTGTCGTAATTTATTCTCTCATTATTCAACACTACATCCGAACAAAGAGTCTCAATTACATAAACGAAAGAACAACGCATGCACCTTGGAGAGGTTAGCTTACAGACCTGAAAGCATCCAGCGTGTCGTCCAATTACCTATTCCTATGACACGTGCAAAAAAAGTCAGATCTATCAATCAATGACAATATCTGAGTTGTCTCATTTCTAAAAAAAAAAAGCCAAATAGAACATTTGTCATGCACTGTGTCTCTTGAATAGTTCTAGATCTATTTTGAAGAAAAGTCGTATTGAATTGAATGCATTGACCAGGTATAGGCCTACGCGTGGTATATATAAACATTAAACTTGAACTCGTAAAAAATAAGCTGTTTTTTTGTCAGTACACATTAAACTTGAACTAGTAATTAGTAAGTATAAGCTGTTTTTTTTGTCTGTACACATTAAACTTGAGCTAGTAAAAATAAGCTGTTTTTTTGTCTGTACACATTAAACTTTAACTAATAAGTATAAGCTGTTTTTTTTTGTCTGTACACGTTACACTTAATTAAACTGGTAAGTATAATCTGTTTTGTTAACTCTTCAAGTTTTGCATATGTGCTAAATGTTTTACTTAGAGGTTTACAGACGTTCTTTCTAGATAGAAGACTATTAGATCAAAAGAAAATATTATAATATTCTGCAAAATATTATCAAGCCGGCTGGCCTAGCGGTTAGCTCACCAGAGGTCAACCAAAAAAAATTTGTAAATTACAAGTCAGTCATAAAATATTGACTTGTAAAAGGGGCAAGGGTGTTAACTCTCAGCAGCAATACGGCCCATTAAAATCATTGCCCAACATGTGATCCAATAATCATGTTATCTTTTTCCCTAAGTGCAATGGATAAAAGATCTAGTTCTGCCAATTAGTGAAGTTATTGGTTGCATCATAACACTATGTGCAGGTAACTTTGCAATTTTTTTTTTTAAATCATTATTATCCTTAATATTGAACAGACTTTATATATATATATACACTTCCGATACACAGATGAAACATGATTATCGTCTTTTGTTAAGCTGTTATTCTCTCGGCAAGGTTCTCTTCTAAGAAAGCAGTGATCCTCTGTAATCGTCTGCTTTGAAAGTGTAGAACAAAGACTGATTGCCTTTTCCAATGTATGCATTTAACTTTTGTGCCGATCGGTGAAACGGCCTAGTAGTCAATAGCGAAATATATATATATCATTGATCATTGAATCACTTTATATCTTTGCGATTCGGTCATTTTTTAAATACATGTCATTCTAATTATTTTTATGATTGGTGTAATTTCTTTATATAAGATTTACTCCATTACTTATGTTTGGCGTCATTTCATTATATAAGATTTACTCCTTTTTTTTTAGGAATTGTGTAATTAAGTATGCGCAATTGACTTTTATCATTCTCTATCTTTTTTCTTAAACAGCTTCTACGGCGCAATCTAAAATGTTTACCCAATACCAACACAACTCAAAACTTGTCATGGCACAGCAAAGTTCTACGCTGCAGGCATCGTCCGTCTTAGACTGCGCTCTATTGTGCACTCAGATTCTGAGCTACTGTCATAGCTTCATCTATAACAAAACCACTGGGGAATGCACTGCAGGTATTGGATGTTAAGTGTTAGCAGCCACCAATCTAATGAGTGTTTTGGCCCGCGTATTTAAAAAAAAAATTATGCCAGTTACCAACAGTGAGACCGGGATAGTGGCAACTTTTTGTCATAAAACTAGACAAATTAAAGATGAAAATTAAATAGACAACGCACCAGGAAAGAATTTTACGAATAATAAGAAGATCAGACAATCCTAGGAATAGCTGAGATTTAAAAAATAGGTCAGGCTGTACTGCAAGTTCACCTAGAGCAGAAGTTTGTAACATTATTCTTTATTGGGCTGTAAAAGAGGATTTAATACTATAAGATGTGCCACAGATTTTGAACAGTTATTCACATTATTAATACAACGATTGTGAAGCTCTTTGGCAGGCCAAGTTGTGGCCCGCTGGTCGCCTGTTGCACACCCCTGATCTAGGGATAATGTCAAATAACATAGCCGCAAAAAATGTAGTATCCTATAGGAAAATTACCATTGGCACTGTTAAATATGAGTTTGTATTGTGTGGATAAGGAAGCAGCTTTCCATACATATCTGCTAATCTAGCCTTTCGGATTATGGTTTTGACTTCCTCATCTTAACCGCCATTTTTTGGACGATGTTGCCAAAGTAGGTGAATTTGGTGGACGTCCTGGATATTCTTATCACCGAAGAGGATGGGTGGCTATTGCATTTCGCATAATGTTTTCACTTCTGTTTTGTCTATGTTGATGTTTAGTCCAGTTTTGACAGCTTCTTGGCAGTCATAAGTCGTCTGCTAAGTCCAGGTCTTCCATTTGACTGGGAATATTTTGTTTTCCCGGGAAAAGCTGGCGAATAAGGTTAGATGACAGGGAAGCTACTGTTTTTTCGGAACGATCAGAGAGATTTGCTCTTTGCCAATATGACTAAAGATCTGTAAGGACATGGAATATGCTCCAGCCTAGACTTTCTATGATACTAAAACAACTATTCAAAGCCTATCGGATCATTGCCTTTAATTATTGATTAGACTAATGTTTCGCAAACATTTCATTGATTTTTCATGACCCGGTAATTTTTGTTGTTTACACTTTGTAAACCTTTTGATAAAAGTATGCCTAAGTAGGATTTCTAATTCATTCAGCGTGCCACAAGCTTAAAAGTCATCTTGCTCTAGCACATAATTTCTTGTAGAAGAGACTTGAATTACCTTTTTTTTTTGGGGGGGGGGGAGGGGGGTCTCTCGCATGCCATTGAAAATTTGCTCTGAGTGCTAAGTCTGTCACGGGTGCCGTACTTTGCCTATCCATGGCCTACACTAGCCTATAATACAGGTATCATATAGTGAATATAAATTTCAAAACAATTATCACGACTAATGACGCCTACGCTCCATTGCGCTGGCCACAAAATCACCTTGTATGCCATGGCCGCAGAAACTGGTGAACGGGTTCAAAATTTTCAAAATTTCAACTTGTGGTGAAATTTAATGTATTAATCTGTTTCTGGTTTAATCACTGGATAAGATTTCGGATATTTTTGTCCCCTTCATTTTGCAATCTTGTAGTTCTGCCTCGTCACCCCGGTACCGGGTCGCGAACCAGAAAACGGTGGATAAGACTCTCCCTCATTTATTAAAAGCATAATAAGGTAACATTTATCTTGAATTTTTTTTAACCCTTACAGTCCCGGGCGCGTATATAGCGGAACTGAAGGCAGCATAGATAGAAGTAGGTCGGTACGGGAAGGGTTAATAAGGTTTTCCTTTATATCATAGAACAGTAACAGTAGGCCTGTCCTATATATCCCGACATTGTCAATTGTCATGATGGATCTAATGAGTAATGGATACAAAAAAAAGGATATCAATATTAACCTTAGATAATTCTCTCCATCTCACTTTCTCTCTCTCTCTCTTCGCAAGTGTTAATTTAGTTGATTGTGTAGGTTTTTATCACCGATATTGCCACTGTTATCCCACAGAACATTTTGTTACGTGAGTAAAGCGTGTAATAATAGTAAAGCGTGTAATAATAGTTTCCATATTGCATTTGAAATTGTGTGGCTAGTTCATGCTTATACTTATTTATTTATATTCAATTTTGGCGCAGAGAGTATATTTATCTATTATGACGTATTACACAATAATTATGCTTTATCGCAGACTTTTCGATTTTCTAGTAAGTCTTTTCTTTTGTATTTGGAAAGCTTCAGGAAATATCCATTCTAGTGCTTTCTGCACCAAAATCTATATTAATATAGTATAATAGTTAGGGTTGTCGTTGTTGATTTTTTCTTAGCTACAATGAAGCTGCTTATTATTAAGCAGTGAAGTTGAATTGTACTATTGTACCTAAGTTCAAGCATCAAATACTTCTTTAAACATTTATTGAGTGATTTGCGTTTATTATTTCATTGTGAACAGGATCCTAGGCAGTCAACAAAATACCCGCGGATTTGTAACAGTTTGAATACAGAAATTACTTTTTTTAAGGTACCTGGATCTGCCCTGCAGAGAACCCAACGATTCTTCCTCTTGGTGATTGGTACGTTCAACCAGGTTTTGTCTGCGACGGCTCGAACGGTTTCTCTTGCAAACAGTGGTATCAAAACCCTTACACTTGTCTCTGGCTCTCCGACTTCGAGGCCAACAACACAGACGCCAAGAAATATTGTCAAGGTAATGCTTCTGAATTTTAAAACATTTGAGAGAGTAATTCATAGAAAGTAAAAATGTTTGAAAGAGAGTTTTTCAAAACGATTTTCCCAAACGTCGTTTATGCGCTAAAAACTATACTGTCCTCTTTTAATTATGATTACATTTAAATATGACTGGTAAGGAATTCTATTAATAACATAAGAAATTAAAAAAAAATCTAACATATTATAATGTATTTACTTTTTAATTTTTTTTTTTACAAGTAATACTTAAAAATAAAGTCCGAAAAAGATAGGGAACTCTTGCAATAAAGATCTTGCTGAACTACATATAAAAGGAATTTAACTGAGTAGGACTTTTCACATAGAAACATGCCAACTGCTAAGAGTCTAAGAAAAAGAAACTCATTATTATAAACTACTTTATTCATATCAAAGAACTAACCAAAACGAACAATGCAAAGTACTTAGGAGTAATAATCAATGATAAATGATCTTGGAATCATCAAATTGAGGAAGTAACAAAAAATCTAACAAAACATTAGAATTCATCAAAAGAAACTAGTACAAATGTAATGGGAATATGAAACTAAAAAGATATCTCCCATTAGTTAAACCTATACTAGAATGTGTATCATCTGTACGGTACCCTTCAGCTAAAGAAAACATTACAAAATTAATGCACATTGAGAAAATGTGGTGTATCACCGGATGTGTAAAAAGTGTTTCGGTGCATTATCAAACATCGACATCGTTGCTATATATAGAAATTAAATGGGATCTAAAACTAATACGATTGTCTGTTGTTATATAGCCTACACTTAAATAATGAAATAAACAACAAAACACTCGGAACACTACAGAAAAGATCTTATAATATAGGTACATGCATCCAGGCACCGCGTGGTTCTCGAGACGGGATTGCAGCGTTCATTACTTCCTTCCCACCGAGGCCAGTGGCCTCTCGGCAGTGTAATGGATCTCGGACCCACTGCGGGGGCTGTCGCCCATGCGTTCGCCCGCCGGTGATGTATTCTTAAAGGGAATGTATCGGCGGTTTACACACTACGTCAGTCTTTTAGGTCAGAAGCTTGACAGCAACAATTCTTATGCATATGCCAGGGTCAGGGCGACCAGAAACAATGAAAAAGAACAAAAACTAATTACAGAAAAGAAACTTTCTCACTCCAGTTTTTATTGTAATATTGTCTTTTGTCTCTCTCTCTCTTAACCCTTCCCGTACCAACCTACTTTCTATCTATGCTACCTTCAGTCCCGCTATATACGCGCCCGGGACTGTAAGGGTTAACAAAACACATTGTAGTAATTCTTTTCTCCGACATTTTGACGGGCATAACCACTAGTATATATATAAACAAACATATAAACAAACTCACGGTAATTATATATATTGATGTATACACATGGGGTATTTCCGAAACATTTTAAGTTTACTATATTCTAAACATGCTAACTTTCCCGGCGTTGCCCGGGGGGTAAAATAAATAACCCTATTGATCTAGCTACAGATAAGAATTTTTTAAACAACAATGAACAGAAAGCTATATTAATTCTAAAAATATAATTAATTACTATTTCCTGAAAACATTAAAGTAATTTAAAATTAATATTGTAATAGAGTTTGAAAAAGCCATGTCTTTTTATTAAACAAAAAGTTTGGACTATCCCTGCGGCTGAGAATCAAAAACCCGTCTCCTGCATGTCTAAAATATATTATTAGATTTTACTTACTGAAAACATTTTAAGAAACATTTTAATTAAGTTCTGAAGTTCTTTACAATCTTTTAAAAAAAATATTAATGAATAAAGGGAAATTAAAAAAATATAAAAGATTGAGAAAAAAAGAAAACGAAAAGTTATCAGTGGGGATATTATAATGATTTCTTTCATTAGATTTAGGTGGGCTGCTGTACGTTAAAGATCCACCTTACAAAGAATTCCTGTTGACATATTCAGTGTTGAATTCTTTTGATAACGAATCATTCTGGCTAGCAAATGGGTACACAGACGCAGGTAAGCATTTTTTCTCGTGCAGCGTTTCCATCTCTCTTCCCCCCCCCCCTTAGATAAGTTGTTTTAATACTTCTCCTACGCATCCCACTAACATTTAAATCGCCTAAACCTTTTTTGTAAGTAACATATAAAAGGTGTGAATTTTTTAGAGAAATGATTTATTTATTTTTGTCGAACCGGTAATTTTAGTTTAGTGGTCGAAACCTGCTCTGGTCAATATTAAAATATCAAGTTAATTTTCAGACCAAGCATGCTTTGTCCACAACTGAAATTTTTATAACGTATATTTATTAAACTTCCTCATTTATTTTTTTCTCTCCGTCTTTGTCAACCGATGTGTATTCTTCATTTTTATTCGTTTTACCTCCACCCCCCCCCCCCCATATGCTTATTAGGATCACGTCGGCCGAACGGCCAAACTAAGGGCAGGTACCCATCAGACTCAGGGAAACCCTCCAGGCCTAAGATCAAATCCCAACCTTCACCGAACGCGCTGACTCGTAAGATTAGATTTTAAAATGTCAACGGCTGAGAAGAACATGTCACTAATGCTAATCAACATTTCCATTTCCTATAGGAACAAGTTGCAACTTTTTGAGCATGTCAAGTCGTGGTAGCGGTTGGAACTATTGTACAAATCAACAACGAAACAACCTATTTAGATTCGTCTGTGAATTAAATTAATTACATTTTAAATCCCCCATCATGGAGTTATGGATATTGCCCAGCTTTTTAAACTTTTATTAAAATAAAAATTATAAATATATAAGTATAGGCCTATATATATATATATATATTATATTAATATAAGTATACGATATAATTATATAATATTTGTTACAGTTTATGTAACCATTCAGTGTTTGTATATATTATATGTGTATATCAGGCATAGGCCTACCACCTTTATTGATGGCATTAGACCTCCATTAATATGAATTTAAAACATGAAAGGAAAATTGTAATCCAGAGACCTAGGCCTATAACCCCATATGTAAGGTTCGATGGTTGTAAAACAACAACAAAAACTTGTTTAAAAATTCTGATAAATGTTTAACTTTCTTAAATGTTTCACAATTTTTAAATTAAAGCTGCTGTTATTTTTATGAATTTTCAAAGTTACAGTTTCCCTTTATTGTGTTCTTTTAAACGCTTCTTTGTTAGTTTATCAATTTGATCGATTCGTGGAATTGATTGTGAATTGCACAAACTAAAATAAAAAAGAAATTATGGGTTTGATTTCGATGAAGCGTTTTTACACACCCGATCGGTGGCTTAACCACAACATCAGCAGTCGCTAATCTAATTCTCATTGTTTCTTCATTGGATTCTTAATCAGTCTAGATCAGGGGTTCTCAAATAAGGCATTCATTAAACTACTGTTCATTAAACTCTAATTAATTTAGAAATACAACCTAATAACAACCTGTTGCAATGCTCAGATAAACATAAGGACAAAAAACCAGGGGCA
Source organism: Anisus vortex (assembly GCA_949126835.1). NCBI lineage: Eukaryota > Metazoa > Mollusca > Gastropoda > Planorbidae > Anisus > Anisus vortex. The sequence continues at coordinate 9,877,645 of OX421508.1, forward strand.
AAGACACGAGTGGAGGATTGGGGATGCTAAAACCCTGAACGTTTTGAAAATAATATAATTTCAAACGTTTTTTTAAGACATAAGTCTTATAAAAAAAAATCGCGAAAGAATACATAAATGTTTGTCACGTCTACCCTGGAACAAATGACCGGCTTTGCCCCTGTTAGGGGGTAATGGGCCGTATTGCTGCTGAGAGTTAACACCCTTGCCCCTTATACAAGTCAATCTTTTATGACTGACTTGTAATTTACAAGTCAGTCATAAAAGATTGACTTGTAAAAGGGGCAAGGGTGTTAACTCTCAGCAGCAATACGGCCCATTAGCATTCGATTCAGCTGAAGAGTTCAACCATTACTAAAATCAGTGCCAAAACATATACAGGTCTTATTGTTTTCAACTCCATTTGTTTTAAGTTACGTTAAGTTTCTCATTCACCTATATTTAATATTTTATTAATTATTTTGAAGCAGTGTTCATATGAATATTCTATTGTATTTCTTTGATAAATTTATACGTTGTCAATTACACTATTAAACGACCATAAATAATATAACCAATTCCTGGTGACAATAACTAAATATTAAAATTGAATACTGGAGTGGGTTGGAGGTGAGCAAGAGAAGCTGATTTGTGCATGTGCATTCAAAAAATAACGGTGAGGAACAGGGTGGGTAAGTAAAGCACCCTTCGGACCAAATTGATCATAGGGCCGGTTAAGCAGCGTTCACCAGTTTCTGTATCCACTGTATAGTAATAGTAGGTGATTGTGTGACCACTGCAATGCCCAGACACCATTACTTTACCCCAACTAAAGTCACCTACCCATCAGAGTTAGGTGGACTCAGAGACACCCTCCAGACTCGGGAACAAATCCTAGCCTTCGAAAGATTCGAACCCTGGATCTTCTGTTTGTTGGTGGGTATACAAACCTTTTTTTTTGCGTACCTAATATATGGAATGCCCCATGCATATAGTATAACCTTACCAATCGGAACATTTTTGCTATTCAAACAGAGTTCGTCAGAATCAAATATTAAGTGCATATGAAGTCTCAATAACATCTGTAACATGTAGATATTGATCTAATATATTGAGAGAGAGATATTAGTGCGCAAAATATTGTAGACATCAAATGAATAGGGGGATTATGACGTAGGTTTTTCAAGGGATAGCTTGATCGCCTGATAGTAGTAGATTGAGTGTGTGGCGAAATTATTTAACATCTATGGACTACTATGTAAATAAGTTCTGGATTAAATATTCAAGTTTGATTTAATAAATCTGTATCTTCAATCATTGTTACGCATGCCCTAGAGAGTGAGTCGGTGTAGTTTAATGAATTATAATTGAACACTTAAAGCAGCATAACCAAAACGTAACATCATTTGACCGCAGTCCTTTTTTTTTAAAACCGATTTCGGGTATCTACTAGAGCTTGGACCATGTCAAACTAGGGCAATTGATATATTATAGCATATGGAACCTAACCCCATGACCACTGGGATGACATTCCAACACATCGTTGCTAGATCACCATTTCCCTCGAGCAAACCCCAATTATTATACTACGCGAAGTCCTAAAGCACTACACATAGTATACTGCTCCTTTTTTAGGCTATGTAAGTTTTTCAAAATCAACTACAGTTTCAATTATTGCGTCGAATACAATATAAAGATAGACACAAACTATGTTTGTATATTTGTGTAACATCCCCATGTGTTGTACGTTACATTATTTCCACTCGTCAAGACAGCTATCACAACAAACATGGGATGCACTTCATAAATTTCACCTCATACACAGAATACAACTCCAATGCTTAGACATATATATTTTATTCACGATACATACAAAATAGTTCTTGAGACATGAAGTAACACTTCTCAACATTAATTCCATAGTTCCAAAAATCAATTCTATACAGTGTCATTATAACTGTACATCCAAAAAAATATAGTCTCACAAACATCATCAAAATATGTCTTTTCTCTACGATTACTTCTACATGTTACACCCTCGCCCTTGTTTTTCTATCCTCTCCTCTCTCTCTCCTTCTCATAACCCGTGTTTTTACAAAACTGGCCAAACGACTGTGCCCAACACAGTCCTGGTCGTAATGACCGGTCACGGTCTACTGACCAACACTAACAGTCGTTACACGCCCCTTCTCCTCATCAAAAAAATTTGAACACCAAATTTTTTTAGTAAAACATAAAATAAACAGTCTACCAAAAACTAAAAAAATATTCATTATTAAATATATAGTATTTCACAATTTCTGGTTTATATGTTTTAAGTCATTATCAGTCTCATAGCTCTGATCATATTCAATCTGTCTTGATAAGAAATCTGCCACAATGTTATCTTTGCCTTTAATTGCTTTTATTTCAAACTGATAGTCTAGCAAAATCAGGAACCATCTATTTATTTTGCTATTTGCAATTCTCTTCTTATTCAAAGCCATTAGCGGTTTATGGTCAGTGAGTAACGTAAATTTCTTTCCAAGTAAGTACTTTTGCAATTTGGTCAAAGCCCAAACCACTGCTAAACATTCTTTTTCAATTGTTGAGTAATTAACCTCACACTTGGTTAAAGATCTACTGAGATATAGAATTGGTTTCAGTACATTCTCTACATCCTGCATCAAACAAGCACCCAAAGCTATGTTTGAGGCATCTGTAACAAGTATGAACTCTTTGCTTAGATTTGGTGTAATCAGAATTTGCTCACTCTGAAATACTCCTTGTATCTTATCAAATGCGTTCTGACATTCTGACGTCCATTCTATATGTTTCTTTTTATCTTTGGTTATTAGTATTCTCAGTGGTGCAGTGATGTCAGCAAAATTGGCTATAAAAGTACTGTAGAAGTTGCATAAACCAAGTATGCCTTTGACTTCTTTCTGAGATTTTGGTATCTTAATGTTTAGTATCTTGTCTCTGTTTATATCAGTTGGTTGTATCTAACTGTTTCCTACTCTAAAGCCTAGGAAATCAATGCTACTCTGTGCAAACTTTAGTTTCTCTGGTGCAATAGTGACACCATATTGTCTCAGACTTGTTAATACTTCTTTAACTGTAGCAATATGAGATTTCCAGTCCATTGTATGAATACAGATATCATCAACAAAATGTACCACATTTGGAACGTCTGCTAACATTTCTCTCATAAATCGTGAGAAAGTAGCTGTCGAGTTTACCAATCCGAATGGCATTACTGTCCATTCAAAAAGTCCTTCGTCTGTTGCGAAAGCTGTGTAAGAAATTGAACTTTCTTCCATGGCTATCTGCCGAAAACCACGATTGAGATCAAAATGTGTATATATTTCAGAAGAACCTATTTCCTCTAAAAGTTCTCTGGTATCTCTAATCGGCTCTGCATCAACCTTTGTGACTTTATTCAGTTCTCTGAAATCACAACATAATCTGATTTGTCCCGACTTTTTCCTAACTACCACTACCGGTGATGCAAATGAAGCATTTGATCGTCTAATTTTCTTGGTCTTGATCAATTGATCCAGTTTTTTCTTGACACTTTCTCTGTATGCATATGGTATTGGATATTGCTTTTGTTTCAAATTGGTATCTCTGATGATTTCAATTCTATGTTGTATCCTATCAGTGTGACCAATTTCATTTGTTATGAAATCTCTGAATTCCTTCATCAAGTTTCTCAATTGCCCTTCATATTTAACAGGTACTATATTTCTATTATTGATGTCATTGTCTAGTTGTACCACTGTAGCTACTGTTCTTACTTCTTATAGTAGTTCTACTTGTCCATTCATTCCTTCATTTGTGGTATCTTTGTCCACAGTTGTTTTCATTTCTTCTGTTACTTTTGTTAAACTCTCAGGTTTGTCATCGTATTTTCTCAATAAATCAATGTGTAACACTTTTGGATTTCCCTTCATGTTAACTATGTAGTCAACTTTATTGACCTTTTTTATGACAATGTATGGTCCTTCCCATACTGTCTCACCTCTATTCTTTGGAAGACCCACATACGCCTGGTCACCTTCCCTCAAAGTCCGCAAGCATCTGTTAGCGTTTTTTATATTCATCTGCCTCTTAGCTTCTCTGTCTGCATTCTCCTGTGCGTTTTGTATTCCATACAGTATTCTCTCCCTCACCTCTGTCACAACTTCAAACGAGTCATCCTCTGCCACTCTCTGTCCTAACATTCTTCCTTTGAATATGGATAGTGGTCCTCTAGGATTTGCACCATACATCAATTCAAAAGGGGAAAATCCTGTAGAATCTTGTCTCACTTCCCTATATGCGAACAATACCATGGGAATGAATTTGTTCCAGTTGCTCGGATGATCATTACTCGCCTTAGCTAACATAATCTTCAATGTCTTGTTCCATCTCTCGTTCATCCCATTTGCTTGCGGTCTATATATGGTTGAGTATACTTGCGTTATACCCAATAGTCTTGTTATGGCATTGGTGATATGAGATGTGAACTGTGTACCATTGTCAGATAATATTATATCTGGGAATCCGTATCTACTAAATATATCTAGTAGAGCTGTGCAAACTTTCTCCGATGTCACATTGCGCAGAGGTATAGCCTCTGACCATCTGGTAGCAGTATCAATAACAGTAAGGATATATTTATGTCCTTCACTTGAGGTATGGCACATTGGTCCGACGATATCTATCGCTATTTTCTCGAATGGTCTCCCAACTTTATCTGTAGGTTGAATAGGTGCTCTGTGTTTCCCGTGCATAGGGTTTTTAGTAATACACAATTTGCATCGGCTTATATGACTTTTGATGTCCTTTCTTATATTGGGCCAAAAGAAATTTTGTGCTACCCTTTGATACGTTTTCCGTACACTCATATGCCCTGCCAATGGACTGTCATGAGCCGCACGCAAAACAATGTCTCTCAATTCTGTAGGAACCACAATTTGGTTATAAGTGCCCTTCTTGTTTTGAAAATTTCTCGTTAGTACTTCATTTACATAATAGAATGTATGTCCCCTATAATTGGCTTGTTTCTGATCAATTCTCTGTCTAATCTTATCCAAACTGGTATCCTTTGTTTGCATATCAATTAACTTCTCTCTAGTGATATCCTCTTTGATCTCTAATATTTCTTCTGTGCTTGATACTTGTGTTTCTTTTTCACTCTCCTGAGTTCTTGCTCTAGTCATTGCAACATATACTGCGTTGCACTCTTTTTCCTCCTGCTTTTGTAACCATTGCTCAAATAAATGCTCTGAGTCATCTGGCAAGCTCGGGATATTGCCTATAATCAGAGGACATATTGCGTTTGTCATAACTGTTGCAATCACCTCTCCTGTAACCCATGGCGAATCTATTATAATTTTTGCAGTTCTGCAGCTAATTTCTTTCTGATTTGCATTCTTATGTTTGTGAGCTTGTCTGTGTAGTGTGTATCATCTACTAGCTTCTCATCAATCACAATAGTAGTACATCCTGAATCTCTCAAACATAGAGTTTTCTTCCCATTAACATATGCTGGGTAGAACTTCAACTTGCCCTGTGTATCCAGGATAGTTGATACATAATGTCGTTCACCATTATCACTAGCCTGCTCTTTCTTTTTTGTTTGCTGATCATCTTGTATGTCTTGTCTCTGAGTTCGTCTTCCTCTTTCTTCATTCCTTGGTCTTTGTGGACTTTGATTTGGCGATGTTCTTTCCACTGGCTTTTGTGTAACTTTACTTCTGCAATTTCTCCGTATATGCCCCATTCTGTTGCATATCCAACAAATGATATTTCTTTTCTTATTGTAATTGGGCAAACTAAGAAATCTCTTGCTATCATTACGATGATGTCTGTTATTAAAATAGCCATTATTGCATCTGCCATTGTTATTGAAGCGAGTACTTGCCATAGCTGCAATAGTATTATTTCTATTGTCCATATCCTCATGCGGATGTGCATCCTTAAAATCGGACAACGCAACTATCAGCTTTTCCTCACTATTAATCTTTCTTTCTTTCAAAAAAGTAAATAGACTTTGTGATGCATTGGTGAGAACTTTGTTGACCACATACATTTCTAAGATTTGTTGCGGATTGAGTACATCAATCTTTGTTATTTCTAGCCAATTGATTAGTAATGCATGGATTTCATGCACTAATGCCTTGGGATCTTTGTTTCTCTCTAACATGATATTTTGGAATTTCTTCCTGTATGTTTCTTCTGTTTGGCCAAAATGAGTTAACAGATTACTTTTCACAATGTCGTAATTGTTCCTCTCATGTTCTTTTATGTATGAAATTACATTTATTGCCTCACCTGTCACTTTGGACAATATAAGCGTTGCCGACTTTTCTTTCGCAATCTTATTTTGTGTAGCCAGACATTCAAACATCATTAGGTAACTCTCAATTTTCTCCTCTTTTGGATTGAAATATTTCATTTTGATAGTATCCTCTTTGCTTCTACATGATTTCATTTCTGTAATAGTCCCTTGACTGAGTTTAATTGTTCCAGTTTAAGTTCTTCCATCTTTTCTTCATGCTTCCTAATTTCTTTAAGTCTTTCATTTTCTCTTTCTACCTCTTCTGTTTTTCTTTTAGCCTCTTCTGCTTTTCGTTTAGTCTCTTTTTCAAACTCCTCTGCTTTTCTTTTAGTCTCTTCTGCTTCTCTTTTTGTTTCTCTTTCAAAAAGTCTCTGTTCCCTTTCTTCATCCTCTGTAATCTTTTTCTCTATCCAACTTTCCAATTCTTCACCCTTATATCCCAATCTACCTCCAAGTTCCATAAATTTTTCAAATTTGTCCATTGTCAAAAATTGTAGTACCTTTATGTTATCAAACAAGTTATTCAAATAATATGACACACATGAATAAAAGTATCAAATCAAAAAAATGAGTTTGTGAATATGTAACATTATTTTCTCTTAGTAATTGTATGCCTCATTATAAAATTCAATAACAATAAGAATAAATGAACAATAGTGAAATATTACTAATCAATAATTCAACAAAGTACAAATATAAATACAAATAGATAGACAAATATGTATACAAACAGAACAATGAATAAACGACCAATATATATGTCTATTTAGAACAACAGATAGAAGAATATGTAAACAGAAGAATACAACAAAAATAACAATAACAAAGTATATCACAAGTTTAACACATAAATATTAACAACAAATGAAAAAATAACAAATAATGCAAATATATAATTGCATGTATAAACAATTTACAAACAAAATACTATACAACTAAACAATTAATTATATATTTTAACAAAACGAAGGCTGCAACACTATCATCACCAGTGTAAACGTTCCTTCAAGTTGAGAAAATACAAGGTTTTTGTAACTGAGAGATCTTCATAACATGTAGTAACACAACTCAATAAACTTGATAAGACTTCACTTGAGGATAATAACTTTAATCAACGTATTGTATATCACCATCACTTCTACACTTCGTTACTACTACCATATCAAGACCAAGAACATCACTCTTCCACGGCCTAACATACACTGACTTTGTTTACCATCTCTCTCTCCCAAGTAAACATTACATGACGTCCAACACACATTTCCTAGTTACTCCTTAATCGCACCTATTGCACAAACTTATTCCTTATAACTTCACACCAAGTCATGCATCACTTACACCCTCCTTCTCACATTTAAAAATACCTTTAGTATTTTTTTTTTTTTTTTTTTTTAAACTTATAAATATACATCTGCTATTATACAAATGCTCCAACTCTATTTAATTAAAATTTTCAACAAATCATAACAAATATCCACTTCCTTTCATTAAATCCATTACGCACCTAGTAAACAAAGTATTGTAAAATGTAAATTGCACACCAACATGTGTTCTCCTCAACCAGTCATTACATCTAATTCATTCACTCATTTACTCATGTTCACCCATTTTATTTCCACTTAACCACAACACCAATATAGAACATATAACTTGACTTGGGTACAATGTGTGGCAATATAACATCATCATCATCATCATCATCATCAAAATATCATCATCATAATAACCAAATCAAAATCTGTGAAAAATGTAACATTTGTTAATATCTCAAAATAATAATATAAAAAACACTATTTACAATATTACCTACAACAATCCCTATCCTTAAACCAAATTTACACATAATCATTACCCATTCTAGATAGTATATCCGGAATATGATTATCACAACCTTTTATTGACCTTATCTGAAACTTGTAATCCTGCAATACCAGTGCCCACCTGGTTACCCTATTGTTTTTAACTTTGTCACAATTAAACTTTACCAAAGGCTTGTGATCTACCAATATATCAAACTGAGTTCCCAGTAGGTATTTTTGTAACCGCGTTACTGCCCAGAAAATTGCCAAACATTCAATCTCAATCACCGAATACCTCTTTTCCGCTTCTGAGAGCTTCCTACTTAAGTATAACACAGGCTGAAATTGCCCATTATGTAACTGCATAAGACAAGCCCCAACCCCTATCCTCGAGGCATCTGTAGCTAAAGTAATGTGCCTATTCAGATCTATGGGTTTTAGTATAGCTTCATTTTGAAAAACAGCCTTAATTTTACTTAAAGCTACCTCACATTCCTCCGTCCAAACAATGTTTGCAGGACTGTCCTTATTAGCTAATTTTCCTAAAGGTTCAACTACCTCTGCAAAGTTAGGTATGAACGATCTATAAAAACTGCACAATCCAATAAGCGATCTAACATTTTTCTTAGTTTTTGGTTTCTCAATATCAAGAATTTTCTTAGCTAATTCTTTTGTAGGTTGTATTTGTCCCTGCCCAATATTATAGCCCAAAAAATCCAGTCTATTTAATCCAATTTTTACTTTCTCTGGCGACACTGTAATATTATATTTTCTAAGTATCCCAAATAACCGTTTCAAAGTTTTAATATGTTCTCCCCAGGACCTAGTATACACACATATATCATCCACATAATGTCTGATACATGGTTCTTTATGTAGAATGATATTCATCATTTTCACAAACGTTGCCGTACTGTTTACCAAACCGAACGGCATCACGTTCCATTCATACAAGCCTTCATGCGTAGTGAACGCAGTATACTTCTTAGAACTTTCTTTCATTCTAATCTGATAAAATCCTCTTGTACAATCTAAGTGTGAAAATATGTTTGCATCCGCCATATTGTTTACCAAGTCTTCTGGATTAGGTAACGGTTCCCTATCAATTACCGTTATCTGGTTAATTTTTCTGAAATCGCAGCATAACCTAATCTTGCCATTCTTCTTCTTGACTATGACTATAGGCGATGCATAAGGCGATTGCGATTTCTGTATTAGACCATTATCTAGCAATAATTGTATCTCTTTTTCTACATCTTTTCTATAATGATATGGTACTTGATATGGCTTCTGCTTCAAATAACTGTCACTATTCACCTTAATTTCATGTTGAATGACATTAGTTTGTCCTGGTAATTCAGAAATTACATCCTTATATTCTCCAATCAATTGTATTAATTCCTTCTTAACTTCACTGGCAATATCTTTATTAAACTTTATAGCATTCACTATATCGCTATCTTTACTATTTCCCATTTCTACAGTGTGTATTGTCACATTATCACTATTCTCTTCCACTGCAATATTGGACATCACAAGATCAATATAATATTGTCTCAGTAAATCTATGTGAAAAGTTTTGCTATTTCCCTTTATATTAACTCTGTAGTCTACATGACTGAGTTTTTCTTCTACTGTGTAAGGTCCTTGCCACGATTGTCCTCCACTACTTCCATTCGGCAAGTACACTAATACCTTATCCCCTACATCAAGTTGTCTTAAAAACCTATGTTTATTTTTAATTGTTCTCTGTCTTTCACTACTTTTCTCTAAATTATGTCTGGCCTCCTTAACTGAATACGCAATTTCCTCTCTAGTTTCCGTAATCATATCATACGCAGATCTATTCTTTACATCCGGAGTAATTATTTCGTTTTTTAATATATCTAACGGACCTCTCGGATTTGCTCCAAAAATAAGTTGAAACGGACTAAAGTTAGTAGCTTCATGTGGAGTTTCATTATAAGCAAACACCACCATAGGCAAAAATCTATCCCAATCTCTCTCTTTATCTTGCACTACTTTTCTTAACATAGTTTTTACAGTTCTATTAGCCCTTTCTACTGCGCCATTCGATTGCGGATGGTATCTAGCCGCAAATATTTGCGTTATTTGTAACATCTCCGCAAATGCAGCTGTCAGTTGAGACCTAAACTGTGTCCCATTATCTGACAATATTTTTTCAGGAAACCCAAATTTTGTGAAAACTCCTAACATCGCATGACATATAGTGTCTGCCAAAATGTTCTTCAACGGAATAGCCTCTATCCAACGCGAACACATATCTACTATAACAAGCATATATCTATGTTTCCTATCAGTCATAGTAGCAGTCGGTCCTATTATATCTACTGCGATTTTCTGAAACGGCCCCAAGGCTAAATCCATCGGTTGTAATGGAGCCTTGTGTTTTGCATCCAGACTATTATGTCTGCAACATATTTGACATGCCTTTACATAGGACTTTATATCTTCATGCATCTTTGGCCAATAGAAATGTCGGCTAAGTCTTTGCCACGTCTTATTATGACCCAGTAGAAGTTATTATCCTTCTCCCTATCTTCTTTTTGTCTTTGTTCCTTTTCCAATTCCCTCTGTATCTCCTTCTCCCTATCTTCTCTCTCCCTCTGTATCTCCTTCTCCCTCACTTCCTTAAACTCCTGCCCTTTTTTCTCCAAGAAATCACCCAAGGCATCCCCTTTTAATCCCATGCTCTTGGCAATGTCCACCCATAGCCTCAACGGATCCATGTCCGACATTATCGCTATTTATACTATACTAAAAAGCATATACTATAAAGAAAATCTATGCGTGTGCATATTGCACAAGTATCGTTCTAATACCACTATACACGATATTATAATACAATGCAATATGTGTACCAAAATAAATGTATGCACAACCTCCAAATCAGCACAAATACCGTCCTAATATGTGCAATGTTTTTAATTTAAAATCTTTAAGTTTTGATTAACATAAAGGCGTGTAAACGTTGACCATATAGCACATTACCTTAACCAACACACCAGCATAAATCATATATACTTACGACATAGCAATGTGATGCATATAACATTTATAGTTGCAATTAAAATTACAATTAGAAGTAAATCATAAAGCAAATAAATATATATATATATATATACACAGATAGTTTAGCAGAAAGACAGAAGAATACACACAAGTAAACTATACTTAATGTTTTGACACAAATCGATAAACAAAACAGCCCAAAACAAGATACCAGCACGCTAACAAACTAAACAAATACTAAGTTCACTTTGATTCAATGGGAAGCCCACTCAAACCCACAGTCTAAGTCCGCACAATCCTTTTTCCAAAGGACGAATCTCCCCAATGAATAAAAATATACTCATGTAGCCCTAATAGAATTTACATATACAAATATACGAATATACATATAGCAATGATAATAAATTATACCCTAGATATTATCATACAAGTTAAAAAAAAAATATTTAACTTAGCTTTCAGTAGTGCTGTCTCCAATCCAGGTCCACGCACGTCCCTTGTCCAACGTCCAAATTCCTCGACCTTGATAGCTCTGTCCAACCAAATCAACGTCAAATGTTCCACAGCATCCAACGGATCAACCTTGAGTGTCCTCCCAACCTTCAAGTCTACAACCAGCGTCCGTTGCGTCGACCTTGAAATCACCTATCAAAATTGCAGTTGAACTTGACTAACTTCCACCGACGTATTGTATACAGTCAGCAAACGAGATCAACAGCAAAGTTACACATCCGGCGCCAGGAGATGATATGCCCTCTGCACAAGGACGCAGACGATGTATACTTTTATCAGCGGTTGCAACGATGCAATGACGCCCGCAATAATATGCCCTCTGCACAAGGACGCAGACGATGTATGCCTTTATCAGCGGTTGCAACGATGCAATGACGCCCGCTTACTATGCCAGAAAGCTTTCGTAAGCAGTTACGGCTGGCAATAGGCAATAGTGTGTAGCCACGGCAAACCGGATAGTACGACGTCGACCTTGACAGACTTCGACACCAGATAGATACCAGCTCGTCAGTACAGCTCACAGACGACAGTACAACTTCAGGACACCCACCAGACAGCTTCGGACTTCGCAGCTCATCAGCTTCAGTACAATTCTGTAACCATTCCACAGGGTTGCTCCACAACTCACAAAAAGCTCCACTGGTCAATAAACATCCCAGTCATATACCATGACCCACAGTGCAACTCCACAAATCAATAAATCCACCAGTCATATACAATGACTCGCAGGGCAATCAAACGTCGATTCCCTCAAGTTACCTCCTCCAAGACAGGCAGGCAGGTCAACTTCTAACAGTTCCAACAACTGCACATAAAGTAGGCTCTGTGATGTGTCTCTCTATGGTCTTGATTTCTACTGCTGCTCCACCATTTTGTAACTGAGAGATCTTCATAACATGTAGTAACACAACTCAATAAACTTGATAAGACTTCACTTGAGGATAATAACTTTAATCAACGTATTGTATATCACCATCACTTCTACACTTCGTTACTACTACCATATCAAGACCAAGAACATCACTCTTCCACGGCCTAACATACACTGACTTTGTTTACCATCTCTCTCTCCCAAGTAAACATTACATGACGTCCAACACACATTTCCTAGTTACTCCTTAATCGCACCTATTGCACAAACTTATTCCTTATAACTTCACACCAAGTCATGCATCACTTACAGTATACTAATAGAGTTTGTAAAGCTAAACAGTTCTTAATCCGATTGTGAAATCTGCAATTTCCACGTGATTCCTCCTCTTTTCAATTCACGATAAATGTCCATATGATTACTTATCTCCCATCTTGAATTATGTAAGATAACAATATAACAAAGTTTATAGTCTTTCCACATCGAACAGCTCCTATTAAATTCTTGTTATATTCATAGGTACTAATAGTTCTCTTTTAAATCCACGTTGCGTACATATAAACATAAATATTTAGTCCGTAACAACTATTATTGAGTTCATAAACACAACTTCAGTTCACTTTCTGTTGTCATATGGTACAACTCCCATTGCAATATTACTATTTTTTTTTTCTTAAGTCGTTCACAAATGTCACTGACTTTAACAAAATTATTCCGTGCTCAATGCACTGTTCATGTTTTGGATACTCTTTTTCATATTTACGTGATAAATCATTCAGTCCCTTCCGTCATGAAAAATCATAATGTTTATAAATATTCTTCAGCTCACCGTGCTATATCAATTAGTAGGACTGCAATTCCAGTTGAGAACTCCAACGTGTCGCATCGTGTAACATGTCGCTTTTATTTCTGACACCATTATGTAACATCCCCATGTGTTGTACGTTACATTATTTCCACTCGTCAAGACAGCTCTCACAACAAACATGGGACGCACTTCATAAATTTCACCTCATACACAGAATACAACTCCAATGCTTAGACATATATATTTTATTCACGATACATACAAAATAGTTCTTGAGACATCAAGTAACACTTCTCAACATTAATTCCATAGTTCCAAAAATCAATTCTATACAGTGTCATTATAACTGTACATCCAAAAAAATATAGTCTCACAAACATCATCAAAATATGTCTTTTCTCTACGATTACTTCTACATGTTACACCCTCGCCCTTGTTTTTCTATCCTCTCCTCTCTCTCTCCTTCTCATAACCCGTGTTTTTACAAAACTGGCCAAACGACTGTGCCCAACACAGTCCTGGTCGTAATGACCGGTCACGGTCTACTGACCAACACTAACAGTCGTTACAATTTGGTTGATTGTTGTTGTTCTGTATACATTTTACATTTAAAAACATTACACCTAATTTGTAAATTACAAATTCTTTGACAAGATTTTTTTTTTTTTTTTTTTTTTTTTTATTTTATTTTTTTTTGTGTTTGTTTGTTTTTGTTGTAATTTTATGTGGGGCCATATTAACAATTTGCATGGTAAACTCTTGTTATTTAATTTTTTTTTACATTTTCTACGGTGCAGCTGTTTACGTTGTGTCGCTATTGATGTGCTTATTTCCAATAATCCATAGCTCTGCCCTTCATCAATATCGCACAAAGTCATAAAGACGATAATGAAACAAACTAAGTCAAAATGAATGGATAAACAATACTAGCGAATTTAACTTGGAATATTTATTAAACTACACACATTATCTAGTAGGATTGATAGATAAATAATTGATAAAATGGCTAATTTTAAGGCGATAATGGATTTATAAATTGTAGAATTATAAAAATAATTATTTGTTGCTGAGTGGTAAATAGTGTTCTGTTAACAGGGATAACGTAGGTTCAACCCCAGCCATCTCCACCTTTTTTTTATATTATTTAATTCAATTAAAGTAAAACGATTTATTTTTAGTTAAATACGTGAATTTTTGGTAACTATTTGTCATTGTTTATAATTAATTCAAAGAAAAAGGTTATTTAGCCTATGTCACTTAACAACTATTAGAAATTGATTATTGATGTTACGGTTAGGCCCGGTTAAGGTTAGGCTCAGTTAGGGTTAGGACTGAACTAGGAATATGATCCTAAATAAAAAAAGCCTATAGAATAGTATAGATTAGTAGGCCTATAAAGTTATAAGTCATAAGTATAGGCTAACTCTCCCATTTTTTCGTAAATTTAAGTCTGCCGATGACGCTCGGCATTATACATATATTCGTAATACACCGGATCCGCCGCATAACGCTGAACGTTATACACCGGATCCGCCGCATTACGCTGGCGCCGTATAACGCCTCCCTTTCAAAAAAATGTCCAGGAGATTTTTCGGTAGCAGCTGGTAAAGGCCTTTCGTATTGCTCGTTGCCAGGTGAGAGTGTAAAAAAAAACTACTGATAATAAATGCTATTGAGAATAGTTTTGTTGCATTATTCTATTGATCATGTTAAGTTAGTTAGTTTATTAGACAGACAGCATAGGCCTAAGTTACATTGGGTGGACGATGTCTTCCATACTTTGCTGTCTAATGCAACCCTTTCAACGTGATTCCGAATTCACACTGATGAACTGCAAGTCAATCTTGTTGGTTGCCCTCAAGCTGTTGGTGGGGCGTCCGTGTATCCGTTCTAAAACTCTTCAATAATGGATAGAATAGATATAAAAAACTAGAAAGAACGGATGGAATGGATATAAGTGATAAAATTGATAGAAATTATAAAATTGATAGACTAGAAAGAATTAATAAAATTCCTAGACAAGATAGAATTGCAAAAATTGATATTATCGAGAGAACTGATAAAATTAATAAAATTGAGAAAACTGATTAAAATTGATCAAATTGAGAGAACTGATAAATAAAACTGATCAAATTAAGAGAACTGATAAAATTGAGAGAAGAATTAATTGAATTAAGATTCATGATGTCAGCAGGGCAAGGCACACTTGCGAGGAAAATTTAAATGTGTTTGAATCCAAGATTTTCTTACCAAAACATAAAGAGTCTAGCTCTCTGCAATTAGAGACCACCGCTGCTAGTATAACATAGCACGTTAGATTAGGAAAAAAATAAAACAAATATGATTATTTGAAATAACAGTAGAAATGC